>JAYESA010000010.1:23131140-23136140 GCA_036927795.1 Iris macrosiphon
CTCTAAACTCACCCAAACTAGTTCCAACTTCCTCCTACGGGTAGGGTTAGGGTCTATGAAGGTTCTACAACACTAATTACACTACACAAAAATAATTAGGAAGGGAAAAGTTAGGTTTTACCTCTTGGGAGTTGGAATCCCAAGGCCAAAGTCTCACAACCCCTAGAAATCACCTCCCTCAAGCTCCAAGCCACCAAAACTAGCCTCCACACAAAGTCTAGGCTCCACACATCTAGGTTAGAGAAAATGTAAGGTTAGGGTTAGCTTAAGGAAGAAGGAATGAAAGAAGAAAGAAGAAAAGTGAAGAGGGAACTCACCTTGGAGAAGAAGGAAGAAGGAAGAAGAAGTGGAGAAGAAGAAATGAAGAAGAAGAAGTAGAATGAAGAGAGAGGGGGCTGTGCTTGCTGCTGGTTTGCACGGGTGGGTTAGGTAGGGGGCCGGCCAAGTAATTAAATAGGGGTTTACACAAGTTCCACATTTCCAAAATGCCCCTACTTGACTTGGTTTCGGGTTCCGGGTCTCCAAATGCACTCAAACTAGCTCCAATTCTCTCCATCTAACCTCCTAAAAATATAATAAATAATTCTAAGCCCCAAAATAATTCTCACAAAGGTGTGGGCTGGGTCGGACATGGGTCCACTAGGGTCGGACATGGGTCTAGGCTAGCCAAAATCCTAAAATAATCATTAAAAAAAATAATACAAGCACTAAATAATTATAATATAATCAATTAAATACAAACCACTATTTATCAAAAAAAAAAAATATACCCTATTTTCTAGAATTGGGTAGTGACAAGTCTACCCTCCTTAAAATAATTTCGTCCTCGAAATTAAAAGACGAAACTAGGACAGGAATGCAAGAAAAGAACCATACCTCAGGGCTCGAAGAGATAGGGGTATCGCTCGCGCATTTCATCCTCCCTCTCCCAGGTCGACTCCCCTGGAGAGTGATGCCTCCACGCGACGCGAACCAAGGGAATAGTCTGGTTCCTCAACACCTTCTCCCGCCGATCCAGAATCTCCACCGGCTGCTCTGGATAGCTAAGAGTAGGGCCAACCGCGATCTCCGAGTGATCCAATACGTGACTGGGATCCGCCACGTACCGTCTCAACTGCGACACGTGGAACACATCATGAACTCCCTCCAGCGTAGGCGGCAACTCAAGCCTATACGCCACGGTGCTGACCCTCTCGAGGACACGGAAGGGTCCAACGAAACGTGGGCTAAGCTTCCCGCCTCCACCGAAGCGAATAGTGCTCCGTGTCGGAGAAATCCTCAGGAACACCAGATCTCCAACCTAGCACAAACAAGGTCTCTGCACTTAGTCTAAAACAAGCAATCACAAGCAAACACAAGAACAAAATCTAGATTCTAAGCTATACCTCGAACTCCAAAGGTCTCCGGTGGCTATCGGCCCAATGCCGCTGCCTGTCCTGCGCCACCCGAAGTCTATCTCTAATGAGCTTGACCTTCTCCGCTGCATCAACCACAATCTCCGGGCCAAGCAAAGCTCCCTCACCTACATCATCCCATGACAACGGAGTGCGATACCTCCGTCCATACAACGCCTCAAAATGTGACATCTCGATACTGGCTTGGTAGCTGTTATTGTAAGCAAACTCTACCAAGTGCAAGTGATCCTCCCAAGAGCCTCTGAAATCCAAAACACAAGTCCGAAGCATGTCCTCAAGTGTCTGAATGGTCCTCTCTGACTGACCATCTGTCTGCGGGTGATATGCAGTACTAAACTTGAGCTGGGTGCCCAAACTAGCCTACAGACTCATCCAGAAATGCGAAGTGAAGCGACTGTCCCGATCTGATACTATGCTCACTGGAACTCCATGCAGTCTGACTATCTGGCGCACATACATCTCTGCTAGTCTCTTTGTAGACGTACCCATTTTGAATGGTAGAAAGTGGGCCGATTTGGTCAACCTGTCCACGATGACCCAAATCGCATCCTTCCCGCCTGGAGAACGGGGAAGTCCAGAAACAAAATCCATTGTCACATGTTCCTATTTCCACTTCGAAATGGGTAACGGCTGGAGTAATTCTCCTGGCCTCTGCCTCTCCGCCTTCACCTGCTGGCACACTAAGCATCGGGATACGAAGTGTGCTACCTCCCGCTTCATCCCGTACCACCATATATGCTGTCTCAGATCTCTATACATCTTGTTGGCACCTGGATGCATAGAATAATGGGATCGATGCGCCTCCTGGAGAACCTCCTCGCGCAACGACCCACTCGGCACACACAACCTGGTATCGTGCCACAATGAACCATCATCAGCAATGGTGAAGTCGTCTGCTAAACCCATCTGAACCTGCTCCCTGATGCTCCTCAGGGACTCATCCTCAAACTGTGTAGCCCTGATCCGGTCTACCAACTCTGACTGAATCTGTAGTCCCCACATCTGCATCTCAACTCCAGGCACTATCACCTCAATGCCCAAGCTCTCAAGATCTGCCAGAAGATAACGATCTGTAGTCAGGCACATAGCTACCGGATACCTGCTCAATGCATCCGCAACTACGTTCGCCTTCCCTGGATGATACTGCAATGATATGTCGAAGTCTTTCATCAACTCCAACCATCTCCTCTGCCTCATGTTCAGCTCTTTTTGGATAAATACATACTTCAAGCTCTTGTGGTCTGTGAAGATCTCCACACGCTCTCCGTATAAATAGTGTTTCCATAACTTCAGAGCAAAAATGATCGCTGCCAACTCCAAATCGTGGGTAGGGTAATTCTTCTCATGAGGACGTAATTGCCTGGAAGCATAGGCAATCACCCTCCCATTCTGCTGTAACACACAACCCAGTCCCTTCCCCGATGCATTACTATAGATAGTGAATCCTCCAGAACCTGATGGCAACGTCAACACTGGAGCTGTCGTCAACCTCCTCTTCAGCTCATCAAAGGCGATCTGGCACTCCTCTGACCAAACAAACTCCACGTCCTTCCGGGTCAGCCTGGACAACGGCTCTGCAATCCGGGAAAAATTCTGAACAAATCTCCTGTAGTAGCCTGCCAGTCCCAAGAAACTCCTGACCTCGGCTACTGAACTCGGAGCACTCCATGCCTCAACTGCCACGATCTTTCTCGGATCCACCGAGATACCCTCTCCAGTCACCACATGACCAAGGAATTCAACCTTGTTAAGGAAGAACTCACACTTCGAGAGCTTTCCATAAAGCTTCTCCTTTCTGAGAGTCTCCAGCACTATCCTCAGATGCTCCTCGTGCTCCTCTGGGGTCTTCGAATACACCAAGATATCATCTATAAACACCACCACAAACCTGTCCAGATGCTGATGGAACACCTTGTTCATCAGATTCATGAATACTGTCGGGGCATTAGTCAACCCAAACGGCATCACCAAGAACTCATACTGTCCATATCTGGTCCGAAAAGCTGTTTTCGAAATATCCTCCTTCCTGACCTTCACCTGGTGGTAGCCTGTCCTCAGATCAATCCTGGAAAACACCCTCGCTCCGCTCAACTGGTCAAAAAGATCATCAATACGCGGCAGCGGATACTTGTTCTTGATTGTGAGGTTGTTCAGAGCCCTGTAGCCGATACACATCCGTATCGACCCATCCTTCTTCGGCATAAAAAGTACCGGAGCACCCCACGGAGAAGAATTAGATCTGATAAATCCCTTGTCCTGAAGCTCATCCACCTGCTTCTTCAACTCTACCAGCTCACTGTTGCTGACTCTATAGACGTGCTGGGATATCGGCTCCGCGCCTGGCACCAAGTCTATAGAGAACTCCACGTCTCTGTCCGGAGATAACCCTGGCAACTCCTCCGGAAAAACATCTATATACTCCTCTATCAGTGGATGTAGCGACCTCGGCTCTACCACCAGGGCTCCGCAGAAGACTCCCTCGGTCTGCTCCGCTGCTCCTCTGGCAAACTGAAACTCTGGCTCACCTGGCGGACTAAACAAAACTCTGCCTCCACGACAATCCATACTAGCACAATGCATACTCAACCAATCCATCCCGAGTACAATATCGTAGCTCGGAAGTGGCATTACAAGTAGGCACACACTCAACTCCCGGCCTCCCAAGGTAACTCTCTGGTCTCTGCAGACATCGGGGACTAGGATGATACCACCCCCGGTCGTGATCTTGCAGAGTCTAGCTAAAGGTTTAGCAACAAGATGGTGTCTAACAACAAAAGATACAGACACAAAGCTATGGGAAGCACCGGAATCAAATAAAGCAAGTGCTGGAATGGAATCAAGGAGAACAGAACCTGAGATAACGTCACCAACTGGCTCAGCCTCGTCCACTGTCAGGGCAAAAGCTCGCCCCTGCTGTCCTCCTCGGTGTTGCTGCTGGTGCTGGGCGAACCTCTGCTGCTGAGTCTGCAAAGGCTGACCTCTCTGTTGCGCTGCAGGTGCTCTGGCTGGTGCCCTCTGAGCGGCTCCTCCACCCTGAGCTGTACGGGCAAGCGCTGAAGGACAATCCTTCAGCTGGTGATCTGCTGCGCCACACAATAAACATCTGCCCAGCCTCTTTCTGTATATGTCCCATCCGTGCCCTGGCTTCCTACAGAAAGGGCAAACGATGGGCTGCCTCTGGCCCTGCTGCTGACCCTGCCTCTGCTGCTGGGGCGCCTGCCGGAAAGGCGCACGACCCTGACCCTGGTGCTGCTGGGTCTGCTGGAATGGCCTCTTGGCTGGGCCTGCACTGCTGCCTGCTACGGAAGTGTCTCTGCCCCTCTTCGTCTTCAACTCCAAATCATCCTCAGCCCTCTGAGCGTCGCTGACAATCTGCTCGAAGGTCGCCTCGCGGTCGCTCCTAGTCAAGGACTTGACCGCCATGACCAAGCCCTTGCGAAACTTCCGCGCCTTCGCTGCCTCAGACAACCCCTCAACAAATCTGCCCAGACGGCAAAACTCCGCTGCATACTCGTCCACTAGCATACTCCCCTGGACGAGCGCCTCGAACTGACTCTCTAAGGCACTGAGAGCCACGTCCGGGAA
>JAYESA010000010.1:23141140-23521140 GCA_036927795.1 Iris macrosiphon
AGGGCAAGGTCGAACATCTGGCTGCCCGCTGCCTCTATCTGCATGCTGGCTGGGATCATTGCCAGCCTGAAAATGCCCTCTATATGCTCGATCCAGTCGTCGGCGTATAGGATCCCCTCTGTGCCGCGGAACTCCTGTCACTACCACATTTTAGGAAAAAGGGTATTTTAGTAATTTCCTATTTAAATAAATATTGTGCATGGTAAATAATTTTTGTTGTATTATTTAATTGTTGTTGGATGTTATTTAATTATTTTGGACTTATTTTAGTAGACCCAACTAGTGTAGTTTGGACCCATGGACCAACATGAATTAAATAGTTAGATTTGGCCCATTTAGAAAGCCCATGGTTAAGGAGATGGATTAAATTAATTAAATGATTAGACTAGAAGTTTCCTTCCTTAATTATTTCTTCATGAGAGGCCCCAAGGGGTACATTGGACATTTTATAATTGCTTGGGGAAGGGGGCATGACCGGCCTATATTAGAGGGGGGAAATTTCTCTCTCCTCTCATTCTCATTTCAAATCTAGATCTAGAATTTCCCACTCCCAAATTCCTTCCATTTCCATTCCAATTCCCCA
The DNA here is from genome assembly GCA_036927795.1 of Iris macrosiphon. Lineage (NCBI taxonomy): Eukaryota > Viridiplantae > Streptophyta > Magnoliopsida > Asparagales > Iridaceae > Iris > Iris macrosiphon. Next base: position 23,141,724 of record JAYESA010000010.1, read on the forward strand.
CCAAATTTATTCCAAATTCTTCCTTATTCACCATTAGAAAGTTGAGAAGCAAGGATCTAGAAGGAGGAAGCAAGGATCTACAAAGAGGAGCAAGGATCTACAATTTGGAAGCAAATTTATCTCAATTGGATGTTTCATTGGGAATCCATCTCCCAATAGGTATAATTCAATTTTTTCCATTAAAATAGCTTCTAAATCTGAGATTTAATCATGTAAAATCAACCCATATGTATGTACTACCCATAGGACTTTGTTTTATATTCATAGGAGACCCATGGAGAAAGTTATTGTGCTTTTTGTGTCAATTTTGTTGGAATTCCGAATTTATATTTTGTTGTGTGTGTCAATTGATCCTATAGATCAATTGGGCATGTGCTTATGTGTTTGGGGCTTGTGTCGTGTCCATATTTGGGTATATGTGGTTCGTATTCCAACTATTTGGTGATACATGTCATTTTGGGGGTTTTCCTCCGACACGGGGCTTTGTACATGTCGTATTTTGACACGGACACATAGATCTACTTTTGACACTTTGATTTATTCATAAATATTATTTGTGACTTGTTTGTGTCCTTCGGGGTACAATTGGTTGTGTGTTGGACTCGTGTCACATGCGTATTCTAGATCTAGTGGGATACGGTGTGATACTCTCCAATTTGGTGTGTTTATGTGTAGATCTAATTATTTATGCTTTAAATTCTTCATTTATAATTAGTAAATATATATAGATATTATATATTATTTTAGTTTATTTATTATGGTATTTATTGTAGCATAGATCTATAGATATTTCTATGTGTTCTAATGTGGTGTATAAATATATGTATGTAGCTTTCTTGCATGCAAATATATATGTACTTATGTTAATAACATAAATTATACATAAATATTTTATAAAATATATTTACGTGTTTAAATGTGTAATTATATTATTTATAATTATTATGTAATTATTTGGATATTAATGAATGTATTTTTATGTGTGCTTCTAGCCATATAAAATACGTACATATGTGCATGTGTTTGGTATTTTAATTTTGTAATTTTATATGTATGTATATATAAGTATATAATTATTAAATTGTTTATATATATATATATGCATTTTGATTTATATATATGTATATATATAGGTGTTTTGTGAGGTATAATACTAATAATAATATATTATTCTATTTGGTTTGTATATACATTATTTAGAGTGTGCATTATTTGTATTATTAGTATTCTTGTGCGGGTATCTTTTGGGATTTAATTTTGATTCCTAAATTGTTGTATTTTATTTTCTATATTATTTATAGATTTCTTGTGAGGTTGACCTTGGTTTGACCATGTTTGACTTTAGTTGACTTTAGAGTTGACCATAGTTGACTTTTGACTTAGAATTTATTTATTGACCTAGAAGTTGACTAGTTTGACTTGTTCTCTTTCCGGGACCTTGTATTAATGTGTTATTCTATATCTAGGTCTTCGAGGCACCGAGTCAGACATCTGTAAGACTTTTTATTGGACTTCAGGCGAGTACATTCTCTGATAGTTTCTCATTTATGATATCCTCTATGTTCGTTGTATCTAGTGTAGATATACATGTTTCTCTTGACACTATGGTTACACGGATTGGTATATCCGAATCTCGTCATGAGATGTTATTCCTTGGTATATGGTGTATATGGTGCAAGTATTGTTTCATTGGTTATCTTGTACATGTACAGACACCGATTTTCGGGAGAAGTCGCTCTCTACTTGGGAAATCTAGTGCCATAGCATACCGTGGTTGGATCTATTATACCAGTTGGGGGTGGGGAGTATTAGTATAGATATGTGATCAAATCCCTATTGAATAAAGTATTGGTAAGCGAATAGTGTTGATCATGCACCGCACGTATGATTAGCCAGGCCGCATTGTATCTTGCCCAAGCCGATCACATGTTAAGCTAGTACTCACACACTTAGTCATTAGTATTATTGTTTCATTGGCATATTGTTTATTATTGTATTTCTTTCCAGTATTTTCTTATTGTCTATATATCTCTTGTATCTATTTTGTGCATCTTGTTTATCCATAGCTATTTACTGTTACATAGTTTTTATCATTAATTAGAACTACTGTTAGAGATGTACTCTGCTCCTTTCCTGACTGGATATATTTTTCCAGATGACACTGAGGAGTACCCTACCTATTATGGACCCCAGGATGTTGTGGGTTTAGATTCTGAGACCCTGGCTCAAGAGGGACTTATCCCAACTGAGACAGTTGACCCTGGAGTGTAGCTTTGTAGTATGGTAGTATTCTTTTATACTGGATTTGTCTCCAGCTTATTTTTGTTACTCTTCAGACTCATTGATGTATTATTTTAAACTCATGAGTTGTATTGTGACTATTCTATTCTTATCTGATTCGTGCTCATTCTATCTTAGTTCTGTGATTGAGTATTCTATCATTATTGGTGGTTCATTACTTTAGATAGACTATCTAGACAGCGTTCTACCGCCGATTCTGCTGCGTAGGCTGGGCGTTGTTTCCGACTAGTATCCTTACATCGGGTACGGGTCGTGACACATTTTTGGTGGTGGCCTATGCAGGTCTAGCTTCACAAGTATGTGATGTCATGGTAGTGCGACAACTTAGTTGTACTACTGCGAGCCTGCAATAGGATATAGGATATAGGCTGAGATACTCAATCACATCTAGGAAAAAATCTTTTGATTCAACTATTCTCCTTTGACATTGATACTTGAACCCTTAAACTGTCCTTTCCTTGATGTCTTACATCTTGTGCTATATTGATTCTATTCTTCTTGATTCCATTCCAGCTTTAGCTTTGTTTGATAGTGGTGCTTCCCATAGTTTTGTATCTGTTTCTTTTGCTCTGAAGCATGGTTTGGTAGCTGAGTCTTTGCTTAGGACTTGCAAGATCATGACCGGGGGAGGCATTATCCTGGTTAATGATATTTGCAAGGATCGAAGAGTTACTCTGGGAGGCTGGGAGTTGAGTGCGTGTCTACTTGTAATGCCACTTCTGAGCTACGATATTGTACTTGGGATGGATTGGTTGAGTAGGCACCGTGCTAGCATAGACTGTAGAGGAGGTAGAGTTTTGTTTGGTTCGCCAGGAGAGCCAGAGTTCGAGTTTGCTAGAGGAGCTACGGAGCAGGAGGAAGGCATTATTTGTGGAGCTATGGTGGAAGGCAAGGAGTTGTCGCATCCGTTGATAGCAGAATTCTTGGATGTGTTTCCTGAGGAATTGCCAGGATTGCCACCAGATCGAGATATTGAATTTTCTATAGACTTGGTGCCAGGTGCAGAACCAATTTCGCAGCATGTCTATAGAGTAAACAACAGCGAGCTGGTCGAGTTGAAGAAGCAGGTGGACGAATTGCAGGATAAGGGGTTTATCAGATCGAGTTCTTCACCATGGGGAGCCCCGGTATTGTTTGTACCAAAGAAGGATGGATCGGTGCGCATGTGCATCGATTACAGGGCTTTGAATAATTTCACTATCAAGAATAAGTATCCTTTGCCACGGATTGATGATCTGTTTGATCAGTTGAGTGGTGCGAAGGTATTTTCTAAGATAGATTTGAGATCAGGTTACCATCAGGTGAAGGTAAAGCCGGAGGACATACCGAAGACTGCTTTTAGAACTCGGTATGGTCAGTACAAGTTTATGGTGATGCCGTTTGGTTTGACTAATGCACCGGCGGTATTTATGAACTTGATGAACAAGGTGTTCCACCAGTACCTTGACAAGTTCGTGGTGGTGTTCATCGACGACATACTCATATACTCGAGGACACCGGAGGAGCATGAGGAGCATTTGAGGATTGTGTTGGATGTGCTGAGGAAGGAGAAGCTTTATGGGAAGTTGTCCAAATATGAGTTTTTCTTGGACAAGATAGAATTCTTGGGGCATGTTGTGACTGGTGATGGTATTTCAGTGGATCCGAAAAAGATTTCAGCAGTGAAATCTTGGAAGACTCCGAGTTCGATAGCAGAGATCAGGAGTTTCTTGGGATTGGCAGGTTACTACAGGAAGTTTGTGCAAGATTTTTTGAGGATTGCCGAGCCGATGACCAAACTCACAAAGAAGGATGTGGAGTTTGTTTGGACGGAGGATTGCCAGGTTGCTTTTGAAGAGTTGAAGGAGAGGTTGACGTCTGCTCCTATTTTGACGTTGCCATCAGGGTCCGGAGGTTTCACTATTTATAGTGATGCATCGGGAAAGGGTTTAGGTTGTGTTCTTCAGCAGCATGGAAAAGTGATTGCCTATGCATCCAAGCAATTGCATCCTCATGAAAAGAACTATCCTACCCATGATTTGGAGTTGGCAGCCGTCATCTTCGCCCTGAAGTTGTGGAAACATTATTTGTACGAAGAGCGTGTGGAGATCTTCACAGACCACAAAAGCTTGAAGTACATTTTCACGCAGAAGGAGTTGAACATGAGGCAGCATCGGTGGTTGGAACTGATGAAGGATTTTGATATCTCTTTGCAATATCATCCTGGGAAAGCCAATGTAGTTGCCGATGCTTTGAGCAGGTATCCGGTAGCTATGTTCTTAACGCAGGATCGATATTTGTTGGAGGACTTGGAGAGCTTGGGCATTGAGGTGATTGTTCCTGGGTGTGCTATGCAGATATGGGAATTACAGATACACTCAGATTTGATGGACAGGATTAAGGCAGCACAGTATGATGATGTATCTTTGAGGAGTATCAGAGGTCAAGTGAGGGCAGGATTGGAGGATAATTTTACTATTGCAGAGGATGGATCGTTGAGGCATGGAGTTAGATTGTGTGTGCCCAGTGGGGAGTTGCGTGAGGAGGTGTTGCAGGAAGCGCATCGCTCTCAGTATTCCATACATCCAGGTGCTAACAAGATGTATCGGGATATGCGAGAGAGTGTGTGGTGGTATGGCATGAAGAGGGAAGTGGCACAGTTTGTATCCAGATGCTTAGTGTGCCAGCAGGTGAAAGCCGAGAGGCAGAGGGCAGGAGGGTTACTTCAGCCATTACCCATTCCAGAGTGGAAGTGGGAACACATTACTATGGATTTTGTGTCCGGACTTCCACGATCTCCAGGAGAGAAAGACGCGATTTGGGTCATTGTTGATAGGTTGACCAAGTCGGCCCACTTTTTGCCTTTCAAGGTGGGTTTGTCTACGGAGAAGCTGGCAGAGATGTATGTGAGGTAGATCGTTAGGATACATGGAGTTTCCGTCAGCATAGTCTCAGATCGGGATAGTCGTTTCATTTCTCATTTCTGGAGGAGTTTACAGAAGAGTTTGGGCACTCAGCTCAGGTTCAGTACTGCATATCATCCCCAGACAGATGGGCAGTTAGAGAGGACTATCCAGACTCTCGAGGATATGTTGCGCACTTGTGTACTAGATTTCGGGGGTTCTTGGGAGGACCATCTCCATTTGGTAGAGTTTGCTTACAACAACAGTTACCAGGCCAGTATAGAGATATCACCTTTTGAAGCTCTATATGGTCGGAGGTGTCGTACTCCTTTGTCTTGGGATGATGTTGGAGAGAGAGTTTTGCTTGGGCCAGAGATGGTTGTGGATGCAGCGGAGAAGGTTCAGTTGATCAGAGACAGACTTCGAGTGGCGCAGGACAGACAGCGGCATTGGGCTGATAGCCATCGGAGACCTTTGGAGTTTGAGGTATAGTTTAGATTTTATTTGTGCTTGTTCTTGTTTGATTATAGATTAAGTTCTTAAGATGGTATTTTGTTCTAGGTGGGTGGTTTGGTGTTTCTGAGGATTTCTCTGACACGAGGCACGATTCGCTTCGGTGGAGGCGGAAAGCTTAGTCCGCGATTCATCGGACCTTTCACTATTCTAGAGAGGGTCGGTGCAGTTGCTTATAGACTAGACTTGCCATATGCATTGGAGGGAGTGCACAACGTGTTTCATGTGTCGCAGTTGAGACGATACGTGGCAGATCCTAGTCATATATTGGATCACTCAAAGATAGAGGGCCCTACTCTTAGCTATCCAGAGCAGCCAGTTGAGATTCTGGATCGGAGAGAGAAGGTGCTGAGGAACCAGACTATTCCTTTGGTACGCGTCGCATGGAGGCATCACTCTCCGGGGGAGTCTACCTGGGAGAGAGAGGATGACATGCGAGAGCGTTATCCATATTTGTTTGTACCTTGAGGTATGTTATTTTCTAGTTATGTTCTGTTCATTAGTTAATTTTGATTCTTTAGTTCTGTTCTGTGATTTTTCTGGGGGTAGTTTTCATCTTTAAATTTCGAGGATGAAATTATTTTAAGGAGGGTAGACTTGTCACTACCACATTTTAGGAAAAAGGGTATTTTAGTAATTTCCTATTTAAATAAATATTGTGCATGGTAAATAATTTTTGTTGTATTATTTAATTGTTGTTGGATGTTATTTAATTATTTTGGACTTATTTTAGTAGACCCAACTAGTGTAGTTTGGACCCATGGACCAACATGAATTAAATAGTTAGATTTGGCCCATTTAGAAAGCCCATGGTTAAGGAGATGGATTAAATTAATTAAATGATTAGACTAGAAGTTTCCTTCCTTAATTATTTCTTCATGAGAGGCCCCAAGGGGTACATTGGACATTTTATAATTGCTTGGGGAAGGGGGCATGATCGGCCTATATTGGAGGGGGGAAATTTCTCTCTCCTCTCATTCTCATTTCAAATCTAGATCTAGAATTTTCCACTCCCAAATTCCTTCCATTCCCATTCCAATTTCCCACCAAATTCATTCCAAATTCTTTCCAATTCACCATTAGAAAGTTGAGAAGCAAGGATCTAGAAGGAGGAAGCAAGGATCTACAAAGAGGAGCAAGTGTAATGCCCCGTTCCCCCTACTCGGGGAGCGCGGCCAAGAAATACTTACGACCGTCCGAACGGGACAGATTGAATTAAGATCCTTTCCTCGTTATGGATTGGTTTCTTCGGAATCAGGTCCCATATACAATGGATTGTGCCTCGAGGATGGACTCGGCGGCAGAGTCGAGAGGGGCCTTTCCGTTGCGTTGGTTTCTTGTCCGATTTTGTGCCGCTTGGTTGCTTTCTTGTTGGTTTTATGACTTGCGTTTTCTTGAACGGTTTCAATGGATTTTATTGCTTTCGTTCTTAGGATTTCGCATTTCGTATCGAGCCTTGGAGACCGAAGCAGGAGGTATTGATCATCCGTTGGTGCGTGCAGATGATCGTGTAGACGACGCGCGAGCGGAGTCTTAGAGATCTCTCCTTCTTCTTCCTATTCAACCAACTTGTGAGTGGCTCTATTTCGATAAGCACCTTCTTTCCAAGGGCTCCGTTCATAATAAAATTGACTCAGTTGTGCATTCAATCAAACGATACCAATTAAGTAACAAGTTGGATAACAAGATAAGATAAGAATTAGACATATATACACACAAGCACATAGATTTAAATACACACATATATATATATACATAAACACACATACATATATATATAAATATATATATATAGACACATATACACTAACACAACACAACACACAACGACACACAAACCACACGCCCCACTCACGTCCAATGACCCCGACACTCACCAATACTCTAAAATATATAAAATATAGCCCGAGAACTCTAGCACACACTCCCTGATACTAACCCAACGCGCGCACAAACCCGAAACGAGGAAACCAAGTCGAAATGGCCGTTCGGTCATTTCGACGAACACGTGGTGCGCGGCTCGGAAAACCTCCTGAAACGCACACCAAACGAACTCGGAATCGGCCCAAAATTTACCCACGCGCTCTACACGATGTCTAGATCCTAGAAAATGTGCTCCCGCGTCGATTCTAGGTCCGTGGTGGAAACGCACACGCACTTAGAATCGGCGACGACAAAAAGCCCCAATTTCGCTCGAAACGCCCGTTTCTCCGCGACACGACTTTCCGTGTCCAAACGGAGACACGCACTCACCCTCTAGACACCCGACAACGTCTACCTAGGTCCGTCTAACCTAGGACATCACCCAAAATTGGGCCAAATTCGGATTCCACCCGAATTCGACACAAAACCTAATGTCAAAGTCTCTAAACTCACCCAAACTAGTTCCAACTTCCTCCTACGGGTAGGGTTAGGGTCTATGAAGGTTCTATAACACTAATTACACTACACAAAAATAATTAGGAAGGGAAAAGTTAGGTTTTACCTCTTGGGAGTTGGAATCCCAAGGCCAAAGTCTCACAACCCCTAGAAATCACCTCCCTCAAGCTCCAAGCCACCAAAACTAGCCTCCACACAAAGTCTAGGCTCCACACATCTAGGTTAGAGAAAATATAAGGTTAGGGTTAGCTTAAGGAAGAAGAAATGAAAGAAGAAAGAAGAAAAGTGAAGAGGGAACTCACCTTGGAGAAGAAGGAAGAAGGAAGAAGAAGTGGAGAAGAAGAAATAAAGAAGAAGAAGTAGAATGAAGAGAGAGGGGGCTGTGCTTGCTGCTGGTTTGCACGGGTGGGTTAGGTAGGGGGCCGGCCAAGTAATTAAATAGGGGTTTACACAAGTTCCACATTCCCAAAATGCCCCGACTTGACTTGGTTTCGGGTTCCGGGTCTCCAAATGCACTCAAACTAGCTCCAATTCTCTCCATCTAACCTCCTAAAAATATAATAAATAATTTTAAGCTCCAAAATAATTCTCACAAGGGTGTGGGCTGGGTCGGACATGGGTCCACTAGGGTCGGACATGGGTCCAGGCTAGCCAAAACCCTAAAACAATTATTAAAAAAATAATACAAGCACTAAATAATTATAATATAATCAATTAAATACAAACCACTATTTATCAAAAAAAAAATATATACCCTATTTTCTAGAATTGGGTAGTGACAACTTGATTAACAAATACCCAGACCGCAGGTATCCTTTACTACTATACCTTAACCCACTGCCCCAATATCATTTGTCAATGGTCGCCTAGGCTGTCGCTTGGGCACCCCTAGGCGACCATTGCCACAACTGAAAAATTTAATACAAAATGAGTCGACATATATTTGTCCGCCTAGGTTGCCTAGGCATGTCTAGGCATTGCCTCAAACAGCATAGCAGGCACTTTTACTTTACAAATAATGTCATACAAATTTATGTTACAGCAAGGATTCCCCTACTGGAAAAGCTCCAAAAATCATTTCTCCGTCTCCCTTGAAGGTTGCAGCAGAGTCGAAGCCCTTGAAGGTTGCAGCAGGAGTTTAATAAAAATGGAGCAACACAAACCAATGTAGGTCTCAGTGAGCCTATCAATGGCGAAGATCATAGGTGAGCCGTAGTTTCTCCTCATGTCAAAAAACCTAACCCTAACCCTAACCCCATGTCAAAAAACCTAACACTAACCCTAACCCTAGGTCCTGATCAGTGTCTGTGTCAGTATGTGTGTGTGCCGTGTCAGTGTCTGTGTCTGTGTCAGTGTCTGTGTGTGTGTCGTGTTTGTGTCAATGTCACATGTGTCCTATGAGAGAGAGAGAGAGAGTTTACCGGAGTAGTCGCGGTGGAGAGCCGGTCGACGGAGCGGGGGGGGGGGAATTTTTTTTCTGTTCAAAATTTCAACAGATAGGGAAAAATAAAACCGAGCCCTAATTAACCAAATTTTAGCGACGTTTAGCGACATCCAATAAAAACGTCGCTAAATTAAATTTTAGCGACGTCAAGGACGTCGCTAAACACGTTGCTAAATATTTTTAATATAAAGGTCGCTATATACGTCGCTAAACGTCGGTAAATTAGACATATTAGCGACGTTTAGCGACCTTAATTAAACTCATAGCGACTTATCTTTTAAAATCTTAATAAAAGTCGCTAAACGTCGCTAAATGTCGCCATTTAGCGACGTCTAGCGACGTTTTTATAAGGAGTCGCTAATTTATATATTATTAGCGACGTTTATTTTGACGTCGCTAAAATACGTCGCTAATCCCGCTTTTTCTAGTAGTGCCTTATTTTAAAGTTTTAATAAATGATGTAATGTACAGGACAACTATCTTATTTTGTGTCAACTTTTGTAAGCCCGTGCGGCAATCTTCTGACTTATTCAAGAGTTTGTAAAAGATGTTAATTATTAATAAAGAGAATTTTCCATGTTTCAACTTTGTGTTTCAATTATCTACGTACTCTGAATATATGCTCGTTATGCAAAATACCTTAGCCTTGTGCGGTGCACAACCTAGGCTCGCACGATGCCACGCCCGGGGGACGACTATCGATTCCACGAAATCGGAGCGTGACAGTAAGGTACTGATGACTCACTCGACCTTGCATCTATGTCTTTCCTTAGATCGTCGGACTGGATTATCGATTCGGGTGTGTCTCGACACGTAACAGGGAATACTAGTGAGTTTTCTTCCTACACTCTCCTAGCATCTGCAGACAACATTCAAACAACCGATGGTACTTTCCAGCCAGTGGTTGGTAAGGGTACTATCGATTGTATAGGTTCAGTAAGATTATCCAATGTTTTACATGCTCCTTCTTTTTCAGTCAGTCTTTTGTCCATTATTTCTATAATCCTTAAACTAAAATGCATTATCTCTTTTGATATTCCTAAGGTGATCTTCCAAGAGAAGGAGACGAGACGAAGACTTGGGACTGGAACTTGGTATGATAGATTTTGGTACCTAGATCAGGAAGAACTGTATTCGGTATTGGTGTCTTTGGCAGAAAGGACAGGAATGAGAGGACCAAAGATGAGTGCCGATGATACACTGATACTCCATCACAGGCGGTTGGGGCACTACTCTTTTGGTATTTTGAGTAGGTTGTATCCATCTATTTGTAAGAAGGCAAATAAGGAGAAACTAGTATATGATGCATGTGATTTAGGCAAACTTACTAGGAGCTCATATGTTGGTGCGGGCCATAGGATCTCTTCTGTTTTTGATATTATACATTCTGATGTCTGGGGGTCGTGTGCCACAACTACTATGAATGGTTATATGTATTTTGTCTCTTTTATTGATTGTTCCTCTCGTATCACCTAACTGTATTTTATGAAGAATAAGAGTAAGGTCATTGCATATTTTTGGAACTTTCGTAAACATGTCCAGACTCAGTACAGAGCAGTAGTGAAGGTACTAAGGTCTGATAATGGAATAGAGTATACCAACAAAGCACTTGAGGAATACCTGTCAGCCCAAGAGATACAGCATCAGACCACCTGTGCATACACACCAGCGCAGAATGGAGTGGCAGAAAGAAAGATCATACACCTTCTGGAGGTGGCAAGGAGCATGATGATAGCCATGAATGTCCCACAAAGTATGTGGGGACAAGCAGTGTTGACAGCAGCTCGATTGATCAACAGGATGCCCTCGAAGGTACTGGGATGGAGGTCTCCATGTGAGATATTGTAAGAAAATAATAGTGGAATACTCCCACTAAAGGTGTTTGGATGCATATGTTTTGTGAAGTACAACAGACCGTCTGTTGGAAAACTTGACCCCAGAGCTGTCAAGTGTGTATTCGTGGGCTATTCAACGACTCAGAAGGGGTACGTGTGCTGGAGCCCAGTAGAGAAGAAGAAGTTTGTCAGCATGGATGTTCACTTCAGGGAGTTTGAGCCATCCTATACTGTCAGGAGGGAACCTCATCCATGAGCAACTCACCTGATACTGAGAGTATGAAGGGAGAGAGGGAGATTGGTGAGAGTGCGGTAACCGATTTAGGAGTATGGCAAGGAGGAACGTTTGAGGAGGAGCAGGAGAGTGAAGAGGAACATGGTGAGGTGATGAGAGGTGTTAGGCCCACGGCTCAGGGGGAGTTACTTACCTACAACAGGAAAGGGAAGCAAACTGCAGGACCAATACCTATAGTGCCAGTGCCAAGTCCCTTGCCTGCATCCGTCTCAACTTCCGAGACACCTACATCACCACCACCAGATTCTCCTTCAGGTGATATCATTCTTCCTAATCCTCCCACACCATTATCAGTACGGAGGACCACTCACACAATGCGGAAAATCCTCCTGATAGATATGGTTGGGACCTTGCTCAGTTTGTTTCATATAATAACATCTCTTCTTCTCATGGAGCATTCATTGCACTTTGGATAGTATTACTGCACCTAACAATTGGCAGGTTGCCAAGAATGATCCAAAGTGGAAAGCGGTGATGCACGAGGAGTTAGGCGCTCTTGAGAAGAACCATACTTGGGAACTAGTAAAACTGCCAGAGGAAAAGAGGGCAGTCGAATGCAAGTGGGTCTTACTGTGAAGCAGAACCTAGATGGAAAAGTAGAGCGCTACAAGGCTCGACTGGTGTCAAAAGGATATAGTCAGACGTATGACATTGACTATGATGAGACCTTTGCACCAGTGGCGAAGATGAGCACCGTCAGGACCCTGATTTTTTTGGCAGCGAATGGTGGATAGAAGCTACACCAACTGGATGTGAATAATGCCTTTCTTCATGGAGATCTAGTGGAGGAAGTGTACATGGAGATACCACTAGGATTCTGTACCGATAAGACAGTGGGCAAGGTCTGCAGGTTGAAGAAGTCCCTCTATGGACTAAAGTAGTCTCCTCGAGCTTGGTTTGATAGATTCAGGAGGGCGATGATAGGGATGGGATATCAACAGATCAATGCTGATTATACTGTGTTCTTCCGTCGGAGTAGAGGCCACATCACCATGCTTTCTGTGTATGTGGACGATATGATTATCACAAGAGATGATGAGCAAGAGATTGCCCGACTTAAGGGAAATCTTGGCAAGGAGTTCGAGGTGAAGGACCTTGGCCTTCTTCGGTACTTCTTTGGGATTGAGATTGCTCGAGAAGCAGAGGGGATTGTTCTTTCTTAGAGGAAGTATGCGTTGAACCTTCTCACAGAGATAGGGATGTTGGGATGCAAACATGCAACGACGCCGATCAACTAGGGGTTCAAGCTGTGTGCTGAGGCTGGAGAACCCGTTGACCGAGACAAATACCAAAGACTGGTGAGCAAGTTGATCTATTTGAGCCACACACGCCATGATATCTGCTTTGCAGTGAGTGTGGTGAGCCGCTACATGCATGACCCAATGAAGGGTCATATGGACACAGTGTACCAGATTCTGAGATACTTGAAGGTTGCCTCCGGAAATGGGTTGATATTCAGGAAGAATGATCACTTGAGCATAAAGGGCTACTGTGACTCTTACTGTGCTAGCTTTACTGATGACATAAGGTCTACCTCGGGCTATTACATATTTGTAGGAGGCAACTTGGTCTCTTGGAGGAATAAGAAGCAGTCGGTGGTGGCCAGATCGACAGCTGAAGCGGAGTACAGAGCTATGGCCATGGGAGTTGCAGAGCTGCTATGGCTGAAGAGTATGCTGGTGGAGCTGAAGCTGGATCAAGGAGCCAAGATAAAGCTGTGGTGTGACAACCAGTCAGCCATCAGTATCGCCAACTCGTTTTCTTGTCGACTCTTGCTGTTGAAAAAGAATAACGATTGTTGAATCAGCGAGGAGATTGATTCTAACTCTTTCTCGATGCGAAAGATGCCTTATAGGCCTTTCTAGTGGCCTTCTTGAGCACGAAATAGAAAAGGAAGAATATAGATCCTTTTCAACAATCGAGTGCAGCATGACATGACCAAACGCATAGAGATCGATAGGTTCTTCATCAAGAAGAAGTTGGACCGTGGACTACTGGAGCTAGGTCATGTTCCAACCAAGGAGCAGATAACAGACAATATGACCAAGGGACTTAGCTCTGCAGATATGATTAGAGGATGTGACAAGATGGGCTTAGTGAATATCTTTCGTCCATATTGAGAAAGAGTGTTGGCATTTTAGAATATTCTTGGTATATTTGTTGGTATATTAAAATATTTTTGGTATATTTGTTGGGATATTAGAATATTCTACATGAGATTTTAATATGATATTAATGTAAGATGAAGGATTATAAGGTTATAAATAGCCAAAAGATTATCAATAAAAAATATAACAATTATTCCATTATATTTTACAGAAACAACAAATGATTTTCATTCAGAAATAAAAATGTTGGACATATCATTATAGATATGTGCCAAAATACAAACTGGAGGCTCTTTGAATAGCCTAGTTAAGATAATGTTCGAACAAAGTGCTTCATTAGCCTGGGAATGAACTGTTCTAAGTCATTGCTTCCCGCCCTTCCTCTATAACCTGTCGTATTTCCCAGAGAAAGTACAACTGCTTATGCATGATTGCATCAATTAGAATTTTACTGTCACCTTCAATTACATACTCTGATCTCTACTTTATAACAATAGCATCAAAATGAATAGTTGTAGTTCTGTATATCAAAACAAGTCTTAAATTAGTTACGTTAATACTATAAATAGTACAACTAAATTCAAATTAACTAGCAATTACAATCCACAACAATAACCATGGGTGAGAAATTTTATGATCTTTCCCTATGCAACCACAGCTTCAAAAAGGTTAATTTTGAATGTCATCACTAGTTATTTGACGCCATGACCGATGCTGAAGACGATGGAGGCAGGGATTGTGAGTACGGGTGAGAATTATTTTATTTTGGACCAAAAAACGAACCGAATAAAAGGTCAAAATTTGGTCCGGTTTGAAAAAATAAAAAATATATGTTCGGTTTCGGTTTTAGAACTACTAATTTTCTTTCTTTCAGATATCGGTTTTGATTTTATATTTCGATTTTAGTACAATCGAAAATCAAACAAGACTTACTCAATTATGTAAATAATATCTATTTATGCATATTTTATTATTAAAAAAGTATATATTTTGTCTATATTTTGAAAACAATAATTATAGGTATGTGTTTTAAAATCTAATTTTGGTAATTTAACAACTAGTTTAATTTTGGGCCCAATTTTAAAAACAATAAAACTATGTATAAAATTTATTTATACCACTATATAATGAGAAAAGTTCAACTTCTCCTTGAAACTTTTCTTTCCTAATATACCTTTGCATATGTATACTAATTAAAATTATTCACTAAAGTTAATAGGAGTTGTCTTTTAGTCTCCTAAATTATCTTAAAATAATATATATAATAGTATAATAATACTAATATAATAATAAATTTAGAATAATTAAGACATATGTCTTTTAGTTTTTCTAAGTAGTCTTAATAAATATTTGAATAACTACAACAGTTCTCTTTTAGTCTTCCTAATAAAAATAGGGTACCGTTATTGGCACTCATAAAATGTCATCATGCACTCCTTCCTCCATGCATGTACAAATTAATGTCAGATTTAATACATGAATAAATTTAGAATTTAAATAATAGAAAATTAAAGATAAGTGCAGTATAATATTTTAGGAGTGTCAATAACAACATCATAAAATTATATGAAATACGTGTGCAACGCACGTGCATATATACAAGTGATTATTAATAAGGACAATTTTATTTATGTCTATAACAAGTTTCTTGCTTTGTATTTTACTGCTTGGAACAATATAATAATCTATAGATGACAACAATGGATTGTGTAGTTGTGATGTTATTAAATTACTGAGATTCAAAACCATTTATCTTTTAATGTAATTTAATTATAGTTCCAACTTTGCATCGGACCATCAACAATAAAAATAGTTAAATCGAACAAACCGAATCGATTATTGACCGAATTGATTATTGGTTCAATTTCGGTTATAACTAATTTCGATTCGATTTCGGTTTTAGATGTTTAAAAGTTTAGTTTGTTTGGTTTTGACTTTTTTGCTTCGGTTGAAACCGAATAAACCGAAGATTCATCCCCTAATTCAAAGGACATGAGCATCGTTTTTTCTCAAAGTGCAAGACTCGAATGAATCTTTTGTATCAGCCATAAAATCAAGTGAATTCTATTACAAACTGGAGAGAATACTACAACATGTAGGTGCATCACTAGCTTGTGTTTCCTTGGTTCTTAATTTGCAGCCCATCTTAGTGTCACAGGACTATGTTATGTTCTAACTTCTGTTCTAATGGGAAGGGCCTCTAGCCCAGGCTTCATTCAGCAACCCTTTAGTCCCAGAGCACAACCATCTGGGAATGTACTTGATACTATTGGTTGGAATATAATTTCTTTTTTCTTTTTTCTCTTTTCGATATATAATCTTCTATTTTCCTGATCACCTAACCATAGTTTCTTTATGCAGATATGTGTTTGTGTGCATTCCCTATATAAATCTATGAATCTCAGTATCTCTACTAATATTATATGGCTCGAAAACGGCTCAAAAATGAGTTGTCTAAGCCGTTTGTATATCCTCCATTAATTAATAAAAAATTAATCCTTCTCACTAACATTATATATATATATATATATATATAATGACGTACGTGAATTACTAGTATATTTTCGTCATCCTGAATATTGAATTCATATGTGATGTGTATCCGGTGGTTGGCATAGTGATAATGCCAAGGGTACATATGGAGGAGGTCGGGGGATCGAATCCAGGGGGTGTGGGGGCTGGGGCCTTCACACCAAAAAAAAAAGAAAAGAATTCATATCTGATATGCCTGCAATGGTCACCTATGTGTTGGGTTGAATAAAACATAAAGAACCTAATTCTGGCCTGATGATAGCGTTATACTTGTAGTGACCTGCACGACTAGTAGCTTCCTGCCAAATCTTACTTGCTCGTATTTTTGTTTTTCTGAAATTTAAAAACCGACTTAATTAGACTTCTATTTGTAAGTTCCACTACAAAAATACTGTTAAATAACGACGGATCTCAGCGATGAGAAATAATTCGTTGCTGACTCAGCGACAAACTTTCGACGAAATTACGACTAATTTATTTATGTAAACAAATTATATAATTTTTCGTCAACAAGCCGTCGCTAATCTGTCGTTGTTACGTTAGCGACGAAATAGCGACGGAAATATCCGTCACTGCGAAAACTTAAAATTTCAGAGCGTGTTTCATTTCCCCCATTCTCATTCTCAATTTCTCTCTCTCTCTCCCTCTTTCCTCGACACCCCCTCCCCTCCGGCTCCTCGACCCCCTCCTCGAACTCCACCTCTTCGGCGACCCCCCTCCGGCTCCTCGACCCCCTCCTCTAACCCCCCTCTCCTCGACTCCCTCCGTCCGCCACCGCCCCTTCCTCGAACCCCCCTCTCTGCCCCCCTCCGTCCGCCTCCACCCCCTCCTCGAACCCCCCCTCTCCGCCCCCTCCTCGACCCCCCTCTCCGGCCCATGCTCCATCAGACCCCCTTCTCCTCCATCGAAGGTAAGCTCTAACCTAACCCTCATTAGTATTTTGATTAATTATTAATTAGCATACATGATTTAGGGTGCTGGACACGTAGACACGAGATACTGGACACGGACACGAGAACATAGATATGGACACAGATACACTAAAAATACTCTATAACATGCTTTTACAACCTTATTATTTACAGTAATTTTGTAGTGGAATTAATGTTGTCACTTTACCATCATGTTGATATTCATCTACATGAATTTTATATATTTTACATGATTTGAAATAACATATGGGGCACTCTTATAAAATACGAATAGACAAATATGGTATAATATATAGACATATATAGCAGCAAGTAATGTATGATAAATAAGCATATAATATAGAAATGAAGAATCTTTGAACATACATATTTTCTCACTTGTGAATATTTTGAAGTGGCTATTTGAGTTCTAGGTCATCTATCAATATGTTGAAAAAATGAATCTTCATGGAATTTATGTGGAAATAGGAGGATGAATTCAAGCATTATTGTGTTCTGACATTTTTAAATTCTGAAATGTATTTATTTATTGACCTGTCAAATGTAGCGAAAGCCATGAATGAGAAACTTCAGTCTCATTCAAATGGCTGAAGTTTTTAAAGTAACTGTTATTTTTTGTTATTAATATAAGAGAATTTCTTTAAACTAGGGCTTATGCATTTCAAAAACAATAATGCTAAGTTTACTACCAAATGCTTACAACCTTCTTACAACCCTCTCACCCCCTGCTTACAAACAATAATGCTAATTCAGACCTAAAAGATCTCAATGATAGAAATACGATGACACTATTCTATATAGATATATTATCAAATTGTGGCTTGTACTATATATGTATAGACACCTCAATCTTACAGTGAAATGAGAATTGGAAAGAGAAGTATGATTAAATATAAAAGAAGTTTGAAATATTATATAAGCTATTTAACATAATTGGGAAGAGAAGAAAGCGAAGGAGTGCTGAAGCAAGCCTTCTCGTACATAATCTTTCTCCTGTCTCCCATACTTGTTCGGATTCCTATTGGTGTAAAAAATTACTCAAAGCTATAATGTGATGCCTACTAAGACATGGTCTCTTACTAAACTTGTTCTTTAGTCATTTTTGATCTACAACTACTCAAAGCTATACAATTTCGAAACTTACAAGAAATCTAGTGATATTCGATGAAGATGACACATTTTTGATGCCATCGAAAATGAACAACCAACATAGCAATCGCAACATCAGCAATCACAAGTCGCACCACAACCTCAGGGGGGTACATGGGCCTCAATATGTTCCCCAACCTCAAGGGGTACAAGGACCTTAACCCACACAACTTCAGTGGGCACCAGACTACGGAGAAATAATAAAACATTATTGGATGAGATCAGAAATTTAGTACCATGACGGAGTTTATAATGGGCGTGCATACCGAAAGAATAACCTCGCTTGGAATTTTTACTATATGCTTTCAATGTGAAAAATGACTCCAACAGAAATCTAACTATCACTACAAAAATACTGTTAACTTAAAAGAAGGATTTCGTACCGATTTATAGCACGGACACACTTATCAAAAAAAATACAGACAAATTGACACAAGTATTAGGACACGAAAATGGTAATATGTATTGTACGTGTCTATAATTAACTTAGAAGAAGATTGACAAATTGAATATTACATATATAATTATTTTGATTTATATGTGTATCCTTAGACGTACCTAATTCTTAATACATAGGCTTGAGCGTATCCTAGAATATCGAAAATAGAATATGTGATGTTCAAAAATTTGTATCGGTATCGATTTATTCATCGGCCCTAAAATCGATACGGTTATCACTAATTTAACCTATAATAAATTATTAACATTTTATAGTATTGGTTTTTGTATCGGAATCGGTATCGGACCATTACTATGAGTATCGATTATCACTTCAGGGTACTAATATGAATAGTAATTAGTAGTTCCAAACTTACTATGCTATGACATGTATCGGCCATATTCGGATGAGTGTTGAGAAATTATGATTTTGGATACTTGTAAAATACGAAAAAAATGCTCAAATATGGTCTTTCCAATAGCTCCTTTAGTTCTTTATGAGACTTCTTCATCAAGTATCCTAACTAACTAATCCTTTAGCAAATATCCTAACTCATATTGTATCTAATCTATATTGTTTGAATATATGGTACATACAAAATTAATGAGTCAATACTTAGTTGATCGATCGTGGATGTACAATCGGCGACATGAGAGTAGGATTGGTTTGACAGACGATTTTATGGCGGGCGTTGAGGAATTTCTCAAATACACCAGTAGTTAACCTTATTTCATGGATGAAAGTCTCATCAAGTGTCCTTGTGTCAAATGTCATAATATACCATTCAAAGAGGTGGATCTCGTGAGGGAACATCTCTACAAGAAGGATTTCGTACCGAACTACAAGGAGTGGATAACTCAAGGAGAACCTTTTTTTTCGCAATATCATCATTCCTCCTTGAATATCATCTCCGAGAGTGATGATATTGCGAAAACATGAGATCCACCAGGTGTGTGAGTTGGTATTTGATGCGGTCGATCTAAGTTTTGATCCGGAGGATCCTAATCCTGATGCGAAAGAATTCTATGATATGTTCAAGAATGCGGATACTCCGTTATACCCGGGTTGTGATTCTCATTCTATCCCGGCGATGGTGATGCTGCTGTTGAACCTAAAGTCTGATTTTAATTTGCCGTAAAAATACTACGACCGGATAATTCAGTTTGTTAGAGAGTTGTTGCCAAAAAGATCGAAGGAGTTTCCTGATAACTTCTACAAGTCGAAGATGATGATACAAAAACTCGGATTAGGCTAAAAAAGGATAGATTATTCTTGAAATGGTTGCATGTTATACTACAAGGAGAACAATGATAAAGATAAATGCAGTTTCTGTCATGCGGACCGGTACAAGCCAATTCGAAAAAAAAGTCAACAGTCCGAGCAAGGTTGTGTCCCTACAAGTACATGCAATTTTTGCCGATCACAAAGAGGCTGCAGATGATGTATTTGTCTACAAATATGGCACAACACACGACATGGCATAGCAAGGAACGAAAGATGGATGAAGGCAAATTATCTCATCCTTCCGGTGGAGAGGCATGAAAGCATTTTGATTTGTGTCATCCTGAATTTGCTGCGGAGCCCAGGAATGTCCGATTGGATTTATGTTATGATGGGTTCACTCCTTTCGGACATTCAGGATCTCATTACTCTTATTGGCCGATAATTTTGACTCATTACAATCTACCACCGTGGATGTGAATGAAGACTCCTTACATGTTCTTGACACTTATCATATCCGGTCCAAAAAATCCAAAAAAGAACATCGATATCTACTTGCAGCCGTTGGTGGATGAGTTGAAACAATTGTGACAATTCGGCGTTCGGACATATGATATATCGAAGGAGCAGAACTTTCAGATGAGAGCGTCTCTCATGTGGACCATCAATAATTTTTCAGCATATGAGATGTTATAGGGGTGGAATACTCATGGTACTTTGTCTTGTCCGATATGTATGGAAAAGAGTAAGGCATTCTGTCTCTAGAATGGAGAAAAAGCATATTTTTTGATTGTCACCGTTAGTTCCTTCCTGCGTCGCATCTGTGGAGAAGGAACAGAGATGCCTTTAGAGCTGATAAACATGAACTATATCCTCCCCCATTGAGACTGACAGGAGACAAAGTTTGGAAAGAGGTAGATGGATTGCCGACTATGATGGAAGATCCGATAACGGACGATCACTTTGAAGGGTTTGGACATAGGCATAATTGGACGAAGTGGGGTATCTTTTGGGACTTACCTTATTGGAAGGACAATATCATAAGGCATAATCTTGATGTCATGCATATCGAAAAGAATGTATTCAACAACATCTTTAATACGGTAATAGATATCAAGGAAAAAATGAAAGACAATGTCAAAGCAAGAAATGACTTAGAAATTATTTGCAGGCGTTCAGATTTTCACCTAAAACGAAGTGGCAACGGCAATTGGGTCAAGCCTCCAGCGCCGTTTACATTGAGTAGGGAGGATAAATTGATAATATGCAACTGGATTTCAAAGTTGATATTTTCTGACGGCTACGTGTCAAATCTGGCAAGATGTGTTGATCTCAACGAATGTACGTTGACAGGGATGAAGAGTCATGATTGCCATGTGTTTATGGAGATGTTACTACCTATTGCTCTGAGAGAGATATTGCCTCGTCAAGTTTGGACTCCGTTGGCCGAATTATCTATATTCTTTAGAGATTTGTGTTTAAGCAAGTTGATGATACAACATGTAATAGAACTTGAGGAGAAGATTATATTGACATTGTGTAAGTTAGAAAGTGTGCTTCCTCCCAATTTTTTTGATAGTATGGAGCATTTGCTGATACATCTTGCATACGAAGTACGCGTCTTGCTCACGTCCATTATCGATGGATGTATCCATTTGATAGGTATAAATTCTTTATACTAATAATTTCTTTATTCAAATAATTCTAAGATTCAATATATTATCTATAGGTATCTACATCACCTGAAGAAGAAGGTTGGCAATAAGGCTCATGTAGAAGCTTCGATATGCGAAGCATATATATGTCATTGAGGAGGTTTCAAACTTCTGCTCCATCTATTTTGATACTCATGTCAGAATAAATCACAATAGAGACCCAAGGAATGATGACGGTGGGGTTAATGCCCCGAATAGTGCAATCCACACTATCTTCATATGGGAGAAAAGCCTACAAGTGCTACTAAAGTACGTTGGTTGGAAGACGATGAGTTTGAAGCCGCTCATCGGTATATATTGTTAAATAGTGGTATAAAAGAGATGAAAGATAATGAGAAGTAAGCGGCACATCTTTCCTAGATCAATTTTGTATATACTTGAAAAAGAATTGCTCTAACTGTTCTTCTTATTATCACAGTACTTTTAGAGCTGAGGTAAAATCAGAGAGACCTAATATTAATGAAGATGATCTTGCTAGAGAAGTTGATAGAAGATTTATCTCATATAGAAGAGAACTCCGATATGGAGGTATCGAGCGAGGAACATGAATTGAAAGATGAAGGTAATAGTGACAGTGAAAATAAAAATAAAAATGAAGAAGTAGAAGATGAAGACGATTCGAAAAATGATTCAGAAAATGATTCGGAAGACGATGACAATTCGGAAGATGAAGAAGATTAGTACGTACATACATATGCATTAGCTTAGATATTTATTTAACTATTTCATCATCACACTAGTATTTAATTATTTTACCACAACATGCATTACTTTATGATTATTTGTTTGATGACACCATTTTTTATTTGCTACAGATTAACCTATAGTATGGCGGGACGAGAACGAGGACGAGCACGACGACAGTATCATAGAGGATTATCTTCTCAGTATCCTCCGTCCACTACACCAGTTATCCCAGATTCTCGCACAAGACCTGAGGACGAGTTCGTAGATGCGGCGGATAATTTATCTCCGCCATATACTCGTTCTTCAGTAGGAGGAGCTACTCCATCTACCGGATTTTCATCAGATGCTACCCCTTCTTCTACTCCAGCCACTACCGGCACTACTACATCGGCTACTCCACTAGTTGCTCCCACAGGAGCAAATCCATTTTCAGGCCTTCTTGTGAAAAATGGAGTATATGTCCTCCGCCCTGGATTTGCAGACCCCCTACTCTACCAGAGAGGCCAACCAATATCTCTCGTCCGAGCTATGGGCCGATGGAGCGACGTAAGCATTTATTTATTAATTCACAGATTTATTTTGTATTTTTTATTCTAATTGTATATTGTCTACTTATTTCAGATTCTTTCCGATCAAGGCTGGGAATGATCTGGGGGAGATCATGTGGGGCTACTTTGATGGCCCTTATATCAACTTTAGTGACATCCCGCTCGATCGACGATTCGCTTGGTTGGAGAAGCTCGGGGGTATGTATATAATTTTATTTATAATAATATATATTTTTTGATTATAATGATACAAAATATTTTTCTATTTGCAGAGGTTGTACTGATGGTCGGATAAGAGGGATAGTGATATCCGGAAGTGCTTCAAGATCGTCGCCAGCAAGAGGTTGAGAGATATGATCAATGACCAGAAGGCGCTGACATTATTTGGACCGAATCATCGCAAGGAGTGGCTGAAGGCGGAGTACTGGGAGCAGATGAAGAAGAAGATGGACACCCCAGCCTACAAGTCCATGTGCGATAAGGCAAGGGCTGCCCGTGCTAAGGGTGGTCTCTATACTGGTGGATCTATTCCGACCGTCGAACATTTTCGACGGATGGTTAGTATTAAAAATTTTCGCTAGATCGATTTTTTGTAATTCTAATTTTTTTTGCTTATTTATTAATTGCTTAATTTTTGCAGTGCGACGAGGCCGTCAGAGCCGGGGAAGACCCCAAGACCATCGACTTTCCAGCAATTTTTTCGCAGACCCACAAAAGAAAGAATGATGAAAATCTCGTAGATGGGCGGGCCGCCAAAGCATATGTAAGTTATCTTTATAAAATTTTATCAATTTAATTAGATTATTTTTATAATTTAATTAGATTCTAGGTTTCTAGGTCAAAACAATCAAATTAGGTCAACTCTAGGTCAAATAGTCAAACTATGACATTTCCTAGTTTCTAGGTTAATTTTTTATCCATTCTAATGATTTATGAAGTTATATTAGATTATATTAAGATTGTAAAAGCATATAAAAGAAAGAAACTTATCTATCGCATGTAAATTAATCGACAAGGGTGATTACTATTTCATTCAATTTCAAAAATACTAAGAATCAAATAGTTTTAGAGTTAAGGAATGGTCCGTTACCGATTTTGGTTCCGATACTTTGAACATTTGTTAAATTATATAATATGATATCTAGTATCTAATATGATACTCTAACTAAAATTAAATATAGCACATATAACTCTAAAATTCTTAACTCTAAACATATTTATATAAATAAATATAAGAGACGTATGAGACGTTAGAGGGGGGCGCTGGGAGCAGTATGCCGACTGAGAGAAATGATCGGTGGGTACAAGCTGTCGAGAAAGGGAAAGGTGGCAGCGTGTACGGTATCGGATCGTTGGTATCCCAGTCATCGGTTCTTTCCAGAGCTCCTCCGACGGCTACTCCAGCTCCATCAGTGCCCGGCTCCAGTGTTCCTTCTGGTGCGATATCTCTGGAGCAGCTCACGACGACTGTGCATGAGCTACATGGGCTGGTCCGACACTTAATAGATACGCGTGATGCTCCAGTACCTGCTCCTCCGACGGCTACTACGACGGCTCCTCCAGCTACTCCGACGGCTCCAGTTCATCCGACGACATCGATGGCCATTCCTCCAGCTTCTTTGACGGCTCCTGCCACTGCTCCATCTGCCGTTGCTCCTGATGATCTACAGAATATCATCGCTATGGTTGTGGCGCAGTACATGGCTAGCCGACAGCCGCCTCCGCCTCCACCGTCGACTTGATAGATTTTTGAGTTTGTGGTATTTTTTTGAGTTGGTTGTATTTTTTGACTTAATTGTATTTATTTGACTTGATTGTATTTATTTGACTTTGTGCAATTGTATAACACGTTGTATTTTTGGACTTGAATTGTATAACACCGCCTCCGCCCCCACCGTTGTGTTTTTTGAGTATGTGGTACGATTGGATTACTCTAGTTTATTAGTTTATTGTATATATAATATTTGGACATGTTTGTGTGGGTTTTTATAGTTTGTGTGGAATTTACTTGTGTGAAATTTATTTGTGTGGAAATTGGTGAATGTATAACAGGTATATGCTCAGCAGAAATTGATTTCTTGAAAAAATATTACCTTTAGCGACGAACTAGCGACGAAAAATCTGGTAAATCTCATCTCAACGACGGATTTTCGACGGACAATCTCAGGTCAGCGACTACCTAGCGACGAAAAATTCCGTCACTAAAACGTCTGAGACACAAATGTACCAAACATGTATCAGGGTCCGTCGCTAAAATCCGTCTCTAATCCGTCACAGGGAGTGACGACTTAGCGACGGATTAGAGACGAATTATGTGAGTCCAGAATGTACAAAACCTTCCAAAAAATTTGACAATTTTTGGGCTCACATAATCCGTCGCTATTATGTCGGTAGGTAGTCAGAAAGTTTAGCGACGGAACTTATACGTCACTAATATGTCGCTGACATTATGTCGATCATTCCGTCGCTAAGCCGTCGCTTGAGCGACGGATTAGCGATGAAAAATCCGTAGCGACGTCAATATTTCTGACGGAATAATTTCGTCGCTAATCCGTCGCTATTTGAAAATAACGACAGGAAATTGCATTTTAGCGACGAATATTTCCGTCGCTAAAACAATGTATTTTTGTAGTGTCCTTTAAATTCAGAATTACTCAATACATTCAATCAAGTTCGTAGCATCGACCGGCATTGACCTCTACTTGCGCGAACCTGTCGCTACTCCCCATGTGACATTCACATGTGACAGGCTTGTCTAAGGTTCCTAATCCAACTTAATCGAACAGGATAAATACCACTTTCTAAACTTTGTTAAAGCTATACACATTCTCTTGCACCATTTTTTTTTCTCAGTGAAGGAATTTGATCCCACAATTTAAATGTCGAATGATTCTATTCTCACTTGAAAGGCACTTAAAGCTTACCACTATAAGCATGACGTACGCTTTGCAATACAATTTTTTTTGAAGCTAAAAGTTTTGTCCCGTAACTTAACAATAGTCTAACCTTAGAGGCTCTTTATTCCCTTTGGTGTAGTTTTTCTTAAGGTTTAAGCACAATCCAAATGCTAACTTTGGCACACTTTCAAAACTCCAAGAGTCATTTTGTGACGTTATATGTGCAAACCGGAGTTATTGATTGAATAATATAAAATGCACGTTCGTCCTGAGGAACATACTTGATATAAATGCATCTTGGTCGAGAGAAATGATACGTAGATTTATAATTAATTAGGAGTATTTGGATTTACTTAATTCCATGATTCAAAGAGGAAGAAGAACCAAGTGTTCCTACTAATTAAAGACGAGATTTTGAGCTCCGTACATCCAAAAGAAGGTGTGTTAGCTAGCAGAACCTAACTAAAGCTTGAGAATCATAGAGTTTTCCTTTTTTTTTTGTTAGTGTGTTCAATTGAATTAATGATAAATACCTTGCAAAAAAATTGTTCAATGATAAATATTGTTCTCTTTGTCACGAGAAAATGTTGGTTCCGAGTTTCTTTAGCAAGTTGATCATGGCCCAGGCAGTTTGTATGCTCCTCTCCTCACTAGCACTGTGGTTAGTAAAAGAGAGCTGTACTTGTCTCTTAGTATAAATTATGAAGAATGTAGGCATTAGGATTTTTAGAGTTTGGATGAAGAAGAAGAGGATGAGGGAAATAAAATCTTATTGAATGACATTAATAAACGAATACAACTCATGTTGCTTATAGGTATGGCTAAAAACTCCTCTGAAACAAATGTTTGGTCAGGTTGCTATGGACAATTTTCACTTTTGTTCCAGATAACAAGATATCCGGTGGTGATGATCTGCCAAAATTATGATCATGGTGAGATGGATCATTTGACTCACATGACGGGATATTCGGTGATGTCGAAATTGTAGCTGATGTAGCACCTTCTTCAACACTTACCCTCAAGCGAGGTATGGAGTAAATATTGACAATGTCAAGCTTGCCCAAGAGACTCTGTGTAGTATCCTACTCCTCATCTGGGACACTGTATTAACATTCCTATCGGTATCGATTGATCGGAACATATTGAACTAAGACCCTAGGTTGAGTCAAATGAGTCAACATTTACCACCGAATTAAGACCCTAGGAACCCTAGAACCGGGTCGGCTTAGGAAAAGCAGTGCCGACGTACTAGCAGGAGGTAATTTGGTATCTTCAGTGGGGCTAGCTACCCGGACTGGAAGGATCACCGTCTCACTAGAAGTGGCTTTTGGTGCCAGTGACATTCACATATTTAAACCGTTTAGCTAATAATGTCTTGTTCCCAAGGAAGAACATGATAAGTTCTGTTGCAGTAAAGAAGAATTAACCGTGGGTAATAATCACTATTGGGTGATTCATATTATGTGCTACAATTTTCTTCTTTTAATTCTATAAATTGAACTAAGAAAAGTCACCATAATAATGTTTGCTTCACATGATTACCATGTTGATTTTGGTGAGTTGGGTTAATTCGCCCTCACGAGTGTGTTTCAAATGTGCTGACTCATGTTTCCATTGGTGATGCAACCCAAGGAGGAGTAGCGAGGAACTGAAGGCCTATTCCGTCCATCAAACGAAGCTCGTGCATATTTTTTTTGAAGCTTCCAAGTTGCAGTTTGAAGACTCCCACCAAAGTTGCTTGTATTTTTTATTTCTAGTAAAGGGATGTGATGTATGGAACAATGTATCTTATTTTGTTGTTCAATTTGTAAGCACGTATGTCACCCTTTACGCAGTTGTTTGAGAAGAAATGTATCAAATGTGAATCATCAATAAAAATAATTATTTCCTTCTATGCCACGTTGTTATTTAATTTCTCTGTTTAACTCTGTTGCACACGAACATGCCTTGTACAAGTGCAACTTAGGCTTGTACGACATCATCGGTAGAGACTAATCGATTTGGCAAAAAATGGGGTATGACATTTTGGTATTAGAGCATGACTTCATTTTCTCGCGTTTAGTCTTTTTGGTTTGTAACCTTGATTTTGTGTTGCAAAATGGGATAGTTCCATATAATAAGTGTAAACTCCCTCACCCAAAATAGGTATTTTATGTATATTTTATATTATTATATTTATTATAGATGTTGAATTTATTTAGAGTATTCTCTTATTTAATTAGAAAATAAATTTTTAGTATATTTACTTATATAAATATTTATTTAGAATTATTTTTAGGCTATTTTAGATTATTGAGATTTTTCCATAATTTTTAGTTAATTAAAAACTAGTAACACTAATTTTCTAGGACTTTGAAGAATTTATTTTATGTTCAAACTTAATTAAAAATATTCCAAAATTTTATTTTAGGTTCTAAATAGTCAAATATATTTTCTAGAATTTTCTGGAAATTTTCTGAATACTTTTAGTATTTATTGGGAGTTATTTAGACTAATAACTAATTTTTAGGACTTGTAGAATTTATTGTGCAAGTCCAGGAATATAGAATGGACCCACGTTATTTTCTAGGGTTTATAATATTATTATATATTTTCTGGAATTATTTCAGAATTTTTGGAATAATGTTAGTATTTATTTTTAGTTAAATGGATAAACTCATGTTTAGAGCTTCTCCTAATTATAGTAGTAAACTTATGAATATAAAATTATCCCAAATATTTTTCTAGGATTTATAGGTTCAAAATATATTTTATGTAATTTTTCCAGATTTTTATTATTATTTTTAATATTTATTTGGAGTTATTTAGATTTAAAATAACTTAAATAATGTTTTGATAAAGGCAAATCAAAAACAAATAATATAACAAAAACCATCCAATCAGATTCTGACACGTGTCAGCCTATAAATATCCATTCAGCCGCAGGTACATCCTTATATATATATATATATTATTATAACCCTAATTATCCCATTATTTTAGAGAGAGAGATTTTGGAGAATTGCCATCTAGGGTTCCTTCATCTTCCACAAGTCATTGCACATAGCTCCGGACCCCAAACGAGGCCTAGTTTCTTGCGTTAGAAAGATATTGAGGTTAGATTTCTGATTATATAATTTATTTTACGAAATTATGAGTATTAAATTCTGAAAAATTTGTAGAGCACAGCATGTCCGAAAATAGACGTGTTTTAATATTTTCGCGATTCCGGGAGAACCAGGAATCAGAATCATGAACCGTTTAAAGTTTCGGAAAGCTAATGTCGAGATCATTGACATATGTTTTTCCTAGAATTTAAGTCGAAGTATTTATATACTGTTAATTCTGTAGAACTTCTAGGTTAGAATTTTACCATCGGTGCACAATACAAAATTTGTATGTGCCATAATTCCCAAACGAATTTGTATTCCGACGAGCCATAAATTCCAGCATATTTTTGACGCTGAAATCTTCAGGAAATCATGCATGAAAGTTGAGTTTGTGTCGGTTGACTTTTCGGTCAACAGATCGCCTCGATTTGCGTGCCATGAGTCTCGAGTTGATAAAATTCAGTTTCTTTGGACAAAATTTAGGAATTAACATATAAATCAGAATAATAAGATTAAAATAGGATTTTAGAGTAATTATTCCAGAATTAAATAAATTAAAATAAATTATCTTTTGACGTGATAAATTTGTAATACATAGGCTATTTGGACTGTGACTTGGACTCTGATTCATACCAGCAGCAGGACCCCAGGCAAGATACCTTGCCAAATTGTTTACAGTATTTTGCATGCTTAATATATTTTTGTATATTTATTGTATTTCTGTTTATTCTTGCATGTGTAGTTTTCTTTCAGTCATTACTATGTATTAGATATGTTGACACACACATGGCACTTAGTATCATAGAGGACAATCATTAGGCGTATGGGCTTTTAACCACTCTGGTAATACCGTAGTCACTAGCACGCACTATGGTGGGTCGTGTCCGATGGTCGCTACCCTAGAGGTATGTCGATTGATGGAGTCCGAAGGTCGCTACCCCAGAGGTATGTCGGCTGATGATGTCCACTGACGAGCGTGAGGTTGTGAGGATTAGATCGAGTAGCCTACCCTTGCCCATACGTCGAAAAGTTGTCCTCATTTGCATTCATATAGATGGTCTTGTACAGCGTACTTATTTATTTTCAAATAATATGCATGTTTACTGTATTCAAATTGGCTCGTATTTTCTGTATCTTGTTACGTTCCTCTGAGGACCTGGTCCTCTGCCAGGTGTATCTGTTCTTGAGTAATTGCAGGAGCGCAGATTTGGATGATTACTTGTGTTCCGAGGATGTCTTCTCTTCGAGGCCATGGTCGTTAGCTGGTATTCCTATATTGTATTTGTTGTGTTGTACTTTTCCATTCAAGTTGGTAGTGGATTTGTTTCCATCCAACTATCATCCTTAGATATTTATGTTGAGATCTAGTTATATAGATGCTGGTTATTATTTATATCTGATTTTCGCGGATGAGATTTAGATTATACCCTGTGACTTGTGATACATTTTATACCACTTGTGGATTGATATTCATATTACAGCGTACGTGTGGATTTTGGTTTCCATATATTGGAGTTGCCATATCCATGCGGCTGGCATGCTTACGTGTTCCTAGTCCTATGTACTTTTGGGACTGGGGCGTGACATGTTTTTGTGGTGGCCCATGCAGGTCGAGAGCATATTGTCTCGGTTACGTTACTGTACCGAGCAAGCCTGCACCTAGGACTAGAGTATAGGATCTCATCCACAATTGACTATGATTCATCTTTCTCCTATCTGTTCTATTTGAACAATTGTATCCTGCTTGATTCATGTGCTTCCCTAATAGTTCCTTGAGTATAGCCTTCTGCTGAGAATATAGGAACCCCTGTTATTAGGATGATAATTAGAGTAGCATACCTATTAAGATTACAACGAGGATATAGACACACCACTAAGTTTAGAATATCTAGTGAACCTAGAATTCCTTATCTATAGATTGGTTTACCATTATCCCTTGATGTATTATGAAGACTTAAGAGTAGTATAGATACTACTAGAGTTAGTTAGAAGCTTACCATAATGTTTGACCCTAGTATGGAGGAACCAATAGAAAACCAAAAGTGAATATTAGGACTGAACCTAACCCTCATAGTTAGATAGTATTGGAGAACTATAAACTTATATCATTGTCTTGTTATTAGTAGACAGCACCCTAGGAAGCCTAGAGGAATGCAATCAACACTTCTCCCTTGATCATACCTCGAACATTCAACTAGTATACCACTCCCCCTTGGAAAACCATGATGCTACCTAGAGCCCCTCTATTTCACATATTGTTCCTCTGTGACCTTAACGTTCGCTAATTGTGCGACGACCAAAATTACGTTCTTCTTTTCTTTATCTTTCAACTCGTGCCACCTGACACTTCTGATAGTAGGCCAAGTAATTTATTTCTTTGTTAAGGACACATAGTTTGCGAGAATTATAGTTGTAATCTTGAATTTTGAAATTGTGTGCTTAGTAGTTAGAACTTGATAGTTAAGTTATTCTTGTAGATTGAGACCTGGTGCTTATCCCTTAGTTTTAAATTGCGTAACTTGTACCACACCTCAATACGAGTTATATTCCTTTTCCTTTGAGGCCAGTAACTGTTCCATTCTTACTATTGACACTTGCACTATGACTAAGAGTTAAGACGACCATGACCTATGTAATATAAGAGGATACCCTAACAAGTACCAAGACCCCTTCTCGAAGACCTTAACAGGAGCTTCTACGGTACCCTTAAGACTGTCACAGTATTAGTTTATTATTTTAAGTTGGGTAGTATACCTCACAACCTAGTATCACATAGTCTTTTGACCTATTATTGAAGTGTGATTGAACAACATTAATTGTATACTAGCATAAGACGACAGTGGTTATTCAGACAATAGAAGTTAGAGGTCCTTGCCCACATTTGGTCGACTAGCGACATAGACAAGGAGTCTTTTATTATTGTTGCTTAGTTGTTTTGTTTTGTGAACTTGAATTAATTTGTACCACCTTTCATCATCATCTAGCGTACTTATATTTGCTGCACTACCTTGACTTATGCTGCTATTATAGCCTAGTTTTGCAAGCTTACTCTTTTATCGAGCTTGATCATGAGATATGTATTATTGGGGACGCCTACTAATACATTTCAGAATCAGTGTATTAAGGTCTAGCTAACCTTAGTGCGCTTGATTCGCCCTTCGTAATACTACTTTACGTGGATTGAGATATGTAGTGATTAGTAGACGAATATACTTACCCTAGTCATGTCTGAGCGTATCGTATCGGCTACATAACTGTACTAATACGAGCATGTGAATAGGAATTACCAAAATAAGATTTCAATCCACAACTACTTTAACAATTTTCATTTGAATTCTTTAAACGCCTTGATCCCGATACTTCTATTCTATTACCTCGTCCTTGAACTCTTTATTATTGATCTCCGTCTTCCCTTATTTCGGAAAGACGAAACCTCGTGCTTGGTATAAGTTTGATACACAGAGAGTACTAGATATACCCCATAGGCCGATCACATACTTGAGGATTATTCTTTCGTAATTAAGGACATATCACATATGATATAATCGGCGTTGAAGTTTTGAGGATTGAATGACATAAGTAAATAAAATTAAGGAATATTTTTCTTAAAGTATATAGCCTTATGTGATAGATGGGTAAATTCTAAGTTGGGTAGCAGTGCATTAGCAACTCGAGAGGAATTTCTTTTAGATTGTGATCGAATAAGATTAGATTGGGAGAGGTTCAAGCCATTTTAATTTTGAGAATTTTAGAAGAATGACTAAGATGATGAGGATTAATAAATTTTAAAAATCTTGATATTGAGGACCCAATATTTATACCTTAAGTACATAATTTAAATTTTTGAGTATTGAAGGTAAAATCATCAATTTGAATTTGAAGGATAAATATATAATTTCAGACTTGAACATTGGTGGACTGCATTTAAATTATTTTTCAATTTGATGATTTAAATTAAGAATTAAAATTTGATGGTTGGACTACCTATTTGAAATATTGAGGATGTGAATGGAATTTAAAAAGTTGAAGAATACAAAAAAAAAAAATTTATAAGTGAAAATAGGAATAATATTGGACTCGAGTTACTTCTAGAGGAGATTATGATAGTTGGAGATCGTGAGGTAAAATTTGATATGGGTTATTTAAATCTTGAAGATATTATATGGATTCAATTTAAATTTGGATATTGATGATTTGGAAAAGTGAGAAGAGATTACAATAGGTTGAATTTTGATTTGAACAATGATTATCTTAATTTTGAAGTGATCGCGATAGATTTGAATAGATTTTGTTATTCAAATTTTTGGAAGAGATTGTGATTGACGTACCTTATGTATGAATGTGAACGATTTAACAAATTATGTCTTATTTTAATTTCGAGGACGAAATTGTTTTAAGTTGGGTAGATTGTAAACTCCCTCACCCAAAATAGATATTTTATGTATATTTTATATTATTATATTTATTATAGATGTTGAATTTATTTAGAGTATTCTCTTATTTAATTAGAAAATAAATTTTTAGTATATTTACTTATATAAATATTTATTTAGAATTATTTTTAGGCTATTTTAGATTATTGAGATTTTTCCATAATTTTTTGTTAATTAAAAACTAGTAACACTAATTTTCTAGGACTTTGAAGAATTTATTTTATGTTCAAACTTAATTAAAAATATTCCAAAATTTTATTTTAGGTTCTAAATAGTCAAATATATTTTCTAGAATTTTCTGGGAATTTTCTGAATACTTTTAGTATTTATTGGGAGTTATTTAGACTAATAACTAATTTTTAGGACTTGTAGAATTTATTGTGCAAGTCTAGGAATATAGAATGGACCCACGTTATTTTCTAGGATTTATAATATTATTATATATTTTCTGGAATTATTTCAGAATTTTTGGAATAATGTTAGTATTTATTTTTAGTTAAATGGATAAACTCATGTTTAGAGCTTCTCCTAATTATAGTAGTAAACTTATGAATATAAAATTATCCCAAATATTTTTCTAGGATTTATAGGTTCAAAATATATTTTATGTAATTTTTCCAGATTTTTATTATTATTTTTAATATTTATTTGGAGTTATTTAGATTTAAAATGACTTAAATAATGTTTTGATAAAGGCAAATCAAAAACAAATAATATAACAAAAACCATCCAATCAGATTCTGACACGTGTCAGCCTATAAATATCCATTCAGCCGCAGGTACATCCTTATATATATATATATTATTATAACCCTAATTATCCCATTATTTTAGAGAGAGAGATTTTGGAGAATTGCCATCTAGGGTTCCTTCATCTTCCACAAGCCATTGCACATAGCTCCGGACTCCAAACGAGGCCTAGTTTCTTGCGTTAGAAAGATATTGAGGTTAGATTTCTGATTATATAATTTATTTTACGAAATTATGAGTATTAAATTCTAAAAAATTCGTAGAGCACAGCTTATCCGAAAATAGACGTGTTTCAATATTTTCGCGATTCCGGGAGAACCAGGAATCAGAATCATGAACCGTTTAAAGTTTCGGAAAGCTAATGTCGAGATCATTGACATATGTTTTTCCCAGAATTTAAGTCAAAGTATTTATATACTGTTAATTCTGTAGAACTTCTAGGTTAGAATTTTACCATCGGTGCACAATACAAAATTTGTATGTGCCATAATTCCCAAACGAATTTGTATTCCGACGAGCCGTAAATTCTAGCATATTTTTGACGCTGAAATCTTCAGGAAATCATACATGAAAGTTGAGTTTGTGTGGTTGACTTTTCGGTCAACAGATCGCCTCGATTTGCGTGCCATGAGTCTCGAGTTGATAAAATTCAGTTTCTTTGGACAAAATTTAGGAATTAACATATAAATCAGAATAATAAGATTAAAATAGGATTTTAGAGTAATTATTCCAGAATTAAATAAATTAAAATAAATTATCTTTTGACGTGATAAATTTGTAATACATAGGCTATTTGGACTGTGACTTGGACTCTGATTCATACCAGCAGCAGGACCCCAGGCAAGATACCTTGCCAAATTGTTTACAGTATTTTGCATGCTTAATATATTTCTGTATATTTATTGTATTTCTGTTTATTCTCGCATGTGTAGTTTTCTTTCAGTCATTACTATGTATTAGATATGTTGACACACACATGGCACTTAGTATCATAGAGGACAATCATTAGGCGTATGGGATTTTAACCACTCTGGTAACACCGTAGTCACTAGCACGCACTATGGTGGGTCGTGTCCGATGGTCGCTACCCTAGAGGTATGTCGATTGATGGAGTCCGAGGGTCGCTACCCCAGAGGTATGTCGGCTGATGATGTCCACTGACGAGCGTGAGGTTGTGAGGATTAGATCGAGTAGCCTACCCTTGCTCATACGTCGAAAAGTTGTCCTCATTTGCATTCATATAGATGGTCTTGTACAGCGTACTTATTTATTTTCAAATAATATGCATGTTTACTGTATTCAAATTGGCTCGTATTTTCTGTATCTTGTTACGTCCCTCTGAGGACCTGGTCCTCTGCCAGGTGTATCTGTTCTTGAGTAATTGCAGGAGCGCAGATTTGGATGATTACTTGTGTTGCGAGGATGTCTTCTCTTCGAGGCCATGGTCGTTAGCTGGTATTCCTATATTGTATTTGTTGTGTTGTACTTTTCCATTCAAGTTGGTAGTGGATTTGTTTCCATCCAACTATCATCCTTAGATATTTATGTTGAGATCTAGTTATATAGATACTGGTTATTATTTATATCTGATTTTCGCGGATGAGATTTAGATTATACCCTGTGACTTGTGATACATTTTATACCACTTGTGGATTGATATTCATATTACAGCGTACGTGTGAATTTTGGTTTCCATATATTGGAGTTGTCATATCCATGCGGCTGGCATGCTTACGTGTTCCTAGTCCTATGTACTTTTGGGACTGGGGCGTGACAATAAATTCATATAAAATTTTATGAGACTGATGTGAGTTACTTTCTTTTGCAAAAATGACTGAAGGAAACAGTTCAGGCAGCTTCGATAAGGCGAAGGCAACTGATCAGATAGAAAGAATGTTGCGTATATTAGAAGTGCATCAACATAAGGATGAGGCTCAGCAAAAGCGAGCCGAGGAATGACAAAGTCAGTTCGAAGATCGTTTTAAAGTGCAGCAAAAGCATATGGACACCCTGCAGCAGATTGTTTAGAATTTAGTGTCCAATCACCCTACGACAAAGACCATCGCACCTAAGCAGTCGAAAAAGAGGAGTCCTAGCTAGCTTGCAAAGGAGAAGAGCTCTACCTTCGACATATTAAAATTCAAGAAAGTGTGTACGTAACACATCATTCAAGAGGATTGAAGATCCTTCCTTGGCATTGGATTGGATGATAGAATTGGAGGACTACTTTGAGCTACTGGGCATAGATGAGTCAAAGAGAGTCTCATGCGATGATAGAATTGGAGGACCCATCGTCAAGATGTCGCTAAAAAACAATAACAATGACTTGGTGATGGATATAGGACAGATTATAGGCATCGATAGTCTGTCCATCGCTATCATGCATTCGTCGCGGAGCAGTCGAACCTTTGACCACTCTTCGACTACATTGCGATGCACAACGTAACGACAATTTGTTCTCAAACTAGCTCTATACTAGTTTGGCGTCGTCTTAGTGATGAACTAGGACCAACTCTCCAATGGATTAAATGACTGTTTAGCGACGAATAAGCATCAGAACTGGTATCTAGTTGGTGACGCACCGACGATATTTATTAGTTTTCGATATTGAAATTAATTTTTGATACTCACTTGGACGACGACTAACCGACTTATAGATGTGCTGCCTATGAGTCACATGTGCATAAACGTACATTGTGTAGCCGTAGCTCACCTGAGAATTCTCAGTTAGCGATGACTTTGTATGTCGTCTCAGCGACGCATAGATGTCGCTGGCTGTCGCAAAACAGTTGCTAAGCTGGACAAAATTGAAAAATATTTTGAACCACAACACTCATACTATATAACATGTTCAATCACAACAATCACAATATATAGTCACATAGGGCAACCCGTCGTAGAATTTTCGTCGCTAGGAGCGAGACACTACACTTTACTCAACTGTTTGAGAACAAACGTATCAAATGTGAATCATCAATAAAAGAGTTTTTTTCTGTGTCATATTGTTATTCAATTAATCTGCTTAACTCTATTGCGTATGAACATGTCTTGTACAAGAACAACTTAGGCTTGTACGATATCATATTCGGTGGTGACTTATCGATTCAACAAAAATAGGGAGTGACAATTTGAAATATGGACCCCGCAACTCCCTTTATGAACATATATGCAAGCAATTGAACCAATAAAATAGAGACACAACAATCTTTCTTAGAATCATGCTTCTCTTGAATGAAATGCCGATCAACTTCTATGTGCTTGGTTCTATCATGCTGAACCGGATCACTCATGATGCTTACAGGAACTCGTTTATCACTGTCACTACTAAAATAGAGGAAAATGGCGACGGGAAAATCTGTCGCTATGTTTCTTATTTCATTACTAAGCGAAAATAGAGACAAATTATCAATAGAAAATTAGTGTCCATATTCTGTATATGGCTAACCAAAATCCGTCGCTAACCTATTATTGTTGCGACGTCCTAATAGTGGATTACGATGACATATTAGCTACTGATTAGGCGAAAAACTTGGAAGAGTACATGCAACGACGGATCATGGCAATGTAATTAATACGACTTCTATTTCAAACACATTATAGTCAAACTTGCGACGACATAGAGACAAACTTGCGACGGAGTTAACAACAAAAATAGTAACATATTTGGTTTCTGATATAGTTTTTAATACCACTTAATCCCTTTAGTGGCAAAGGTACATGTAGTTTCTGACACTAATCCCTCATTGTTGCGAACATAAAAGGATAAAAAAAAGCTATTATAACATAACTTGTATGTAAATAATATGTACACATAGATAACATAATCTATAAAGCAAAAAATAAACCACAAAATCAATGACATATTAATGAACAAAAGTAACATCAACATTATACCATAAATATAAGAAAGTACACTCATTATCTAAATAAAGTACTGTCCTGCATAGGCGTGATGCCGTACAAGTCTAAGATGCGCTTGTACAAGGCACAAACTTGTACAATAATAAAATAGACTGAATTCAGAGTGAAGCAACAAAATTTAATGAATTTTTTTTTTCAAATAACACCATTGAGTCAAGAACAAAATTCTCTTTTATTCATAATTTACAGCGGTTACAAAGACTTTCAATAACCAACTGAACATGCCAACTTGACTTACAACTTTTGGAACTGAAAAGAAATACAATGACTTTGTTCCATACATTACATTCCTTAATATAAAAGCAATAAAGCGCTTTTAGATCTCCATCTTCCAAAGAATGAGGGCCTTCTATCACCTCTGAACATCCAGTAGAACATCTATCACCTATAGAGGTGGGGTCAATACATTAGGAAATGTACTGGTGAGCATCAAAGACTACAATTTGACTGTATGGATCATCAAAACAAGATCGTTAACCTTATAGTTTTCCCAAGTTTGAGTGATGTTCCCAACATACAAATTTTGAGATATAAAATGAATAGATCAGAATTAAATCAAGAATTCAGAATTATTATTGAAAAAATATCGACTAGATTGAGTAGGCTAACCCTAGATCCTGTAACTTTTCTACGAAGTAACCCTAGTAACTTACTCAAAATGTAACCTATATGCCTAATCTAATGACCTAAATTAGCTTTGCTTGTGTGAGATTATAATCTTGTGGGTTTATTTGTGGGCTTTGATGATTACTAGTGGACTGTAGCTCATGGTTAGTCCATGGATAGCTTAGTTCAAGGATATCAATTACATTACCATTAGGAGAATTATGTAAGTACTTCTATAAGCAAGATATTTTACAATTACTGTCATATTGTATCGTAATTTGACTATGCATGCTAGCTTATCTAATTAACACAGATATGTGTAAGAGAATTATTACTTTCTTGTTTACTTGTTTCTATATATCATGAATTGATTGTGTTCTTGTTGTGAGATGTGGAATTTGGGAGAAGTAGTCACTAGGCACATACACCATCTTATTGTGACATTTTGTGTATGTGAGAATGTGGTATACCCTTATGACATTCTTTTAGAAAGCGTATTATACATTCTTGTGAGATTTTTCTCATATTCATGTGAGCATTATTACCCTTACCCCTTAACTTGTCCATCTGTTGAAAATTATTCTTCCATGTAAACTTGAGCACTTAGAGTAGATCTTACAAGTATATAACCATGCTACTTGTTGCTTGTTAGTTGTCTCTCGTTAGTCCATCTTGTTGTATACATGTTACTAATTATCTTGTTATCATGCATGTTTAGTGCATTATATGTTTATACTGTACTTGTAGCACATTTAGCTTTACTTGTACTTGTTTCAATCCTGACTGGATAATGTTGACAACTTAGGTGACTCTTCTCTAATATGTGAAGATGGTATGGAGACCATGTTCCTTCCTATGGAGACATATAGCATGAATTGGTATATTTTCATTTGTATATGT
Organism: Iris macrosiphon; assembly: GCA_036927795.1. NCBI lineage: Eukaryota > Viridiplantae > Streptophyta > Magnoliopsida > Asparagales > Iridaceae > Iris > Iris macrosiphon. The sequence goes on from JAYESA010000010.1 coordinate 23,181,300, forward strand.
TCATACTATTTATGGTAGCTAGTTAGTTCTTGTATAGTGGGTTAGTTCCCGAGCCTTGTGATGTATTATGTAGGAAGATAATTGATGATAGACATGGTAGTCTTTTAGGCCTATTTTTATACTCTTTCTTCCTAGTATTGTGGATGTGATATTGTAATAGTTTGGACATGATTATAATTATACTTGATGTTATAGACAACATGCTACCTTCAATACTGCGATGCAGGCTGGACATATTCACATACTCGTATCCCAGAAAGTAGAAGCCGGTCGTAACATTGTGTCTTCATTTTATCGTTCAAGTATCCTTTTTTTTTTACCTTAATTAACCACTAATGAAGAGCAGGGCTGACCTCATCTACTTTTGATAATTGTTCTCGTCAAGTTTGACAGTAGAAATTTGAAGTGATGTCCTACCACCAAATCCTCCCCTCCTGGAATGGTTGTCACTGGGATATTAGATTCGCTAACCAATGACATAACATCTTGGTCGGATGACGATGCCATTTTTATTCTTATTAAGAAGATTTCTAGGCTCCCTACAACAATTATCTTGGTATGAATCTTAATCAGACATGTGCAATGATCTAGGTCTGAATCCTAATCGATCAGACCCGGGCTATCTATTTCATAGATTAGAGTACTTAAGCCACAAATCTGTTACTTTTTGGATTAAGTTGTTTTGTGTGTGGAGAAAGGATAAGAAAGAAATGAGGATATAGAGTAGAGGAAAGTAAGATGAAAATCCAAGATCCCTACAAAACAAGCTATGATACCAAGTATGGATTATGGCTTTTTTAGGGTTTTGGAAGAAGAAGAAGAAGAGAGACGAGAGAAGAGAGAAGAGAGAAGAAGAAAATTGAGGGAATTATAAAGTAATATAACTCGTGTTTTTATAGGTAGGGCTAAACCCTCGTGTGAAATAATTCGACCGTAATTTGCTTTATCCCGTCGAATATCTGGTTGTCCAAATCCTTTGGATGTTTGATTATGTTGCTCTGGACAATTTTCACATTTTGTCTAGATTACCGGATATCTTGCCAAATATGTGGTGGTGTTGATCCGCCGGAGTTTTGATCATGGTGTCTTGGATCATTTGACGCACATGATCGGATATCCGGTGATGTGCAACATAAAGAAGAAATGTAAAAAAACTTTTATTTTTCTTTTATAATCAGAATTGCAAGAAATTATTGGATTAAGTTAAAGGGCGTTCCATTACCACAAGGTGTCCGGATTGGCCAATATGAGCCAAAATTCCAACAATCACCACCTTTGATCATTTCAACACTTCATCTCCACAACATTGCCCATGTCGTATCTTCAATTTGACTTATCCTTCACCAACGATCTCTGAACTGAGGCCCATATATATATATATATATATATATATATATATATATATATATTATATATTATATATATATATATATATATATATATATATATATATATATATATATCGTAAATATCATATGTAATTGCAAGAAAATCGGCCACATTACATGTAACCAAAATCTCAACACGAACACTAAAGGAAATAATTGGGGGGGGGGGGGGGGGAATCCAGATGTGCACATGAGGATAGAGGAAGCATAACATATCTTTTCCTGTAGACTATCTATTTCTTGTACCCCTGTCGCTCCGGTAGGACCATATGGACCGGTGAAAGCTGAACACATGAGCATGGCATGGCTTCTCTTTGTCTAATATATACAAGATGATAAAATGGATATTTCCCTCCAAAGCCAAATACTATAGATTGGGACATCTTTTCTGTACGTGTGGTCCTTACAGAATTAGGCTGGAGGGGCATCATCACCAGTAGGAACCAGTTGTGATGCTGATAGTAGAAACAAGGAGTATTAGAACCACATACTTGGAAGGAAGGAGCCCTATAGTACTGTAGATCAGTGGTTGCTCAATAACTATATATAACATGTCAAAGTTGAATAATTAGACCTTAATGTTTTTCACTGCAGATAATTCTGACATCCAACCGATAAATTTTGTACATTTTTTATTTATTATCCAAGAATCATTAATGTTCGCTCTTGACAAAAATAGATTAATGCAAAGAATACATTTCTTGTATTTGCATATGAGGTGCCATTCTGCATCATGGCATGAAGTGAAATTTTTTAAATCGATTGAACCATTCATATATAGATGTTTTGATTCATAAATTCACACCGATATATGGTTAATAACTGATGAGAGAAGCTGCCAGGTAGGATGAATATGATAGTGGTTCGACAATAGAAACTCATAATAAGAACTTACAATCACGTTATGACACGTGTACAATTTTTTTTATATATTAGGCCCTCAAATATATATATTTTTGGTTTAGACCCTTTAAAAAAAAATCAAGGATTTTTGATATGATGGCTACTAATATGGTCACATAATTCGCAGAATTTTAGGCCTTGTTTTAGAATTATTGCATGTCTGCTCCATTAACAGTTGCGCAAATAATTCGTTAATGACACTTCATTAATTCAAGATCAATCAAGTATCATAAATTGCTCATCATTTACAACTTATCCAGTAAAAAGCTATTCGATCTAGTCATCTTCATGTGTGTTCATTAAAGAATCATGTCTCTAGTACTCCTGTCTGTGTCTACAACGATTTGTTCTCATTTCCTAGTACTGCACAAGCTTCTGCACTATCTTCCTAATTATTCCAGATCGAATGCCAAACTTGACTCTTTGTTTGCCAACACTTTATAAAAAAAAAAATTCCAGGAGCATCAGTTAGAGCAAAGATCATTTGATCGATCAGAGTAGTGGTAGGTACACCCACTATACAAGAAAGTTCTTCTTCTTCTTCTTCTTCTTTTTCTTTTTTTCCTCACATGAGGCACGTCTCGGCAGAATAGTATGCTGCATGTTTATCATCATGGCGGCCTTAATAAAAGTTTATTCTCTCGATAATGAAAATGAAAGATTTTACGTACATAATCTGCAACCAGATAAAAGTACTAATAGGTGTCGACTTCGACAATTGATTCTCTTTGAACCATATGCTAATTAGGCGTGAAATGGCTTGTGACCCACAAAATCTTGGACAATGCAGGATGTTTTGGAGTACTAGAGACATTGCCATTTCCTTTACTGCACACTCCACTATCGCCTAGATGATCAGATCGAATGCCAAACTTGACTCTTTGTTTGCCAACACTTTATAAAAAAAAAATTCCAGGAGCATCAGTTAGAGCAAAGATCATTTGATCGATCAGAGTAGTGGTAGGTACACCCACTATACAAGAAAGTTCTTCTTCTTCTTCTTCTTCTTTTTCTTTTTTTCCTCACATGAGGCACGTCTCGACAGAATAGTATGCTGCATGTTTATCATCATGGCGGCCTTAATAAAAGTTTATTCTCTCGATAATGAAAATGAAAGATTTTACGTACATAATCTGCAACCAGATAAAAGTACTAATAGGTGTCGACTTCGACAATTGATTCTCTTTGAACCATATGCTAATTAGGCGTGAAATGGCTTGTGACCCACAAAATCTTGGACAATGCAGGATGTTTTCTGAGTCCTTTTCTGTGTCATCTTCACCAAATTCTTGGGCAGGCAGGAAGTCAATATATACCGCATTTAAGCTTTTAGTTAGTGTGGGAACGGAATTATTCACCTTAAAGTTGAAGATGTTGAGCATGGTAAGGATGCTGTCCTCAAGAATATAGTCATGCATTGTGTTATCTGTCAAAATTAAGAGTCCAAGGAACCTTTGCGCCACAGGTAGTGTAAGAAGCTAGCTTATGTCATTGATGATCCATACATTTGATTTAATTCCACGATGCTGATTTCTTGATGATCATATCGAATTTAATTACTTGAAATTTTTTTACATGGAATCCGATCTTTAATTGCATTCTTATTAGACCGGCTACTGGATATAGGCTTTCATGTGTTGCTTGAAACTGATTACCCACATGCTATATGGTATGCACTGTCAAACAAGGCTTGTAGTTTTCTTTTGGCTAGATAAATAAATCATTATACTGGTTAAAGTCTATCAGTAGTAAATTTTCAGAAATTTATCTTTTGTTTGGTAGATTTGAATTGTTTTCTTTTTCGGATTCGGATTTATCACTTTGATGGAGCATATCGAAAATAAACCCATGATCAGAGAACGCATTAAAAAAATAATAATAATAACCACAAAGACAAGAATTTACGTGGTTCGACCAAAATGTCTACATCCACGTATGTATTACGATGATTCAGTTCCACTTTGAAGAAGAAAAAGAATTACAATAGCACTCTCAACACTTCTCTCATTGATCTCAAGAACTCTCTACCACAAAGATAAAGAAGAAAAAACGTCTCTCTCAAACTCCTGTGTTGAACTTATTCAACAACTTTTGCTCTCTTGTGTTAAACTTATTCAACAACTTTCATTGAGCACAATTGAGATATCTCAAAAAGAACCTTTAGGTCACTTTATATAGCATGTCATGTGTCCATATATGAAAATTCAATATTATGTAGGATTGTTATATATGAAAATCTAATCCAATGTAGGATTGCCATATATGGAAATCAGATCATATATATGCTCCAAGTGAAAAATGGTAACGTGCCTAATTTTGTCTAACATTTTTTCTTTATATCTCCACCTCGGCAAGGTTTTCCCCAAAAATTGAGCCGACACACTTTTTCGCCACACAAATTTACCAAAACAACCACTCGTCAATCCCGTCCTGAAGGGCTATGAAAAAATAGAAAGTATTTGGAGTAGGTCCAAGCAATGTTGGAACTTAGCTTCAGGAACAACCTTTGTCAACATATCGGCGATATTGTACGTCCTTGGCATATATACACATTTTCAAGTGCAATGTCACCGTCTTCTAAAATATCCCGTATGAAGTGATAGAGAACATCAATATATTTGGTCCTCGCATGATAGAATTGATTCTTTGTCAAGTGGATAACACTCATGATGTAACAATACACATCAACTATATCCTGCTTCACCCCCAAGTCATTAATCAAGCGGCAAAGCCATAGGCCCTATTTTTCTGCCTATGTCACTGCTATATACTCTGCTTCTGTAGACGACAAGGTAACCATAGTCTGCAACATAGACCTCTAACTGACTGGTGCACCATGTAGAACAAGCACGGATCCAGTAGTTGACCTGCGCCTATCTAGATCACCATCATAGTCAGAATCCACATATCGACTAACCTGACTAAAGTGTCCACAAAAATGTAATTCCACATCAATGGTGCCTTTTAGGTACCTGAATATCCACTTCACAGCCTCCTATTGCTTCTTTTCCAAATTAGCCATAAAGCAACTAACCACACATGCGGCCTGTGTAATATGTCTGGTCGAGTAGATACCATAGCATACATCAAGTTATCAACTTGTCACGTCCCAGTCCAAAAATACGTAGGACTAGGACACGTAAGCATGCCAGCCGTATAGATATGGCAACTCCAATATATGGAAACCAAAATCCACACGTACGCTGTAATATGAATATCTCCACAAGTGGTATAAATCTATCACAAGTCACAGGGTATAATCTAAATCTCATCCATAGAAAATCAAATATAAATAAATAACCAGTATCTAAGAAACTAGGTCTCAATAAGAAGTATCTTAGGATGATAGTTGGGTGGAAACAAATCCACTACCAACTCGAATATAAGAGCAAATACAATATAAGTACAACACAACAAACACCATATAAGAATACCAGCTAACAATCACGGGCTCGAAGAAAAGACATCCTCGAAACTTATGTAACCATCTGAATCTGTGCTCCTGCGAATACTCAAGAACAGATACACCTGGAAGGGCCAGGTCCTCAGAGAGACATAACAAGATAAATAAAAGCATGCCAATAAATTACTGAAACAAATATCCAATGTGGTCGCCTAACCGTCTAAGTGAATGCAGTTAAGAACAACTTTCCCCACAAGTGAACTATCTGGCTGAAAGCTGGGATTGGGATGACTCTCTCGGAGAATCAGGGGCCTCAAAGGATACCGTCTTTTGAACGACAGAGGCCGCCAAATAGTATAGGGTCACCACCGCCCGTATCTCCAGCGGAGCTTCCGGGTTACAGAAGGAAAAAGTGCAAAGGAGCCCAAATGCGGTACTTGTTGTTCTCCCCACCCCATGCTCTAAGCATGTCACATCCATGACACAATTTGGTTCATAGTCTATCTTTAGTACCCTAGCCAATCCTGCAACCAAACAAGGACAAGGATTCGACCACCGTACTACAATAGGCTATGTCCATGGACCTCTAATAACTGCTAAGTCTTCTAGCATACAAAGTTTCTATCAGTAGTTATCCCTAACGCACGCCCCACACGTACCGATGATCAGTCAATACGTACGTCCGTGATCTATATGAGACTCACAACTCGTGTAAAAATGTGTCACAGTCAAATGAAACCTAATGATGCTACATGAAAATGGGGCAGTCTCATAAACAAGGTAAATGCATATACATAAATAATAACAAATCGCGACAACACTGTCGCGCGCATTTTATATAACAGTTAAAATATATGAGCTAAAGACAGAAAATAAAGATGCATGCAACATATGGAATATAAATAACAGTACAATGGCAAGGTATACTTGCCTGGCAAGAAGCTGCAAAATGTAACATCCAGATGTCCGACACACAGGACCAGAAGCTATAGCCTCGGAACAAATGTCTCCGGATGCTGAAATAGATATCACCAACGTTCCCAGAATAAGCAAAATAGCTAAAAAGAACTTCCCTTTCATCCAATTTGGACACAGAGGCAAAACGGTAATTTCGGGTAAAAGTGGGGTCTACGTGTGGCCCACTTTGCACCGAAAAGCGTGCCAAGGGTAACAATCTCTAAATGGGACAAATTATAGGTCAAACAAATTCTAAATGTCAATACGAACCCAACGGTATGTCCAAATATGGATTTCGATGGGCCGAACATAATTTTGCCCAAAAAGTTAACTGTAGGGCCCGCCAATTAGCGACTTGGTCAACTATCTCAGAATTGCGTAAAAATTGGGTCACAGGACTAGCACGTTACCATGAGTCCAGTGGCGCAATTTTTGTCGCAATCTGACAAGCATGCACAAAATGCACGCGGCTTTCACAAAAGTTCCGACACGGGGTTTGTCCGCGGATACGGGTTGATTTCGACGCGCACACGCGTCCGAATCAGTTTTCGCGAACTCTCACATGTCCGGGTATACTGCGCGCACCGTTTGGTACATTTGGTACACGACGGGACGGCCCCGTTTGGTGGAACGCGCTCCGTTTCACAACTTTTGGAAATATGGAAAAAGTGTGTTTTCGAAATTTTCCAACGAATTTAATTCTACATACAACAGTTAATAATTTAATATTAATTAATAGAAATTAAACTAGGTCAAGTGGTCTCCCCATACCAAAAAGAAAAATCAAATTTGGATCTCTGTGGTGGGAGATACGAATCCGGGAACATGGGTCATCGCAACAAAATTTTTGGAATTTAAAAAGTGGTCGTTTTTCTTCGACTTGGCGTCAATTTTTACCTAGGTTTGCACGTGGTTAGATATGAACTAACATACAATTATGGAAGGGGGATAGGTGAGGATCATACTGGAGAAGACGGGGTCGAGTTTGGTCGAGCGGTGGCGCAGAAAATGGAGCATGAACATGGCTTCGCTGTTAGATCAATTTCTGTCTCGCGCGCGCGGCGTCGCGGTATGCGGTCGGCCGGGGTTCTCCGGCGGTCTGGGGCGGCTGGCGGCGGTCGTGTGGTGGAGAGAGGGAAAATGGAGGATTAGGGTTAGGGTTTGGTTGGATGATATGTTATATATATATATATATATATATATATATATGAAGAGAGAGAGAGGGTCGTGTGTTTGCTCGCGGGGGGGGGGGGGTTCAATCGGGTTTGTTGCTGCTGCTACATACTAAGGGGGGTGTGGGCTGATGCTAATCCAGCGGGTATAGGGTTTGGGTAGGCTAAGGTAAATGGGTAGGGATCCAATAGGAGTTTTATTTTTTATTTCTTTTTTTCATTTTCTTTATTCTATTTTCTTTTCTTTTATAATTCTTATTTCTTTTTATTTCTTATATCTTTTTAGAATAACTATAACTATATATATATATATATAGAAAAATGCTAGAAATTATATTAGTGCATACCATTAAGCTAGCAACTGTCCAAAGGGTCTCCTATATGGAATAAATTAGGAAAAATTTCTAATGGCCCCATAAGTCCCCTAAGTGCACGAACACCTAAAATAAAAATTAAATAAAATCTATTTCTCCTATTTAGCTCACAATTACTACAATTAAATTAATAATTAATTAAAAAGGGTAATTACGATTTTTAGGATTAGGGGTTTTACATTCTACCCAACTTATAAAAATTTCGTCATCGAAATTAAAATTAAGCCATGGTAGAAAGTCAAGGATGGTATAAGATTTGCATTATTTAAAATGCAATGCTAGGTTTAACTGAGGGGGCGATGTTAAGCGTTGCACATTCCGAAAATCATGAGAAAAATCCACATGAACGAAAAATAGGTTTCTTCATGTGTCATGTCCAATGGTGTGGACACCTAAATGCTCTTTTGCATAAAAGCGCCCAACCATTGAAACGCTGCACAAAGATGGAAATTGGATTAAATAATTAAAATTAATGCGCATGGGGTTCGAGAATTAATTAGAGGTACATGGGATAACATTAGGTGGGACACAAGGGTCATGGACATAGAGGGCTCATGATAGAATATTGTCATAGATTGGGTTGTACGAAACGGGTCAAATTGTGTCTCCAATTTCGATTGGAAGCACAAGGATAAAAGTTGGAATTAACTAGAATTAAATAATAACGTCCGCGATGAATATTTTGCGACTAAAATGTAGCACAAGAGAGCTTAATTATAAGTCACACAAATGTCAGAATAGATGGCGGACATGTCTAGGACAATGATGTGAAGTTTGTAGGTAGGCAGTGGCTAGTGTAGTGCTCAAATTATCGAAGCACGATAAGGTATGCTAAGTGATACAATGTTGGAATAAAAATACCGTGTTCTATTTCTAATTGGATTCGAGCTAGCCTCAGTCTCCCTATCTAAGCCAAGTAGGTCTAATTTTGGGTGGGGGAGTTCACAATCTGCCCAACTTAAAAACATTACCGTCCTCAAAATTAGAATAAGGCATAATTTTTTAATCATTCATGTTCATAAGGCAAGTCAATCGCAATCTCTTTGCGATAGTCCTAATCATATCCATCGCAATCACTTCAAGATTAAGATAATCACTGTTCCAATCAAAATTCAACCTATTGCAATATCTTCTCAGTTTTTCAAATTATCAATATCCAAATTTAAATTAAATCCATATAAATCTTCAAGAATTAAATACGCATATAAAGTTACATTACAATCTCCATCTATCATAATCTCCAAAAAAAAAAAAATTCTAATCAAATATTATTCATATTTTTCACTTAAGAATTTTTGTACTATTCAAAAAAATTTGTTTTTGTTTTTGTTTCAATTTACATCCTCAATATTCAAATAGGTAATCTAGCATTCAAATTTTAACTCTTAATTCAAATCATCAAATTGTTAAAATTTTAAATTCAATCCACCAATGTTCAAGTCTAAAATTCTATATTTATCCGCGAAATTCGAATTGAAGATTTACCCTTAATATTCAAACTTTAAATCATGCGCTCAAAATATAGATATTTGGTCCTCACTATCAAGATTTCAAAAATTATTAAATCTTCATCATCTTAGTCAAAAAAAAAAATTCTTAACATATAAAATGACTTAATCTCATAGTCGAATCTTACTTGGTCACAAAATAAATTTTTTCTCTCATGTTGACAATGCAACTTCTACCCAACTTAGAATTTACCCATCTATCACATAAGGCTCTTACATTTAAGAAAAATATTCCTCAATTTATTTTTTCATGTCATTCAATCCTCAAAACTTTAACACCGACTATACCATATATGATAGGCCCTTAATCAATTATAAAAGACAGTCACCAAATAATACGATTGGCCCCTGGGTATCTCTAGTACTATCTGTATATCAACTTATACCAAGCACGAGGTTTCGTCTTTCCGAAATAAGGGAAGACGGAAAACAATGATGAAGAGTTCAAGGAGAAGGTAATAGAATAGAAGTATGGGGATCAAGGCGTAAAAAAATTTCAAATGGGAATTGTCAAGGCAGTTGTGGATTGAAATCCTATTTAGTAATTTTTTATTCGCATGCTCGTATCAGCATAGTTATATAACCGATACGATACGCTCAGACATGTCTAGAGGAAAAGTACATTTGTCTACTAATCACTATATATCTCAATCCACGTAAAGTAGTTATGCGAAGGGTGAACCAAGCGCACTAAGGCTAGCTAAACCTTAATACACTGATTCTGAAATGTATTAGTGTAGCGCTCGAATAATACATATGTCATGAACAAGCTTGATAAAAAATGAGCTTGCAAAAACTAGGCTATAATAGCAGCATAATTCGAGGTAGCACAGAAAATATAACGCTGGATTATGATGAGAGGAGTTACAAAATAATTCAGTTTCACAAAGAAGATAAGACTATACAGTCTCTATAATTGTCATACAAACTCCTTGTCTAAGTTGCTAATCGACCAAATAGGGGTATGGGCCTCTAAGTTCTACAGTCTTAATAAATACTATCGTCTTATGCTCGCATACAGGTAATGTTATTCAGTTATACTTCAATAATAGGTCAAAAGACTATGCGATACTATGTTGTGAGGTATACCACCCTACTTATAACAATAAACTAATACTGTAATTGTCTTAAGGATACCGTAAAAGCTCCTGTTAAGGTCTATGAGAAGGGGTCTTGGTACTTATTAGGGCATCCTCTTATATTACATAGGTCATGGTCGTCTTAAGTCTTAAGTCTTAGTCATAGTGCTTATAGAACAAGTGTCAATAGTAAGGATATAAGAGTTACTAGCCTCAAGGGAAAAGGGGATACAACTTATATTGAGGTGGGGGTACAAGTTACGCGATTTTGAAAACTAAGGGATAATCATCAGGTCGTAATCTACAAGAATAACTCGAACTTATCAAACTCTAACTACCAAGCACAAAATTTTCAAATTCAAGACTACAACTATAATCCTAGCAAACTATTTATCCTAACATAGAATAAAATCACTCGGTCTACAATCAGAAGCGTCAGATGGCACGAATTGAAAGAAGAAGAAAAGAAGAAGATAATTTAGTCGTCGCGCAATTAGCGAACGTTTAAGGTTGCAGAGGAACAATATATGAAATTAAAAAAATAGAGGGCTCTAGATAGCATCAGGGTTTTCTAAGGGGGAGTGGTATGCTAGTTGCTATGTTCGAGGTATGACCAAAGAAAAAGTGTTGATTACATTCCTCTAGGCTTCCTTAGGTGCTGTCTACTAATAATAAGATAATGATCTAAGTTTACAGTCTCCAATACTATCTAACTATGAAGGTTAGGTTCAGTCAATTTATTGGTTTTCTATTGGTTCCTCAATACTAGGGTCAAACAATATGGCCAAACTTCTAACTAACCCTAGCAGTATCTATACTACTCTCAAGTCCTTCATAATACATCAAGGGATAATGGTAAACCAATCTATAGATAAGAAATTCTAGGGTTCACTAGATATTTTAAACTTAGTGGTGTTGTCAACACTCTAGTTGTACTCTTAGTAGGATCATTACCCAAATTATCATTCTACAACAAAGGTTCCTATGTCTAGGAGAAGGCTATACTCAAGAAACTATTAAGGAAAGCACATGAATCAAGCAGGATGTGATTATTCAAATAGAATAGATTGAAAGGAAGGTGAATCATAGCCAATGTGGATGAGATCCTATACTCTAGTCTTAGGTGCAGGCTTGTTCGGTACAGTAACGTAACCGAGACAATATACTCTCGACCTGCATAGGCCACCACTAAAAATATGTCACGTCCCAGTCCCAAAATACGTAGGACTAGGACACGTAAGCATGTCAGCCGTATGGATATGGCAACTCCAATATATGGAAACCAAAATCCACACGTATGCTGTAATATGAATATCAAATCCACAAGTGGTATAAATCTATCACAAGTCACAGGGTATAATCTAAATCTCATCCACAGAAAATCAAATATAAATAAATAACTAGTATCTAAGAAACTAGATCTCAATAAGAAGTATCTAAGGATCATAGTTGGGTAGAAATAAATCCACTACCAACTCGAATATAAGAGCAAATACAATATAAGTACAACACAACAAACACCATATAAGAATACCAGCTAACAATCACGGGCTCGAAGAGAAGACATCCTCGAAACTTATGTAACCATCCGAATCTGTGCTCCTGCGAATACTCAAGAACAGATACACCTGGAAGGGCCAGGTCTCAGAGGGACATAACAAGATACATAAAAGTATGCCAATAAAGTACTGAAATAAATATCCAATGGGGTCGCCTAACCGTCTAAGTGAATGCAGTTAAGAACAACTTTCCCCATAAGTGAGCTATCTGGCTGAAAACTGGGATTGACATGACTCTCTCAGAGAATCAGGGGCCTCAAAGCATACCGTCTTTTGAACGGCAGAGGCCGCCAAGTAGTATAGGGGTCATCACCGCCCGTATCTCCAGCGGAGCTTCCGGGTTACAGAAGGAAAAAGTGCAAAGGAGCCTAAATGCGGTACTTGTTGTTCTTCCCACCCCATGCTCTAAGCATGTCACATCCATGACATAATTTGGTTCATAGTCTATCTTTAGTACCCTAGCCAATCCTGCAACCAAACAAGGACAAGGATTCGACCACCGTACTACAATAGGCTATGTCCATGGACCTCTAATAACTGCTAAGTCTTCTAGCATACAAAGTTTCTATCAGTAGTTATCCCTAACGCACGCCCCACACGTACCGATGATCAGTCAATACGTACGTCCGTGATCTATATGAGACTCAAAACTCGTGTAAAAATATGTCACAATCAAATGAAACCTAATGATGCTACATGAAAATGGGGCAGTCTCATAAACAAGGTCAATGCATATACATAAATAAAAACAAATCGCGATGACACTGTCGGGCTCATTTTATATGACAGTTAAAACATATGAGCTAAAGACAGAAAATAAAGATGCATGCAACATATGGAATATAAATAACAGTACAATGGCAAGGTATACTTGCCTGACAAGAAGCTGCAAAATGTAACGTCCAGATGTCCAACACACAGGACCAGAAGCTATGGCCTCGGAACAAATATCTTCGGAAGCTGAAATAGATATCACCAATGTTCGCAGAGTAAGCAAAATAGCTAAAAAGTACTTTCCTTTCGTCCAATTTGGATACAGGGACAAAACGGTAATTTTGGATAAAAATCGGGTCCACGTGTGGCCCACTTTGCACCAAAAAGCGTGCCAAGGTTAACAGTCTCTAAATAAGACAAATTATAGGTCAAACAAACTCTAAATATCAATACGAACCCAACGGTATGTCCAAATATACATTCCGATGGGCCGAACACAATTTCACCCAAAAAGTCAACTGTGGGGCCCGCCAATTGGCGACTTGGTCAACTATCTCATAATTGCGTGAAAATTGGGTCACAGGACCAGCGCGTTACCACGAGCCCAGTGGCATGACTTTCGTCACAATCTGACCAGCGTGCACAAAATGTGCACGACTTTCACAAAAGTTGTGACACGGGGTTTGTCCGCGGATACGGGCTGATTCCGACGTGCACACGCGTCCGAATCAGTTTTTGCGAACTCTCACGTGTTTGGATACACTGAGCGCACCATTTGGTACACTTGGTACACGGCGGGGAGGTCCCGTTTAGCGGGGCGCGATCCGTTTCACAACTTTTCGAAATCTGGAAAAAGTGTGTTTTTTGGGTTTTCCAACGAATTTAATTCTACATACAGCAGTTAATAATTTAATATTAATTAACAAAAATTAAACTAGGTCAATCGGTCTCCGCATACCGAAAAGAAAAATCAAATTCAAATCTCTTGGGAGATACGAATCCGGGAACATGGGTCATCGCAACGGAATTTCTGGGATTTAAAAAGTGGTCATTTTTCTTCGACTTGGCGTCAATTTTTACCTAGGTTTGTGTGTGGTTCGAAATGAACTAATATACAATTATGGAAGGAGGATAGGTGAGGATCATACCGGAGAAGACGGGAAAGAGTTTGGTCGAGCGGTGGCGCAGAAAATGGAGCATGAACATGGCTTCGCTGTTCGATCAATTTCTGTCTCTCGCGCGCGGCGTCGCGGTGGGCTGTCGGCCGGGGTTCTCCGGCGGTCTGGGGTGGCTCTGGGAGGCTGGCGGCGGTCGTGTGGGGGAGAGAGGGAAAAGGGAGGATTAGGGTTAGGGTTTGGTTGGATGATATGTTATATATATATATATATATATATATATATATATATATATATATATATATATATATATATATATATATATATATATATATATATAAAGAGAGAGAGAGGGTCGTGTGTATGCTCGCGGGTGGGGGGGGGGGCAATCGGGTTTGTTGATGCTGCTACATACTAAGGAGGGTGTGGGCTGATGCTAATCCAGCGGGTATAGGGTTTGGGTAGGCTAAGGTAAATGGGTAGGGATCCAATAGGAGTTTTATTTTTTATTTTTATTATTTTTATTTTTCTTTATTCTATTTTCTTTTCTTTTATAATACTTATTTCTTTTTATTTCTTATTTCTTTTTAGAATAACTATACATATATATATATATATATATATATATATATATATATATATATATATATATATATATAAATGCTAGAAATTATATTAGTGCATACCATTAAACTAGCAACTGTCCAAAGGGTCTCCTACATGGAATAAATTAGGAAAAATTCCTAATGGCCCCATAAGTCCCCTAAGTGCACGAACACCTAAAATAAAAATAAAATAAAATCTATTTATCCTATTTAGCTCATAATTACTACAATTAAATTAATAATTAATTAAAAAGGGTAATTACGGTTTTTAGGATTAGGGGTTTTACACAACTGCACTCGCATATGAAACTCAAACATGTGCTCCTTCTTCTCATCTGTAGTAGGAGATAACTTGACTGAGGGCCTAAAGTGACCATCCAAACAAACTTTGCATCTTTTATACCAAAACGAGCAATGATCTTCTTAATGTAGGACTTCTGAGACAAAGACAATCTTTGTTTTTTTCTCTCCCTTTTAATCTCTATCCCCAAAATATTCTTGGCTCCACCCAAGTCCTTCATCTCAAACTAAGAGCTAAGTTGAGACTTCAATTTTTCTAACTCTACCATGCTTTTTGAAGCAATAATCATATCATCCACATAAAGCAATAGTAGATATAACCTCTACCATGAAGTTTATGAAAGTAAACACAATAATCATACTTACTTAAGATGAAATTATGCCATGTCATGAAGGTGTCGAACCACTTGTACCATTTTCGAGGCGACTACTTCAACCCATTGGATGAGTTTTTTAACAAACACACATGACTCTCCTTGCCAAACATGCACTTTGAAGCCCTCTGGTTGATACATATAAATCTCTTTGTCAAGGTCATCATGCAAGAATGTCGTCTTTACATTGAGTTGCTCCAACTTGAGATCATGATGAGCTACCAAACTCAACAATACGCGAATAGAAGTGTGCTTGACTATCGTTGAAAATATCTCATTGTACTTTACTCCCTCCTTCGGTGCGAACCCCTTTGTCACTAATTTTGCCTTGAACTGCGTGCCATCTGACTTTGGAGAAGTTTCCTTCTTCGTATACACCGACTTGTAGCCAATAGCTTGCTTGCCCTGGGACAGTGGAACCAATCCCGTTTAAAGTTATTGTAGAGAGGCTCAATCTCTTCCTGCATATATAACTACCAACCAATTAATCTTGCTGCTAGTATCTTTGACAACCCGTCTGTTCACTGCCTTGATCGGTCTCCTTGGCCTATTGGTAACCAAGGAATCTTGCTGCTGGTGCTGATCTTTCTCTGTTTGCTGTTCTTGTGGGGTTTGATGAACATCTTCAAAAATCTCCACCTAATTTGATGCATCGCATCCTCAGACAACTCAATCTCAACAGTTTGAGATTTGCTAGATTTATTACCATCCCGATAGGACTCACTCTTCTTGCTTGAATCAAATACTCAAGACTCTTCGAATGTGACATCTCTGGTAATAAAAAATTTATTATACTTCAGGCAGTACAAATGGTAACCCTTCAGTTCTTGTACATATCCTAAGAAAATGGCTTTCTTGGATCTCATATTCAACTTACACTCAGTGACATGATAGTAAACTCTGAATCCAAACACGCACAAACTACTGTAATATACTGGCTTGCCGGTTATATTCTCATATGGAGTCTTACAGTCTATAGCCGGAGTTGTGATCTATTAACCAAGTATTATGCGCCATGTGTATAGCATCCGCCCACCATTCCTTGCCTAAACCCGTATTGGAGAGTATACATCTTGCTTTCTTATGCAAGGTTCGATTCATCCTCTCTGCTAACCCATTTCGATACGGCGTGTTCCTGACAGTCCAATGTCGCATGATGCCTTCTTGAGTATAGAAATCTTTGAAAGGTCTATAAGTATTTTCAGTACCATTGTCATACCTCAATGACTTTACCTTTCTATCCGTTCAGTTCTCTACCATCGATTTCCACTGCTTGAATTTTTTGAACACTTAATCCTTGATTTTGATGAAATATATCCAAACATAACGTGTATAATCACCAATAAAATTAAGTAACATAGTACATCGTTTCCTTCTTGGAAGGAATTTTGCTAGGTCCATATATATTTGTATGCACATAGTCGAGAATACATCATGTCTTCTGCTTGCTTGTACTGAAGCTCACCCAGTGCTTCTTGCCATAAACACAAGGCTCACAAAAGTCTATAGTTTCTTCAAGTTCTTTAGTAGCCCCTGCGTGCTCAGTAAGGACAGACCCTTCTCACTAATAAACCCATGTCACATATACCAAAGACATGTACTATCAAACGAATTAGATGCACTGACTGTTAAAGTCCCAGTCACAATGCTTTCTAATAAGATATAAAGGTTACCTTGCTGGTAACCTTTCATTAGCACCAAAGAACCACAAACAACCCACAAGACTCCACTCTCGGCAACAAACTTGTTACCATTCGAGTCAAGCGTAACAAGAGAAATAAGATTTTTTTTTGAGGTCAGAAACATGTCTGTCATTGGCCAAAATTTCCAAAATTCTATTATGCATCTTCACCTTGATAGACCCAATTCCATCAGTCGACATCCGTTGTTGTTGCCCTTCAACGCAGAACCACCATATGTCATGTTGTAGGAAGAAACTACTCACTCTTTGAACACGTATGGTAGGAGCATCCGGAATTGATAATTCAATGGTCACTCATGTTGTCATATGCCACTAAAAAAATAGACCCCGTCACTATCGACTGTTAAAGTGCAGTTTGCTTCATCACCTTTTATCTCTGTCTTATTGTCTTTTTTTCTCGTTCTTCTTCTTTGGACGATGACACTTATTTCCAGAATATCCTTATTACAGTTAAAGTACTTCATTTTTTTATAAAAAATTTGGACTTGAATCTTGACCTCCTATTGAAAGATGCTTTATCATTTGTCCTCCCTCATGCCATCAAACCTTGAGCTTGGTCTCCACTGTTTCCGCTATTAGATGCCAATCTTTGTACCTCATTAGACAATAAGGCACTAATAGCCTCTTCTACAGAAATTAAGTCATTCCCATATAGTAATGCTTGAATAAGATTCTCATAAGAATCAGATAAAGTAAATAATAGGATTATCGTCAAACGATCATCATCTTCATGTATGTCAATATCTTTCAAGTCAAAAATAATTCAATTAAATTTTGAGATATAATCTAGAATTGGCGTACCTTCCTCCATCATTAGTCTGCAGAGCGAATTTAACATATAAAGTCAGTTGGTAAGAGTGTTCGTCATGTTGAGTGATTCCAACTTCAGCCAGAGCCCAGCGATAATGCTTTCGTCCTTGACAGAGTACACTATATCCTTTCCAAACATAGGCGAATAACGACATATGCTTCAAGATCCATATCGTCCCAATCATCATCGATCATGTCAGCGGGCTTCCTGAACTTTCTTCGAAAAGTCTTAGGAAGCTTTTGAGATATAATGATGTCATTAATCTGGCTTTTTCAAAAGCCAAATTTTTTTTTATTGAACTTCTCAATATCATACTTCTCAACCATGCTTTCCTTCTCCAATACAAATGTGAAATAAATTATGAAGTCGACATGACAATAACATGTCAAAGACAATGTGAAATTGGTTGTCTAGATCTAGACAATGGAATTCATAATGCTTTACTTCCACATTATCAATTATGAATAAAAATATTTATAAAAAAGGAAGAAGTAAAAAAGTTGTCTTGGAAGTTAGAAAAAAATAGTTTTTATTGTCTTCTTAATACTTTTGCATTGGAGAACACTTTCTATCTCATTGTCTTATGTAAATATAATCTTGCCACATAAAAAAAATTTGTCTTGTGCCTCATGCCACATAGGAATCATAACAGAAAATAAGACAATAGTGTTGGAGATGCTCTTAGTAAAAGTAAGGTCCATCCCAATTTCTATATTCTAATTTAGAGTGTAGGAGCTAATTTGGTAGAATAGTAAGATCCAACCCAAGTTCCAATTTTTAGATTTTTTAAGTCCAATCCACCCACAAGAGCTACAGGTTGGTCTTGAGAATTTCTAGATTCAGAATGTAGGAACTCATTTTATATAATAGTAAGTCCCAATTTGAACCCTAATTTCTATATTCTAGATTTTTTTTTTACATTAATTTTTGACCACACAATTTTTGGGACCAAATGTTACTTTATTATTTTCTACTACTCTCATACAAATCCAACCCATTTTACATTTACCTTTTTTTATTTATAAAATTTTGGGCCTCAAGATACAATTTTGAGCACAAGATACTAAGGATGCTCTAAGCGAGGACATGTTCTACGGTCCTTAAGTAGATTGATGGACATTACATTATATATAGAAGAATTACATTATAGACTAGCTATTAGATCTGTCAATTAGGCCGGGCCGGTCTAGTCCGGCATGAGCTCGGCCCAAAAGAATAGTTCATGTGTCGGCCCGACCCAGTATATCGGGACGTGTCGAGCCTCATATCTCGGCCCATAAGTGAGGCTCGGTCCGGCCCGATGCCTAGGCCCGGCCAGAGGCCTGGTCTAACACGCTGATGAGATGTATGCCAAAATAGTTGACATGGCAGTGATAAGTTGGATGTTGCAAATTATCTAACTTATGGTCTATCGAGTTATTGCCATTAGCTGGCAACAGAGCTTTCATAGTAGCCTCTATATTGGCATTGATAATCTATGTATGTATGTATGATTTAATACAAAAATCATGAACACTACTATATCAGCATATTAAGTGAAGTATTCATCCTACTACTAGTAAGATAAGTTCTATAGAAGCATCTTATCATGGCATGCCATACATTGTAAAACCCCTAATTCTTAAGACCGTATTATTTAATTTATTTAGTAATTATGAGATAAATAGAGAAAATAGATTTTATTTAATTTTTATTAAGGTGTTTGTGCATTTAGGGGATTTATGGAGCCATTATAAATTTTTTCTAATTTATTCCATGTAGGAGACCCTTTGGATAGTTGCTAGATTAATGGTATGCACCAATATAATTTTTAGAATTTTCTATGTATATATATGTATATATATATATATATATATATATATATATATATATATATATATAGGAAAGAATTTTTCTATTGGATCTAAACCCAAACCCTCTATCCTAAATCCACTACCCGTTCAGCCCTACCCGGACCCATTAGGAGAAGAAATATCAACAATAGCAGTAGCAAAAACCAACTTTTCTTTCTCCCCTCCGCGCGTAAACAAACCCCACCGCTTAATTTCCTTTCACCCGCGCGTAAAATAACCCCATCGCTTAATTTCCTTTCACTCGCGCGTAAAACAGCCTCCACCGCCTCTTTACCTGTTATTACCAAACTCTCCTTAACCGAAACCAAAACCAATGAAAGAAAAATAGCAACAGCTCAACCCCCCCCCTCCCCGCGTGTATTCACTCCCTTTTCCCCAATGTGACTCATCACCCACCGCCTCATTCCACCATCTCATTCCACCGCCTCCTTATCCCTATATATATTACAAATTCTCCCAAACCCTAACCCCACTTCTTCCTCCAAATGTAACACCATATTGAACGCTTGCACTATACAGAACTCTTGCTCGACAAGTATACCTTGCCATCGTACTATTATTTACATTCCACATGTTGCCTGCATAATTTATTTCTGCTTATGTAGTTCATTTATTGCTAAATAAATTGTGCGTCCAAGGAAACTTGGGTGCAACGACGATGTCGTCGTAACATGTTTTATTTATGTATATTTTTGGACCTACTTTATGAGACCACCCCATTATTATGGAGCATCATTAGGTTCATTGGCCGTGACACAGTTGTTACACGAGTTGTGAGTCTCATATAGATCACGGACAGCGTGACAGGTTGGCCTCATGTACGCATCAGCCGTGTGTTAGGGATGACTGCTGATAGAAACTTTGTATGCTAGTAGACCTGGCAGTTATTTAGAGGTTTTATTGTGTCATGGATATGGCATGCTTAGAGCATGGGATGGGGAGAACAACAAGTAAGACATTTAGGCTCCTTTGCACTTTCCTTATATGTAACCCGTACGCTCCACCGGAGATACGCGGTCATGATGACCCCTATACTACTTGGCGGCCTCTGCCGTTCAAAAGACGACATGCTTGGTAGGCCCCTGATTCTCCGAGAGAATCATGCCAATCCCTCTATATGGCCAGATAGCCCACGTGTTGGAAAGTTGTTCTCAAACTGCATTCACTTAGACGGTTAGGCGACCCATTGGATGTTTACTTTTCAGTACTTATTGGCATGTTATTATGTATCTTGTTACGTCCCTCTGAGGATCTGGTCCATTTTCAGATATGGATGAGCAGGAGTATCCGTAGGAGTACGGTCCTGGACCTAACGCTACTTACCAGACTGAGGAGGTCTTACCCTTGGAGTATCTGTGATTTTATTATCGCTGTTTAGAGATCCTTATTGCTACTTCAGTATAGTCGTTTTGTAGTGGATTTGTTTCCACCCGACTATCAGACATGATACTCATCTTGATATTTAGATATTATTCAGCTCTTTATTCCTACTTATTACTTGTGCTGTGGATGAGATATAGATTTTGTGTGACTTGTTGTGACAGTATATTACCACTGATGGATTGGATATTCATGTACAGCGTATGTGTGTATATGGTTTCCATATATTGGAGTTCGTATACATACGGCTGGGCGTGTTACGTATTCCTAGTCCTAAGTATTTTGGGACTGGGCGTGACATACATACATCTCTAAATTTAGCCTAAGATAAGATAATTCATCCCATAAAATATTTCTATAGCAACCTACTATGTTGGCATGTAGATAAATATTTTTCTTATCATATAACCCTACTACTAGTAAGATTTAGATGAAAGTCCAGGCACGACCCGGCCCTGCCCGACATGGTCCGACTCGAAGCCCATCGTGCCATAGGTCATGTGCTAGATTGAGCTCATATTTTCACTCTTAGATCCGGCCATGTCCGGCCTGCTAAATTGTATGGCCCTAAGAGGTCCGGCCCAAATTTGAACACATATGGTAGGAGCATCCGGAATCGAGAATTCAATGGTCACTCATGTTGTCATGTGCCATTAAAAAATAGACCCCGTCACTATCGACTTTTGAAGTACAGTTTGCTTCATCATCTTTTCTCTCTGTCTTATTATCTTTTTTTCCTGTTCTTCTTCTTTGGACGAGGATACTTATTTGCATAATGTCCTTATTGCAGTTGAAGTACTTCATCTTTTCAATAAGTATTTTGGACTTTAGATCTTGACCATCTGTTGGAAGATGCTTTATCGTTTGTCCTCCCTTATACCGTCAACCCTTGAGCTTGGTCTCCACCGTTTTCGCCATTAGAAGACAATATTTGTACCTCACTAGATAATAAGGCACTCATAACCTCTTTTACAGAAATTAAGTCCTTCCCGTATAGTAATGCTTGAATAAGGTTCTCATAAGAACCAGACAAAGAAAATAATAGGATTAGCTCAAAACGATCATCATCTTCATGTATGTCAATATCTTTCAAGTCAAAAATAATTCAATTAAATTTTGAGATATGATCTAGAATTGTCATACCTTCCTCCATTATCAGTCTATAGAGCGAATTTAACATATAAAGTCAGTTGGTAAGAGTGTTCACCATGTTGAGTGATTCCAACTTCAGCCAGAGCCCAGCGATAGTGCTTTCATCCTTCACAGAGTACATTATATCCCTTCAAAACATATGCTTCGAGATCCATGTCGTCTCAATCATCATCGATCATGTTAGCGGGGTTCCTGAACTTTCTTCGAAAGTCTTGTGAAGATTTTGAGATATAAGGATGTCATTAATCTGGATTTTTTAAAAGCCAAAATTAATTTTCTTATTGAACTTCTCAATATCATACTTCTCAACCATGCTTGACCGAGCCATATCAAGAATATGCCTAATTAACTTTTTCTGAAAACTTTGTCAGATACCTTGTTAGAATTCCAAAGCTCTGATACCATTTTCATGGGGGCACATCAAAATGAACCTAAGAAATCAGGGAACACCTCAAAGAAAATTTATAACTGCAAAGATAAGAATTTACGTGGTTCGATCAAGATACCTACATCTACTGACGAGGGTGATTCAGTTCCACTATGAAGATGAATTTTTTTTACAATAGTTCTCTCAACACTTCTCTCCTTGATCTCAAGAACTCTCTATCACAAATATAAAGAAGAAGAAGAAAAAAAAATATCTCTTAAACTCTTATGTTGAACTTATTCAATAACTTTTAACTTTTTGTGTTGAATTATTCAACAACTTTTATTGAAAACAATTGAGATATCTCAAAAAGAACCTTTAGGCCCCTTTATAGCATGTCATGTATCCATGTATGAAAATTCAATCTTATGTAGGATTGCCATATATGAAAATCTATATATAGAAATACAATCCTATGTAGGATTGACATATATGTAAATCCAATCCTATATATGCTCCAAGTGAAAAGTGAACAAACCTGTTTTTTTCTAACATTTTTTTTTCCATAATTGTAGTTTGGAAGATTGAACAAAAACTTCAGTGTGATATTTTTTTGGCCAAAAACAGGGCCCCAAAGCCCTGTCTCAAATGGATGGAAAGAAAGTCAATCTAAAATAGAAGTACATCAAAGAATAAAATCAAGTGTTAAACAAATCAATAAAATATCAATGACGTTGAACTTCACTGATCTGCATTTAGGGGACGTTTGGATGAATGTTTTGTATTTCTAGGAATTCATTTTCTAATTTTTTTTCCATGAAAAATGAATTCAACATTCTCATACCTATGTTTGGTTAGGTTGAAAATGTGGAAAAAGAATCTTAATTTATTTAGTTTTTCATAAATATTCTTTGATTAGTTTCATAATGTTTCTATTACCTAAATTCATTGTTTAGGATATAAACTAAGATTTTGAAAGTAAAAGGAGGATGTTATTATCCAAACAAAACATACAAATAACATTCTTAGGAAAGCAAACTATTTCCAAGGAGGACATTGTGTTTTACTTTCCCACAACAATGGAAATATGAATCCCATCATATTCCTCTCCAATTTCTAATTCTAGACATACCGAACAAGAATAAGGAATCTAAAATTTATTCTCAACCCTCCAAAACTTGAACAAAACGTCTCCTTAGAAAGCAAAGGTAGAGAAATCTTGACATCGTAAAAAAAAAAAGGGAAATGGCAAATTTCATGAGATGCATATGATCTACAATTAAGTCCAGGGAAGAATAATGCATGTTCAAAAATTGGAAATACCCTCTTCTAATACTGAATAAACTGTCAAGACGTCCATGAAGCTGCAACGGTTATAGATGTGTATTCTGGTAATAAAGTGGAATAGTGGATATAAAGTGGAATAGTGGAATTGTGCAATTGATTTTGAAATTATGCAAAAATGTACGAAATTCTTGTGATAAAAGTCGAATAGTGGATATAAAGTCTGTCTCTATATATGCTTTCTATCTACTTTTAGTTTGTGTGCATGCATGGTTTGAAGAATATGGTACAACAAAACAATTAACTCCTAGAACTTAATTACACAAAAGAGCTATATATTTAGCCGAAGTGTAGGAAATTGATGGAAAGATACGGGAGAGGAGACAAAGGGAGAATAGCGTCACGTGAAGTGATCCTAATATAAGGGTTTCGTTATTAATGCTGAGTGACGCATGGATGTGGGTATCAAATCCACCACTAACTAATGTAAGAATATACCAACATAGATATTTCAATCAAAGTGATTGTGAGAGCATTGCACCACCAAATTAAAATTGATCTCTATATGTTCCTCTCAAGGTACCTCCCTATGAACAGTGTAGGAATCAAGATAGAGTGAAGTATAGCCTTCTTTGAACTGATCAATATACACGTAATTGCCACATGCCACACGTGTCCGCGATATAAATATAGACATCTATATACCAATTCTGGTTACAATTCTCAAGTTTTAGTACAATGGTAGAATGAGACTTTGGGTACTCTAGTTAGCAAATATTTGTGGAATTCCGAAGTACTCAAGAGCTAGAAGTCAACGTAAAGTTAGGCAGGCAAGTGTCCTTAGAAGAAACGGAAACTTTCGTCTATAGGTAAATCTTCTGAAACAAATCTTCAACCATTGACAGCTTGCAAATTAAAGCCATTCTAGACTTAAGGAACAACTTAATTAAGGAGTTATAATGAAAACCATACTAGAAGAATCTTTCTTTAGTGAAAGGTTATAAAATTATAACGTTGCCTTTCTTAAGAAAGTCATTTGTCAATATAAAATCATTTTGGATTTATCTAGTTAAGCAAATAAGATGATTATCTATACTATTATAATGCGGCTTAGAAACGACTTAAAAATAAGTCGTCTAGCCATATGTATAACCTCAATTGTCAATATATAAAAATATATAAAAAATTAACTACCACATATGTTATCTACCCACGTAGTTAATAAATAAAAATATATAAAAACCTAAAAAAAATTTAACTAACTGAACATATAAAGAATCATAAAACGTATTTAATATATAAATTATATTAAAACTAACTATATTGTATTATCTAACTAAACACGTAAACAAATTTTTAAAAAATATATTTATAATAAATTCTAATTAAAATATATTTTAAAATTTTATCTAATTGTCAATAATATTATAGATCTTTTCTGTTGGTACGTGCAATGCACGTGAACATGACTAGTAATAATAAGTACTGTAATATGGTCATAGAGAAAGTCAACATTTAGGAATAACTCAAACTTTCCTTCCTTGTTTAAAACTGATATTAATGCTCCTATTTACCCACACTTAATTAGTATGTCTAAACAATTAGCCAAAATTTTAATTCAAGCTTAGTCTAGTTAGAGCAATGTTTTAAAAACCGGACCGATGACTGAACCGAATATTTTTGGTATAGGTCGGATCAGGATTCAACCGGAGTCCCATTACTAAAACCAAATCATATAAGATATCCACATTTACCTTTTGGTTTGGCTTGGTTTGATTCTTAGTATGCATGGTTTGTTTTGATTTTACAACTATAATGTCCCTCAAAACCAAACAAAGTACCAAATAGTCCAAATCTCACATAATAAACTTTTTTGAGTTTTTTTTTTTTACAAAAAAAAAACCAAAATAACCGGTTCAGCCGGTTCACCAGTTAAACCCCGATTTAGGAAAAAAAAAACGTCTGTTCTTTAAAAAAATCTAGTTCAGATCAGACCGAACTGATTTCTTTGTCCGGTCCGGTTTTGACAACACGAGTTAAGAGTGAAGAATAACTTCTAGTACCTTCTAAATTGATTGTAGACAAAGACTCTTTCCCTACTGAAAAACTAATAGAAATCTTCTAGTCTTTGAAAAGCATTATCCCTCCTATAGATAGGAGCATCTGTGCTCAGTTTGATCAGTAGCGCAATTAGCCAGTGCTGAGCGTCTAGCTCATTATAATTTCAAGTTCTTTACTGCCGAATTTATTCACCGGCATCACCCTCGACCTCCCGGGACAGTTAATGGATATAATAAACTGTCGAGTGCAGCATCATTCGGACCGACAAAAGCTGTCGAAAAGAGGTCGATGTCTATGTCAATATGATTGCTTGTTCTCGTCCGAAAGAACAACGAACGAGATCGCGGCAGCTCATGGGTGGATTCCCCCACTTAGCCCCGTCGTCGAATCGCTCGTCATCAGCTCGCCGATACCCCGAAGACAAATCAACGACGCAGTCACATAATTATATGGTACAATCATCAAGAAGAAGATTATCCTCAGCAATGCTAGCTAGCTAGCTATGTTATGTTATCCTAAGATTCCCTCTACAATATTTGTACTCCGTTTCATTCACTCTACAATCGTGTAGAATCTTTGCACGGTGACATAGAATAAAAGTTTTTGTTGCTGGATTGTCCCCACTTCCTTCCTATATATACCAACTCTTCTTTGCCATCCAAACCACATTCGTATTCTTGAAACTTGTTAATATTGAGAGGGAAGTGATACAGCTAGATATTGCAGATTAGTTGGTCCGATCGAGCCGAGATGTCCGGCGTCTGGGTTTTCAAGAACGGCGTGGTGCGGCTGGTGGAGAACCCGGCGAACGAGCAGTCGTCGACCCAGCGGCGCAAGGTGCTCCTCCACACGCCGACGAACGAGGTCATCTCCTCGTACTCGTCCCTCGAGCGGAAGCTCGCGGGGCTCGGGTGGGAGCGGTACTACGACGACCCGGACCTCCTCCAGTTCCACAAGCGCGGCTCGGTGGACCTCATCTCCCTCCCCAGGGACTTCCGCCACTTCCGGTCCATGCACATGTACGACATCGTCGTCAAGAACCGCGACTCCTTCCGGGTCATCGACATGTAGAGCAACATATATAGTATTGTGAGCTTCCTTCCCTCCCTCCTTCCATGATCTAATATTTGTACTTGAGAGAGAGAGTTGTTTGTCGTCGTCGTCATCGTCGTTTGCTTTTATTTGCTTGTGATTACATTGTGTGATGAGAGTGTTGCCATATTTCAAGAAGAGATTGAGAGAAAAATGCAACTTAGCTTTTTATGAACTTTTTGTTACTTTGGCACGAACACTATCAAGAATTTGAAGGCATGGCAGGTCACTATCGTTACTTTATAAGGGTTTTGGGAGGGAGAAGAAAAGGATGGGCCAATAGGAGGAGAGGATTTGACTGTTGGGAATTAAAAGGGAGGGGGGGATGGATGGCTAGAGAGGATGGGGGAGACACGTGAAGTGATCCCTTCCGGCTTTGTCAGAGGGCGACACGTGTGGGGTGAGGGTGGGGGCGGGAATCCAAATCCCACCAGGCCTTTCACATACAAACGCGACTTGTCACTGTCCTGTATGTATGTCAGTACATGCGCAACAAGAACAAGGTGGGTAATGAGCCCTTGTTACCTTGGTTTGGCCAGTGGGATCTTGTTGAAGATAAACAAGACTTTGGACTCCATCGATATTGGAGATGTGATGGAACGAGAATAAAGTTGTACATGTTCATGGAGCACAAATATTTCATTTAACAAGAGACATAATCGATCTGTTCGTGAGGTGTCACCTATGTTGTACGGACCCAAAGAAAAAGAAGAATTGTTTGTAGTTGTATCTTGTCTTTGTCTTGCAACATAGGTTACTATTTATTGTGCCTATTTGAAAACATATACATCATGTATTATGTATTTGTACCATGTCTTTGTATCCGAACTCCGTCATTGTGAAAATGTATGTATATCATTCATAGGATCCCATATATATATATATATATATATATATATATATATATATATATATATATATATATATATATATATATATATATATATATATATATATATATATATATAATAGGGTTATTTTGTATAACGATACCAAGTTTATGACATAAGTGACACATTTTAGTGACAAAATTGGACTTTCAGTGACGAAATATGTCTTTTAATGACGGATTTAGTGACAAAAATGTGTCACTAAAAAAATTCGAGTACAAAAAGTCTAATTATACGAAAAAACTGGCACCCTTATACAAAATAAACCTATATAATAAAACCCTAATCCCATGCAAATGGCGGCTAGGAATGGCAATGCTAGGTTCTTGGGGTCGTGGGACCCTGGTGAGACAACATGGGGGGCTGGAGATGTCACGCCCCAATCTCCCGCAAGCTCGATAGTCCCCGCTGAACGTGAATCACCACTTTTACAGCTCTCCCGCAGGACCATCGTTCTCATCGAGACGTGATGCCGTACGAGCCTGGAGTTGCGCTCGTACAAGGCGATGTTGTCAAACACCAAATGTTATCATTGAAACAATCAAGTTGCAGCGGAAGTCAAGTATTGTGTACCAAGCACACAATCAGAGTAATACGCAGTGAAGCTCACGATAGGGTCAAATGAAATGCCTCTAATCGAAGACAAGGCCACGAAGGCGATGCCACGAAGGCGATGAAATACTCTTGCTCTTTTCTCTAGCCCACAAAGGTACTTACAGTTCATACATCATGTCCCGTATATCCAAGCAGCGCCACTACGCCTGCGTACCTGAAATAATGCCCATAAACGTGGGTCAGTACACAACCGTACTGGTGAGCGGGGTAACCCACTCGCCTAAGCCGACACTAAGTAAAATTAGTGAATGCAAACAGTTATATGGTGATCTTTCTAGTTGAATCCTATATTCATTTCATGGCATAGGGATGACATGTTAAGGAAAGCTGTAAAGCAGTTTAAGCATGCAAGCACTCAACTCAAACCAAACGATAAGCAAATATATAAGCAACTCGAGGAAAACTAGCATGCAAACCGTCCTGCTCAAGTCCAAGCAACACGATAACATGTCGAACCATCAACCAAGCCTCAATATCCATCCTCAACCAACACTTACAATCCAAATCTCACAGTGCACACTCTTGCCGAGGCAAGGTGGTCGCGCCTACACGAAAGCCAAACCAACAAAAGAAAAGCAAGCCAACACTATACTATATGAAGTCACTGGCCAAGCCATAAAGGACTTTGATCGGACTGATCAAATGCGGTTCTCCTCGAAACAGCGCTAAGTAGCTAACCCACCTGGATCGATTCCAACCGCTGGCACCGCGCCCAAGACGCGTTACCCAATTGTCTCCTCCATGGCCGAACGGTCCCGGTGCCCCGGAGTACCCGTTCGAGGAGACCAAACCCTGTGCAATACAGGTTGTCCGTGACATGCAGACACCAAGTAGGTATGACGAGAGGATCGAACATTCTCGCCCCACCAAGCGATCCTAGACTCGTTCCGCCAATAATCCAACCAACACATCCATAACCATTCTTCCAACATATAGCCCAAGGCACCATTCACAAGTTATTCCCATAGGCACAATGCCTCTTCTCAACACAGTATTTCCAATGGTGCAACACCCATGCTCAAAGCTAACCCATGGCACAATGCCGTTTCAGTGGCACAATGTCACATTCGTGGCACGATGCCTCATCAAACGACACAACGCCCTCGCCGATGCAGTTGTTCGATTTTGAACCATAACTGCTCACTTTGCAAGACAAAGCGACCAAGTGATACCCGTGCACGGATGCACGCTCGCTCGCCCAAATCTCAATGTTCCCAATCTCTCAATGCATCATTCCAACTGTCCAAGCATAATCCCAATTATCCAACCAACTGCCTCAAATGTAATATTCCAACTCTAGCTCCAACTATCCAACGCACAAACCAAATCAAGCCACAATCCTACCAAGCCAATGGCGTACACTCTATGCACGCCTCAGTGTAGTGATTCTCAATGTTTCAGCCCAAGTGTTCAAGCCATTTACGTGTTTTCCATATTATTAGGCATGAAGGAGTAGAGGAGAAGGGAAAGAGCCCACTCACAATGTTTGATCCCGTTAGGCATCCTGTCCTGCCGATACGGCCAATCCCTTGAACCCGTGGTCCGATGCAAGCGCGATCTACTCAACTGGTATGACCGTGCGAGCAGGCCGCGCTCTACAAATCATCCGACCGATCGGACTAAGGAAGATGGCATTATCATTCCAACTCAGCTATCTCAGTACTGCTCTGAACGAACACCTGATTTCCATCGAACCCGCTAGCCATCTGCACATGAAACAACTCAATCAATACTTATTTCCAAAATCCAACAAATCAAATGGAACCAGCATTTGTTTTATTCAATCCGACTCAGCGTAACGCACCGTACGGTTGCGGGGCGTTACATAATATACAACTTAGAATCAGGTTCGTCCACGAACCGTGCTGGTACTCATTCCTATCACATGCCACAATCCAATTCCATGGATCTGCTCTATGCAACTCACATTATCCTGATCCAGACTCAGCATCTCGCTTTGTTGAATGCTCGTACAAATTCTATATTCCCACATCCTCCTTGCAGCTCAATACGAATTCCTCGTATCGCTTAGTTTTGGATCGATACACATATTTAAGGCGTCCCTAAAATACATGTATTTCAGCCGAGCTTTGCGATAGCGAATTTGGATAAGTTACAAGGGTATCTTTATGTCCGAGGCATCCATTTACTTTACTCCCAACTGAACCAAACCTGATTTCCATTCCAACATATTCGCTTGAGCACTATTTTCAATATGATGATTTTCCACCGATCAATCAGTCCGAGTTCCAACTCAATCCATCCAACTATTTCTGAATCCGCACTAGCAACATCTCCAAATATATCTCATGCACCGAACGATCAACTCAAATGATACTACCCCCATCTAGGCGACTTACCCAAATATCAACTTTGCTTTCATCAGCTCAGTCCAACACCTCTTCCTCAATCTCAATACCTCACAGGGTGAACATCTATATTGAGGTTTGTGTGATCCACGAAGATCTCGCCGCCACGCCAAAGGGATAGTGTCGCCACGATTTCAACGTGGACACACTCGCCACAATTCCTAGGTTGCGCATGGAATAGTTCTTCGCGCTGCTTCCACTGCCTCGAAGCATAGGATATCACCTTCGCCTTCCGAATGAGCACGCTTCCCAGACTAAGTTTCGAGACATCTTGTAAATCTGAAGCACGTCTGTCCCTTCCAGTATTCGTAAAGATTTGATTTGAACGAGCCGCCACAGTCGTCCATTCATATAAATGCTATTCCCTTCCAGAGCACGATGAGTCAGAGGCGATGCCATCTACAAAAATCTGTGACTCTGAATCTCATCAGTTGACTAGGCTACTTCACCATCGCTTCAATCTTCTGACTGCATCTTCAGCTGAAGACTATCCCAAGGGTCTCTCAAATCCAACACTCAGTCAATAAGCCAAATCACATTGCTCACATCTGCCCTAGACGCATTCCCAAATACGCCGCCTCAAGGGTCGTTCTATGGGTCTACCATATTCATATCCGATTCAGCGGTCAAGTCGCTAGGGTCAGCTGTCCCGAAGCTACGCTCGATAATTGTAATCATCACGATGGACAGTTACTATGAACCATACTATATCTCATCTGCAAATCCGAATCAAAATCCAACCATTCTATCCAAGCGAACTTTCGAATCCGAGCAATTCATGCACTACCTTTGATGATCTGTCAACCAATGTCGCTTAACCACCTAGAGTCTTGCTATCTATCCGAGCCACAATTCGAGAACTGTGCTCGTTTGAAATCGTCTTCCATCAATCCGCCGTTATGCCCTGAATCCATCAAATTTTCTGAACTGCCATGTTCGTCTTCTCGCACTACCACTGCAATAATTTCCGAAACTCAAGACTTGCTCCAATTCTTATCCCCTTGCCGCATTCTACAATGCACGTCCAACTTGCTCAAACCGCATAGTAATTTGCTCCGACGTTGCTCCCAAGTTTAGCTATCTTCAAAAGTCTGTCCGCCATAATTTCTTGCCTTTAGTTGTTGCCTCAATCCGTCCACGTCTTCCGGAGAATCCGTCTACCATTGTTGCACTAGCTTGCCCAAAATTCCACATCCGCTAAACCTGAGTCAACTTCTCGAGCAGCAATATCCAAAATCCTTCCAGACCGTTCAAGTCCATCGCATTGTCCCTACAAACCAAGATCGTGTTTCATTGCTCAACCAACATCTCAAATGTGTTGCCCAAAATCGTAGTCCGTGCTCGCTATCCTTCGATTCACCCATCGCTTCGCTCAAGCGTATCCCAACTGTTCATTCCGATCTCGTCCATATCTTATGCTCAATGATACTTCCATTTGCACTAGTCCGTTCTCGATATGCTCAACTCAATATTCGCTTGCTCCATTTTCATTCTTCCCAACTCAACCGACGTGCACCAACCAACTTGTATTCTCGTTTTACGAGTCTGTTCAGGCAATTCCCATAGATGTCCAACCAAAATATTTTCAATGCCTTGCTTAACACGTTTGATCCCATATACCACTTCGAATCAAGTCACTACTCACATTACGTTTTCCTGCACGAATCCAAGATCCGTTCGAACCATTCTCCATGCATGATCATGCCTTTCTCAACTCAAGTCTGACACAAAAACTCAGGCAATGCTTGAATTATCCAACTGTTTCTCAACCCGTCTGATACCTTATCAACACGAGCAATCGTGCAATGATTGTCTTCCAAATATTCCAACCCAATACCCAACGGTTTCACACTTTTGTTGTACGAGCAACTCGTACCAACTTATCCATATATTCCCGAGCCAAACTCAAACCTGCTCAACCGATGCGCCACAGCCAAAATTCCAACTTCTATCCAACACAATCGCTAGACGAGCAACTCGTGTAAGGATTCATTCTCATCGAATGTTTCTACTCAAAACATGCCGTATAACCAAATCTCGTTAGCCAACCAACTGATCCATTGAGGCAATCAGAAACTCCCGAACGCTAAGCCAAGCCAACCCAACAAAAGCCCACACTTGTTGCACAAATGCAACAACGCCTAACGAGACTAAGCGATCCTACGGAAACTATTATTTTATCTTATTTTATTTTATGTAGAAAAATTGTTGTAGAAAGGTGATAGAATTTTAGATGTACTAATAATTTTTTCTGAAATTTTGATACCATATATACATGTATAAACAAACAGTAATAAATAATAATTATAATAAAAATACTAATAATAATAATAAGTGATTAATAATAATAATAATAATAATAATAATAATAATAATAATAATAACGATATTATTATTAGTAGTAGTAATAATAATAATGTTAAAAAGAAAAAGAAAAAGAAAAAGAAAAAGAAAAAGAAAAAGAAATGAAAAGAATTAAAATAGAAAATAGAAAAGAAAGAAAAAAAATAAAAGGAAAAAGAAAATAAATCAGATTAACCTAAACCCTTATAACTAAACCCGCTAGCAAACCCTACCCATTAACACTACCTACCCGGCCCGCGAAGAACCAGCAGCTGCATAGCTCAGAAATCCTGCGCGCAACTTTGCCCCGCCGCTCCGACACCTATATATAAACCATTGTGACCAAAACCTAACCCTAAAACCTATCTCCTCCACTCGACCCCAGACCCAGCACCGCGCAGCCATGAGACCGCCGCGCCGGCCGCACACCGCGTCAATGCCCCGCGCCGCGACAGTAAAGTCGGCAGCGTACCTCTGTTCATAACTCGATTCCCGCGCCATCGCTTGACCAAATTCGACCCCGTCTTCGCCGGTATGATCTCCATATATCCCTCTCTAAATCCTGTAGCTTAGTTTTCATCGTACAACGCGCAAACCTAGGTAAAAATCCACGCCAAGTCAAAAAAAATGACCACTTTTAATTTCAGAAAATCTGTTGCGATGACCCATGTTCAAGGTCTCGTATCTCCCCCCACAGAGATCCAAACCTAGAAATTCTTTTTGCTATGGAAAGACCACCTGACCGAGATCATTCTCTGTCAATTATATTATTTTATTTGATGTTGTATGCATAATTAAATTAGGATAAAAACCCATAAAAATTTATTTTTCCAACTTCCAAAATAAGCGATACGGAGCACTACCCGCCAAACGGGACCGCCCCGTCGTGTACCAAGTGCACCGAAAGGTGCGCACGGTATACCCAGACGTGTGGGCTTTCGTAAAAACTGATTCGGACGCGTGTGCGCGTCAGAATCAACCCGTATCCGCGACAAGTCCCCGTATCGTAACTTTTGTAAAATATCGCACCATTTAGTGTACGCTCGTCAAAACGCAACAAAACTTGCGCCATTGGATTTG
This sequence comes from Iris macrosiphon, assembly GCA_036927795.1. Taxonomy (NCBI): domain Eukaryota; kingdom Viridiplantae; phylum Streptophyta; class Magnoliopsida; order Asparagales; family Iridaceae; genus Iris; species Iris macrosiphon. The sequence continues at coordinate 23,215,750 of JAYESA010000010.1, forward strand.
TGGTATCACGATGGTCCTGTGACCCAAGTTTCACGTGATTCTAAGATAATTAACCAAGTCGCCTATTTGCGGGCCCTACGGTTGACTTTTGGGGCAAATTTGTGTACGACTCACCGGAATCCAAAATTGGACGTACCGTTGAGTTCGTATTGACGTTTAAAATTGGTTTGACCTATAATTTATTCCATTTAGAGACCTTTATCCCTGGCACGCTTTTTGATACAAAGTGGGCCACATGTGGAGCCCGCTTTGACCCAAAATTACCGTTTTGTCCCTGTGTCCAAATTGGACGAAAGGGTAGTATTTTTTAACTATCTCGCTTATTCTGGGAACGTTGGTGATGTTTATTTCAATATCCGAGGATGTTCATTCTGAGGCCGTAGCTTCTGATCCTGTGTGCTTGACTCTTGGACGTTACACTTTGCAGCTTTCTTAACAGGCAAGATACCTTGTCAAATTATTTATAGTACTTGCATGCTTATTATATTTCTGTATATTTATTGCATTTCTGTATATTCATTGCATGTGTAGTTCTTTCAGTCATTAGTATATATTAGATATGTTGACACACACATGACACATAGTATCATGAGAGGACAATCAGTAGGCATATGGGCTTTAACCACGCTGGTGAACCGTAGTAACTAGTACGCACTATGGTAGTCGTGTCCGATGGTCGCTATCCCGCGGTATGTCGATTGATGGTGTCACGAGGGTCGCTACCCCCGCGGTATGTCGGCTGATGATGTTCTAGACGGATGTGTGAGTTGTGAGGCTTAGATCGAGTAGCCTACCCTTGCCCATATGTCAAAAGTTGTCCTCATTTGCATTCATATAGATTATCTTGTACAGCGTACTTATATATTTTCAAACATTATGCATGTTTACTGTATTCAAATTGGCTTGCTTCTATGTATCTTTTTACGTCCCTCTGAGGACCTGGTCACTTTCCAGGTGCAGATGTTCATGACTATTTGCAGAAGCACGGATCAGGACTTACTACTTATCTCTTTCGAGGAGGTCTTACCTTCTGAGCATCAGTGATTATCTCTAGCGAGGGATTACTTCGCTGATACCTTTATATCATCATCTCATTTATATTGGAGATTTACCCTTCTCTCTCATGTTAGTATTGATATAGTCATTGGTAGTGGATTTATCTCCACCCGACTATTAGTTTTGAATTATTCAGACTCGTTATTCTAGTTTAGTTATTTCTTTTCTATGACTTGTTGTATGGATGAGATTTAGTATATCGTGACTTGTGACAATATTTATACCACATGTGAGTTTATATTCATATTACAGCGTACGTGTGTATTATGGTATCCATATATTGGAGTTGCCATATACATACGGCTGGCATGCTTACGTATTCCTAGTCCTACATATTTTGAGACTGGGGTGTGACAGAAAGGGAAAGCGCTGGTGGGAGAACATGTAAGGAGGACAGATCTGTGTCGCCAAAGGACGGCTAGTTCCAATGGGCAAATGTAGTTCGTGGAACCAAAGAGGGTGGGCTGAGGGTTGCGAGCATCCTTCCCAAAGGAGGAGTTGGCTGAGCCGTTGGAGTACTAGCGTAACATGGTGGTCCTTTACGTCTTTGGTAGCAATCCTTTATATGGCCAAATTCGAGCATATGTGAATCGTGTTTAGTGGCCGAAGGGGACTATGGAATTCTTCTCTCAAGACAATGGTTTATATTATATTCGGGTTGGTATTAAGGAAGATGTGGAGCGCATTCTGCGGGGTGGACATGGAAGTTTGACGGACGACTCATCATAATAAAAGAGTGGTCCACAAGTCCTCAATGCGAACGAGGAGTACTACACCAGGTTCCTATCTGGATTCGGTTCCCAAAACTCCCTATTATGTACTGGAGTGTTCTACTGATGATGAGGCTGGCGAGTTTGATCGGGAGACCGATAAAAGCAGACGAGGCGACAACGACGAGATCGAAACTGGGATTCACACGGGTGTTTCTGGAAATTCAAGCAGGTAAAGATCTTCCACTACAACTTGAATTTGATATTCCTTCAAGGGAGGTTTTTATTCAAAAGGTTGAGTATGATTGGGTTTCGCCTGTTTGTCAACACTGTAAGTGCTTTGGTTACCCACAAAAGGACTGCACATTGTCACGTCTCGATCTTCCACAGGATCGGCCGTCCACGCCAGGCTGAGAATTATTGCGCCAGTTCTCACGCGGGACGATCGTGCCCATCAGGACGAGATACCGCACGAGCACAAGCTACGCCCGTGCAAGACTATGAATCCGAACAGGCGAAGAAATAGCTAAGCTACATAGTCGCACAGATAGTCTGTATGCAGCAGAATAAGAAATACACAGGCAATTGGTAACAAGTTCACAGAGTCATCATAGCGGAAGCATTGAATAGCACAAGTATGGAAATAAAAAAAGCTAACACAAGTATGGAAATAAAATAAGCACTTTATTGATATTGAATAAGTATTACAAGCGGCACTAGGTCAAGATTACAAGTCGCTCAAGTCCTTTCTCTCGAAACAATAAAAGCGTGCCAAGTGGCTACAATTGTGGAATGATACATAGGCGATGTTTCAACATTATGTCTTGTATAGGTTCTTCAGCTCTGGATGCAACGCTCCAAGGCTCCAGAGCAAACTCCATGCCTTAGCTCGCATGAAGGGTTTTTTGCACCGAATGAGGTTCTCCCGCACCCTACAAGAAATATGGTGGGTTATCAGTACATGAATGCACTGGTGGGGAGACTTCTCGCCTACTCGATAAATCCAAACACGTTATATAGGTTTCGTGCATCGTCTATTAAGCTGTCTTTCTAGTCTTGTCTTAGGATCAGTTTCATGGCATAATGTACAAGCCTAACTCGTGTGGCAGTACGTTATGCGATATAAAAAGGAACACGGTGATACTTACCAACTTACCATTCGTTATTCCCTGTCCAAGGTAAACCAAGTTAAACCAAGCACGAGTATGTATAATAAAATCCAGAAAAAAATGTATAACCAAACACGAATGTCACGAGCAGGGTTCTGACTCAGGTGCATGAGTTACACGGATTATTAGACGTGTTGTAGAAGATAGATCAAGTGCTCAAATATGTACAAGTATGCACAAATGTCTAATACTCATATCTGTTTAGGTTTTCCAGATTACTAGGAACGATGCAATGACTCGCACGCAGATTGCCGCTAAGCGAGGATGACTTAATATATATGAACAGGAGTCACTGACATAGCCATAAAGGATGAGTTATAGTCATTGACGAGGATGGTATGCAACAAAAAGTACACGAGGCGCTACATACCATCCCGTCCAGCACACGAGACTATCACGAGGTTCCACCCCAGAGACCGTCCGTAGAACACGATAAAAAAATCTCTCTTGTGCACCAAGTTGTCCGCAACTAAGCAAGTCTTGGGTCTTCCAGATTCACGACACGACATGTTCAATCATTATTCTTGTTCTGAACGAGTATTGCTCCATGATCTGTGATTCTTGCTTCCTTGACATGATTCTCGCTCTGAGTTCAACTTGACTTGATGCATTATCCTAGTTCGAAAAATGCCTTAGCGACCCAACGGTCCCGGATACTATCAGGTTCATACTTGCCCAAAACGACTAATTGATAGTCTTCTGGCTAAACTAGATGAATTCAAGACAAGATAGTGTTACCGGGGGTCGTGGCATAAATTCATGTGACGAGCATAGCGAATATGTAAAGCAAGCAAGCATTGAAACAATGTTGATACATAAGCATAAGAAAACTTGCAATATAGCCTACTTTAGAACATAATCCTTTACGTTAGCACTGGTCTAAGGGGTAGTGTGAGGAGTGAAACCGTACAGGAATATTATCGTGCTACATAATCTATAAGACGGGTAGTACAAACATGTGAAGCAGTGTACTACGAAGAGTATATAATGATCTACTCGAAGCATTAGCGAAGTCTACTAGCATGAAGCTAAGATAGCATGTGTGACACTCTGTCTCACAGTATCTGTATCAGAATATGGTACGTACTTTATACTGCATGTCACGACCCGCACCCAGATGAATCGGGCACCGGTTCGTGAGTACGTCCAGCCTACGCCGCAGTGTCGGCGGTAGTACGCTGTCTAGGTCATATTCACAGTTAAATTAAAGTCTAGCTCATTCACAGTGAATAAATAGGCAAGGATAATAACAGGAAATAGGAATGCTAAGATTTCATAAGACAAATTGTGACATCCAATCCACAGTTTAATACAGAACCAGAAGATAAATCGGGGACAAACCCAAGTACTATGCTGAAAGAAAAATACTAGCTAACTGGCTAACTACTCCTCAAAAGTAGTCTCCTGAGTAGGAACCGGCTCCTCGAAAGTATCACCTGCTACGTCATATGGGCCATAAAAGGTGGGGGCATAGTCTTCATCATCGCCTAATATCAACGGATCCAGTCAGGAAAGGAGCAAAGTACCAATACAGAACAAAGTTTAAACTAAATATTTATGACAAGTAGTAAAAACTGACTAAACATCACGATAAGAATATGCATAATAAGTAGTAAAATTAACTAAGGTTAAGCACTAAAAATCAGGAATATAAGTAAAACAGGGTTATAATGAGACAAGAAAATGGAACTGCAACAAGACAAAGAAACTATGTGTGTGTGATTGTGTATTTAGAATACATAGTTGGCATGTAGGGGGTTATAAGGCTAATCAGGCCATCATAGACGGCTATCAGTCAGAAATAATCGAGTATCAGGCTGATGGTACAGTCGCGTACCAACAGCTAGCAGTCAGGACAGGGGGAAGGGTAAACTACATGCCTCCTAGTATTCTCCCTCCCGACATGAAAAGCAAGACAGGAACTCCAAATCCTAACACTAAGTGTAATCATCCAATGATACTAGTAGAACAAGAAACTAATTATCACAATATAAAGATTAAACTTGAAGTGCAGGTACTTGCCTGATGTTTGGATTCCAACTACGGTTCTGTTCTCGGGAAATTTCCAAAAATATCTCCGGATGCTGAAATAAATATTACCATCATGCTCAGAAGATATCAAATAGTTAGAAATGCCTGTCCTTGCGTTCAATTTGGAGACAAGGGCAAAAACGACAATTTCGGGTCAAAACGGGGTCCACATGTGGGCCCACTTAGCACCGAAAAATGTGTCAGGGTCAAAGGTCTCCAAATTCATCAAACTTAGTGTCAACAGGTCAGGAACGATGACACGAACCCAACGAAACTTCCAGAATTGGATTCCGATGAGCCGATCACAAAATTGCCCGTCGAGTGGGGCCTGTGGGGCCCACGACACGTGATTTCGTCAACGTTCTCAGAATCGAACCAAACATGGGTCACAGGACCAGCATATCGCTAGGAGTCCGATGGCGTAAGTTTCGTTTCAATCCGACGTGTGTACAGAAAGTTAGAGCATGATTCAGAAAAGACGGATACGGGACGGTGTCCGCGGATACGCGTTGATCCCGGTGTGCACGCACACCCGAATCGACTTCTGCAAAATTCTACACGTCCGTATCGACGGCGCGCACGTATCTGTGAAGACCGCGTGCGACCAAGTCGTCCCGTTTGGCAGGACGTACCCAGTTCCGGGGTGAATCGGGGCATTATTTTTCCTGTTTTTGGATCGCGGTTCGCGATCACCACAGGACGCGATGCCCCCAGCGGGTTGCACGGGCACCGAGAGGGTCATACAGGCTTCGCGATGCAAAAGACGAAATCAGAAACGGAATTACGAGCAGAAAGATACGCGTACCTGAACAGGGCTCCAAAAAATTCGGGTTTTCTGTGTCCGACACGTGTCCGATACACAGAACTAGGGTTAGGGTTCAGGAGTGCTGGCCGGAGATCTGGCGGCTCGGGGCGGCACGGCGGCGGGGGAGGCCGGCTGGAGGGGACTGGGCGGCGCCGGCGAGGGCGGGCACGGCGCCGGCGGCTGCCGGAGGTGGCGCAGGGAGGAAGAAGGGGGAGGTCTGGGGAGACGGCCGGTGCTGAGGCGCTGCGGGAGGCGGTTGGGCGGCCTCGCGGGGGTGACGCCGGGTGCTGTCGGGCAGAGCGGCGTCGGGCGGAGCGGCACGGTGGCTAGGGCGGCCGTCGGAGCGGAGAAGCGGCGGTCGTGGTCGGGGTGGGCCGGAGAAGTGGGTGGCCAGGGGTTTATTTATAGGCGGAGGAGCGAGGCGAGGGGGCCGAGGGAGGCGGCGACCGGTACGGGGTCGCGGGGGGTGCGCGGGGGCGGGCAGGACCGAGCAGCGGGCGGCACGGCCGGCGGAAGCGGGGGCCGACCGAGTCGCACGGGGGAAGAGGGGGTGTGGGCTAGCGGGTTCGGGTGCGGGTCGGGTTCGGTCGGGCGGACCCGACCCGATAGACACGGGCTGGGCCTAGGGCTGGGCCGATTGGGTTTGGGCCGGGTTTGGGTATTTAATTAAATAATTAAATAAATAAATAGATAAATAATTAATTAAATAAATAAATGTTTTTAGGTGTTTTAATATAGGTCCGGGGCCAATAAATTCCAGAAAAATTATCCTAAGTCCTGTTTTTCATTCTACACAATAAAATATTATTTCCATAATATTTTAATATTAATTAAAAGTAAATAAAAATCAATTAATTACCAAGAGCCTAGGTTTTAATTACAGAAAAATTCCGAAAAATTTCAGAAAATTGTGAAAAGTCCAAATTAATAATTCCTGAAAATCAGGGGGCTTACAATCTACCCAACTTATAAAAATTTCGTCCTCGAAATTAAAATATGGTATAATCTATTAATCTTTTATGTACATAAGGCAAGTCAATCGCAATCTCCTTGCGATAATCAAAATTCTAATCATATCCATTGCAATCACTTCAAGGTTAAGATGACCACTGTTCCAATCAAAATTTCCACCTATGGTTATCTTTTCTCACTTTCTCAAATTATCCATATCCATATTCAAATTTAAATTAAATTCTTATAACATCTTCAAAATTTAAATAAGCATGTAAATTTCACCTCCCGATCTCTAACTATCATAATCTCCTCTAGAAGTAATCCGAGTCCAATATTATTCCCATTTTCACTTATAAATTTTTGTATGCTTCGACTTTTAAAACTCCATTCACATCCTCAACGTTTTAAATAGGTAGTCCAACCATCAAATTTTAAATTCTTAATTTCAATCATCAAATTGAGAATAATTTAATGCAATTCACCAATGTTCAAGTTTGAAATTCTATATTTTTATCCTCTAAATTTAAATTGATGATTTTACCTTCATTATTCCAAATTTAAATCATGTACCTAAGGTATAAATATTGGGTCCTCAATATCAAGAATTTTGAAGTTCATTAATCCTCATCATCTTAGTCATTCTTCTAAAATTCTCAAAATTTAAATGGCTTGAATCTCTCCCAATCTAAGCTTTACTCGATTACAATCCAAAAAAAATTCCTCTCGAGTTGACAATGCACTGCTACCCAACTTAGAATTTACCCATCTATCACATAAGGCTATATACTTTAAGAAAATATTCCTTAATTTGTTTACTCATGTCCTTCAATCCTCGAAACTTTAACGCCGATCATATTACATATGATATGTCCTTAATTACGGAAGAATAATCCTCAAATATGTGATCGGCCTATGGGGTATATCTAGTACTGTCTATATATCACACTAATACCAAGCACGAGATTTCGTCTTTCCGAAATAAGGGAAGACGAAGGTCAAAGAGTTCAAGGGTGAGGTGATAGGATAGAAGTGTCGGGATCAAGGTATTTAAAGAATTCAAATGGGAATTGTCAAGCAGTTATGGATTGAAATCCTATTTTGGTAATCATTTGTTCGCATGCTCGTATTAGTACAGTTATGTAACTGATACGATATGCTCAGACATGTCTAGGGCAAGTATATTAGTCAACTATATATCTCAATCCACGTAAAGTAGTCGTGCGAAGTGCGAACCAAAATGCACTAAGGTTGATCAGACCGTAATACACTGATTCTGAATAGACACTTGTATTAGTGTGGTTGATCAGGCCCCAATAACACATATGTCATGAACAAGCCCGATAAAGAGTAAGCTTGCAAAACTAGGCTATAGAATAGCAGCATAAGTCAAGTACAGCAAAATTAAGTACGCTAGATGATGATGAAAGGAGGTACAAATTATTCAAGTTCACAAAACAAAACAAAATAAGCAACATTAATAAAAGACTCTACAATTTCTACAGTTATCAAATATAAAAGCATACCAGGTTATTTAGCAAGTTCAAAATTACTAGGTTGGGGCTAAGGTCACGAACCAATAGGCACGAGCTAAAATAAGACTAGAAACGGCAGCTACAAATCACTTACGCGCATTAGCTACTCCACGAGTCTGCGCGTTCTCCATGGTCATCGCGAAAGCTTGTCCGCGTCCTTGTGGTGGATTTCTCTGCTGCTGCTGGGCCTGTTGGAAGAGTGCTGCTTGTGGTACCAAGGGTGGTCTCGGTTCGGGTGCTGGTAGAGCTTGTTGGTTTATCACAGCATCTCGTGGTGGTCTTGTAGGAATCTCGTCGCTTGCTGGTAGGTCCATTACTCTGCATCCAAAATAAACGATAAGATGCGCACAGAAATCAAGGCAGGATACAAGTCAAGGAATTAATTCGAATCCGAGATAGATGTCAAGAACGATTCAAGCAAGTGGATGAGATCCTAAAAACTTATCTTATTCTTACTGCAGGCTTGTTCGGTCCCAAAGTTGACACCGAATAATTTAGTCGTTGACCTACATGGGCCACCATAAAAATGTGTCACGACCCGCACCCAGATGAATCGGGCACCGGTTCGTGAGTACGTCCAGCCTACGCCGCAGTGTCGGCGGTAGTACGCTGTCTAGGTCATATTCACAGTTAAATTAAAGTCTAGCTCATTTACAGTGAATAAATAGGCAAGGATAATAATAGGAAATAGGAATGCTAAGATTTCATAAGACAAATTGTGACATCCAATCCACAGTTTAATACAGAACCAGAAGATAAATCGGGGACAAACCCGAGTACTATGCTGAAAGAAAAATACTAGCTAACTGGCTAACTACTCCTCAAAAGTAGTCTCCTGAGTAGGAACCGGCTCCTCGAAAGTATCACCTGCTACGTCATATGGGCCATAAAAGGTGGGGGCATAGTCTTCATCATCGCCTAATATCAACGGATCCAGTCAGGAAAGGAGCAAAGTACCAATACACAACAAAGTTTAAACTAAATATTTATGACAAGTAGTGAAAACTGACTAAATATCACGATAATAATATGCATAATAAGTAGTAAAATTAACTAAGGTTAAGCACTAAAAATCAGGAATATAAGTAAAACAGGGTTATAATGAGACAAGAAAATGGAACTGCAACAAGACAAAGAAACTATGTGTGTGTGATTGTGTATTTAGAATACATAGTTGGCATGTAGGGGTTATAAGGCTAATCAGGCCGTCATAGACGACTATCAGTCAGGAATAATCGAGTATCAGGCTGATGGTACAGTCGCGTACCAACAGCTAGCAGTCAGGATAGGGGGAAGGGTAAACTACATGCCTCCTAGTATTCTCCCTCCCGACATGAAAAGCAAGACATGAACTCCAAATCCTAACACTAAGTATAATCATCCAATGGTACTAGTAGAGCAAGGAACTAATTATCATAATATAAAGATTAAACTTGAAGTGCAGGTACTTGCCTGATGTTTGGATTCCAACTACGGTTCTGTTCTCGAAAAATTTCCAGAAATGTCTCCGGATGCTGAAATAAATATTACCATCATGCTCAGAAGATATCAAATAGTTAGAAAAGTCTGTCCTTGCGTCCAATTTGGAGACAAGGGCAAAAACGGTAATTTCGGGTCAAAACGGGGTCCACATGTGGGCCCGCTTTGCACCGAAAAACGTGTCAGGATCAAAGGTCTCCAAATTCACCAAACTTAGTGTCAACAGGTCAGGAACGATGACACGAACCCAACGGAACTTCCAGAATTGGATTCCGATGAGCCGATCACAAAATCGCCCGTCGAGTGGGGCTGTGGGGCCCACGACACGCGGTTTCGTCAACGTTCTCAGAATCGAACCAAACTTGGGTCACAGGACCAGCGTATCGCTATGAGTCCTATGGCATAAGTTTTGTTTCAATCCGACGTGTGTACAGAAAGTTAGGACGTGATTCAGAAAAGAGGGACGGGACGGTGTCCGCGGATACGCGTTGATCCCGGTGTGCACGCACACCCGAATCGACTTCTGCGAAATCTGACACGTCCGTATCGATGGCGCGCACGTATCTGTGAAGACCGCGCGCGACCAAGTCGTCCCGTTTGGCGGGACGTACCCAGTTCCGGGGTGAATCGGGGCGTTGTTTTTCCTGTTTTTGGATCGCGGTTCGCGATCACCACAGGACGCGATGCCCCAAGCGGATTACACGGGCACTGAGAGGGTCATACAGGCTTCGCAATGCAAAAGACGGAATCAAGAACGGGGTTACGAGCAGAAAGATACGCGTACCTGAACAGGGCTCTAGAAAAACTGGGTTTTCCGTGTCCGACACGTGTCCGACACGTGTCCGACACGTGTCCGATACACAGAACTAGGGTTAGGGTTCAGGGGTGCTGGCCGGAGATCCGACGGCTCGGGGTGGCACGGCGGCGAGGGAGGCCGGCTGGAGGGGACTGGGCGGCGCCGGCGGCTGCCGGAGGCGGCGCAGGGAGGAAGAAGGGGGAGGTCTGGGGAGACGGCCGGCCCTGAGGCGCTGCGGGAGGCGGCTGGGCGGCCTCGCGGGGGTGGCGCCGGGTGCTGTCGGGCGGAGCGGCGTCGGACGGAGCGGCACGGTGGCTAGGGCGGCGGTCGGAGCGGAGGAGCGGCGGTCGTGGTCGGGGTGGGCCGGAGAAGAAGGTGGCCAGGGGTTTATTTATAGGCGGAGGAGCGAGGTTAGGGGGCCGAGGCAGGCGGCGACCAGTGCGGGGTCGCGGGGGGTGCGCGGGGGCGGGCCGGACGGAGCGGCGGGCGGCGCGGCCGGCGGAAGCGGGGGCCGACCGAGTCGCACGGGGGAAGAGGGGGTGTGGGCTAGCGGGTTCGGGTGCGGGTCGGGTTCGGTCGGGCGGACCCGACCCGATAGACACGGGCTGGGCCTAGGGCTGGGCCGATTGGGTTTGGGCCGGGTTTGGGTATTTAATTAAATAATTAAATAAATAAATAGATAAATAAATAATTAAATAAATAAATGTTTTTAGGTGTTTAAAAATAGGTCTGGGGCCCAATAAATTTCAGAAAAATTACCCTAAGTCCAGTTTTTCATTCTACACCATAAAATATTATTTTCATAATATTTTAATATTAATTAACAGCAAATAAAAATTAATTAATTACCAAGAGCCTAGATTTTAATTACAGAAAAATCCCGAAAAATTCCAGAAAATTATGAAAAGTCCAAATTAATAATTCCTGAAAATTAGGGAGCTTACACTGCATGCTTTATTTTTCTGGATTTTGTGGGATTTTAAAACTTGAAAAATTGAAACTTTGCTTCCTGATCGGTATACCGACGGTATACTATAGTATACCAACGGTATATTACCCGAAAGATATATTTTTTATTTTTTAGATATTTTCGAGATAATTTGAAATATTTTTGAGAATTTCTCTATAAATAGTACTTGGTTTCATTTCATTTCTCTTTTTCTTTTTCTCTCTCTTCTCTCCACGTACCCTTTTACGCTTGAGCGTGGAGCTTGGTTTTGAGACCTGGAATGTGGTTTCTAAACCCCTTCGTGGTGGTGGACTAGAAGGTTTAGGCTTGGAGCTCCCTGTAGACATGTACATCTTGTCGATTCTATGAACTATTTTACTTTCTGTCATTTTCTTTCCTGGAGTTTTGGTAGTTGCTTTTTAGCTTAGACTTGCTTTACTATTATTGTTCATCTCATAATTTCTAGCCTATTGACCGTCTCGGTTCACTACCTAAATAATAAATATTAGTGACGTCAAAAAATATCGCTAATAGGTAAAAAATGTCGCTAAAATATTAGCGACGTAATTAGCGATATTTTACTGTTGTCGCATAACCCATGGTCGCTGACAAGAAATTCGTCGCTATTCGTTACTATAGCGATGTATATTTGCAACGCGTACACATCGCCAAATATTTTGTTATTAGCGACGTTCAGCTATGCGACGTCGGTATATCAACGACGTTGTATATTGTCGCATAACGTCGCCAAATCAGCGACATTCTCATCGACGTTTTGCTACACCAATGCTGACCTGGCAGAAATTGCCATGTCAGCTTTTTAGCGACGTGTAGTGACATTTTGACACAGATTAGCGATGCCTCTGATACCAGTTAGCGATGTTTTAACATAATTTAGCGACGCACTGTCGGTAAACGTCGTAGAACGTCGCTAAATTTAAAAAGAAAAAAGCATGCAATTTTTAAAAAAAATCCCAACAAAAGTCTGCATACAGTTATAAAATCACAGTTTATATAAATACACCGGGAATAACCCTCCGTTGAAATCCCTGGGTTCGCCAACCCCTTTGGTGGAACACTCAACACCGATACATACACAAACACGTTAAGAATATCGAAACACGCAAGAATGTTCCAACAAATAAATACATGATTCTAAAATAATGTCACATCTGTCTCATCCAAATAATGTAGTAAAAATTATAGAATAAATACATCAAAGACCCAAAAATGGGCCAATACACACAAACATAGTAAAAAATTCTTAATACGAACTACTGCGGATAAGGAGGAGGAGGGGGGAACACTGCCACGGATCTGGGATAAGAGGAAGCCATATTATTCCTGAGAAAGCATCACCGGTCCCGATAGATGAGGCATTGGAATCGATGGAGTCGGTGTCGGTGTCGATGCCGGCAGACCAGGAGGACTTATTTGCTCCAATGCTAGTAGTCGAGCATTGTATGAATCCATGGCAGATACCATCCTCTAAGTGTTCGTCTCCACGGTTCAACTCAACAAATCCTGTGTCGCATGTATCATCACAAGTGAGTCACTCATGGCCATATGCGGCCTCTCCAGCTCCGTATATATGTGTTCCGTAGACGCGGCTAGAGTCGCCAAGCTGTGCTGTGTCGTCTAGCTCATAGTCCTGAGCTCTATAAGGCTGTGTTCCATCGTCTGGCTCAGAGTCCTAATCTCCATTAGGATACGCTCGAGCGCATCAAAACGTGCGATGATCGTCGCATCGTCGGTCTGTGGCTAAGATTGGGGCCGCTCCATAATCCTCCGTAGAAACTCGTCACGTAGGTCAGCAATATGACGGTCAACGCTCTCCTGGGCTCGTGCCGACGCCTGCAAAGGTAGCTAGAAATGCACACTGCCAGAGGGGGTCCTGGATGACTGCGTCACAATAGAGGTGCCGTAGGATCCCGTACCGTAGTACGTACCCCTCTGAAGACCACCAACGACGGTCATCCAGAGCTCGTCCGCCGACGGAGCTGTAGAGGGCTGAGAGGAAGTACCAGCCCCTCCCTCTGCAGGTGCACTAGTAGTCGTCCGCTCATGTAGTCTAAGATACTCGTCCTAGAAAAATGGTTGCTAACGTCTAAGGTACTTACTACTAACTTTATAGTTATCTATTTGCATATTTTCAAAATTATATTAAAACTAACACAAGATAAAGTAACATACATAGGTCTGCGTTGCCTTCTCATCGATGAGCTTTCCGCCCTTTCGATGGGTGACCAGGAAGACGGTTACCATGTTGGTGTCCTCACCCCTCTGTACCTGTTAAAAATTATATTGTTTGTTATTAAAATTAAATACATTATCCTGCTTTTATTAAAATAATATATATTCAATAGAATACATACCAGACGACGGAAATATTCCGTCATGGAAATTGAGCCACCATACCACTTTTCTGACTTCGACCTAGCCGTCTTTGCCTTCTTCGACATCTCTATGTACCTGGGTTTGCTGAATCTCGCCTTCATCGCAGTCCACTTCTCAGGCATGATCCAACTGTGGATCGGAACTCCATCGCGATCACGAGCCTTTTGATAGTTGATCGCATCACGGATCAACTTGGCGGCGACGGAAGAAAACTGCTCCTCGATCTTCTCAGCCCGGTGTTGTGAATAGAAATAGATTTTCTACAAAAACTAAAATAGAGAGTTATATAATATGCATAAATAATTATTGATATTAAAAGTAAATATAGTTTTACCTTGAAGTGGGCAAACTAGAATGCCTTCCTATCTTCAGGAGCATCTGAGTAGTTGATCCAAGGCCCACCATAGTTCTGCCTCAGAAACACCCCCAGTGCTCACTGTACCTCCGACGGACGATATCTATACAACGATAATTAAATTCATGAATATAAAGATATAATAATTTGCCCCGTCGGTCCAAAATGTTAACTAATTAACTTACTTTTGAGGCCCGTCGGTCCAAATCTCCATCCTCGTCTCGTCTGGAGGTGCGCATGGAGGATCGCTCTGAACATGTGTCGTTTGATTTTATAATTTTATCAAACTTCTCATGCCATATCTTGGGAGATGCTTTAGGTCGTATAATGATTTTACCAACTTGTAGACTGTCTTCAAGTCCTTTAACGACAAATCCTTTGGGTTGTTGCATGCAAATCTCTTCGGTCAACTCTCCATTCAGGAATATTATTTTAACATGCATCTGATGAATAACTAGCTTATGAATTACACTGAGAGTAATCAACATCCCGATGGTCGTCATCCGTGCTACTAGAGCATATGTATCGAAGTAGTCGATCCCATATTTCTGAGAAAATCCGTTGGCTACCAGCCTCGCCTTGAACTTTTCAACAGTTCCATCGACCTACATTTTATTCTTAAAGATCCACTTGCATCTGATTGGTTTAGATCATTTAGGTAGATCGACCAACACCCAAGTGTTGTTGGGGGTTATTGAGACATACTCATCATCGATATCCTCCCTCCAGAAGACAGTGTCTCTGATTTTCATCTTCTCATCATAGGTAAGCAGATCTGCTTCCACATGACAGATGATAAAATTATCTCTGAAGTCCTACTGTCTCCTCACCCGCTTAGATACTGGCTCTACGAGTTCTGGTCTCGAAAGTTGTCTTTGTAACGATAAATTCTTCTTGGACCACATATTCATTGAAAGCTTCAGCCACCTGTGCACCAACACTATTCTCCAGAATGTTTGCGCGAGAACAATATTCTTGTGCCTTGCAAATTTATCTTCAAAGAATTCTGTATCGCGAGATTCGATGATATGATTTGATTCAATATCAAGAAACCTCCGAGCATCACTCTTCTCAGCATAACCCAGAAATATTATCTTCATAGTCCTTGTTCCCAGCATCTAAATCTTTAAGTCTGGAAGCTTCACATATGCCAGCTTCACATATGCCAGACACCCCCACAATCGAATGAAATTCAAGTTGAGTCTGACCTTGAACCAGAGTTCATGCGGAGTGACATCAGAAGTTGCGTACGATACTCAGTTCTGAATTAAAGTAGCCGTGAGCGCAACTTCTCCCCAGAAGTAGTATGGAAGTCCTACAGTTAACAACATTGAGTTCATCATCATCTCTGTCAACGTTATATTCTTTTTTTCTGCAATTCCATTTGATTGAGGAGAATACAGAGTAGTCGTCTTATTGACAATTCAATCTTCTTTGCAGAACGATACAAATTCAATAGACCTATACTCTCAAACTCGATAACTTCTAAGTCTCTTGAGTTATTGCCTTTTTTGACGTTCAACCTCAGCCCTAAACTCCTTGAACTTCTTGAATGCTTCATCTTTTGACTTGAGCAGATAGATGAACGCGTATTTCGAGTAGTCATCAATGAATGTAATAAAATACTTTATTTTGGCCTTTTTGGAGAACTGCTTGAAGTCATAAATATCTGAGTACACAACCTTTAGAAGATATGTGCTTCAGTTTATTTATTTAAACGATTTTTTTGTGATCTTGTCTACGCACTGACCTCACACGTCTCCACCTCCTTACCCCCACATTTGGAGATAAGTCCTAGACTAGACATCTTGCGGTACAGAGTACATGTCCTAGTCTGGTGTCCCACAACTCTTATAATGAGATTTACTCACAAGCAGAAGCTCGAACATTCATTTGATATTGAAAATCTTGTTTCAAAGTATGTCTCCTGCTAAGATATCATCATCTGGCAACCATGAATGTTCACCCTCAAGTCTGCAACAGACTTCCTAAGATCATGTCCTTAGTAATCACTGGTACTTAGCTACACGCACTCCTTTGACTGTAACTTCTCGAAGTCCAGAACCATTGTCTCAATCTCCAGATCTTCTGCTTGATCCCTGCTGGCCATCGATTCCTCCTCCAATGATAGGTTTGACGTTGTTGAACAGCTCTTCCTATAGCACACGTGGCTAGATGCACCAGTTTCCATCCACTGGTCAGCAACCAGGCAAGATGACTTAACCTGCACAATCATTGTAACCAAGTTAAGTAATCAATGTAACCAGCTATTACCTTGTTATTTTGTTTTGACATTGGATTTGCAATCCTTATTCTCATGGTCCTTCATGCTTGAAGAGACATACGCCAAGGTGCACATAACCCTATGTACATAACCTGGTCGCGCATAGACCTTCCTTAGAGCCAGCCACATGGGTGCTTCCATGTACCAAGTCCTGTCATGCGCCAAGTTCTATCATGCACTGAAAGAACGCCATACCCAGTGACTGCCCTGCACCGAGCCTACTATGCACCGAGTTCTGCCATGTGCCAAAAGAATGTTATGCGCAGATACTTCTCGCGCATAGTATCAATCTCTATGCGACAAATGTAGTAGACATCTTCATGCGGCAAGTTGCAACAGTTGTCATCTTCCTTCCTCTTGGAATGTGAGTCTCCAACGACGCCAGTACAAATTCACCTCCATCCGCAGGAATGGTAGATCCAAAATCTGTCTACATACGTCCAACATTTGATAGGGACTTATTCCTCATCCAAATGATTGAAGTGTAGCCCGTCAATCTTCTCAAGTTTGAGAAAACTTGTGCCCAGAAGACTTGAACAGAATTTCTCCATCTTACTCAGATCTTGCTTTGAGATTGTTAGTCTTGAGGCTTAACCTAAGATGGATTAATCGGATAGAGAATAGAGGTTCACTCATAGAGGTCCTCCGGAGCAGGAGCAGAGGTTATCCCTCTACTGAATCCTGAAGATGAATCAAGATCAAGGGATCACCCACATGGGGCCCTCTAGGACTATTATCGACAAGGGTTCACCCACAGGGTTGCCTCTCTGACAATAATCGAAATATTACCAAACCAGATTACAACTCCTTCTAGATCACATAACTCAAGTACCAAACCACGTTCATCGTTGCAAACAAAATTGCAATTGGGACATATTGTTTACAACTAGAAGAAGGGAGAAGAAGATAGAATAAAAATTATTCTTATTAGGGTGGTGAAGACCATCGTTGCTCAAAACAAGATTCACCCTCTATCGATGATCTGCTTCCAGGAGCCAGCAAGTTCACAATAGAACTTATGGAACGCTCGTAGTCACCTTTGAGTATGACTCAAACGGACCATTTGGACTCCTCTTATATTATTTTTTGTGTGTCTCCAAAAGGAGGCCTGACGGCTCTATTTATAGAGAAGGGTGGAAACACATCTCCACTCCCATCCGATGTGGGACTAAAATACCAACTCCCAAAAATAATGATTGATATTCCAAACCCCGCAATTAGTGGAATTATGAGCCAACTGCGCTTTCTGCGCATATGCGCGCAACAACTCAACCTGCTCCCGTGCACATAACCTAGCAGTGCAGCGGCCTATGCACGCACGCGCACAGTAGTGCAGCAGCGCATAGCTGCGCATTGTCCGTGTCTAGTCCGGCGCGTCCGCGTCCGAGTCATAGCTTCTTAGAGAATTTTTTCAAGAGTGTGACAAAAAGCATAAATGCTTACTTTGAGGAGTTAATCATTTTTCCTCCTATGAATATACTCCCACGTGACACCCACATGTGCCCCACCACATTCCATGTGTACACCTCAACACATACAAAATATTATATTATGATATCCACTTGGTGGTGTAGCCAATGTGAAACTATTCTTCACTAGTCCAAAGTCAAAAACACCAACAGAGAAATTATTCCCCCGATAGAAGATAACTAGAAAGAGTTGCACTTGTTAATTTTAAGTGAGGAATCAGATTTGGAAGTGCTCAGAAAGAAAAGATATATAGAATCATAGGCAAATAACAGTTTAATGTAGATAGAAATTTAATTTGTATTATACAGATAATAAAGAATGACAACAAACAAGTGTAGCATGTTGATCAGGGGATTCTCAATCTAGATGCAAACCAAGTCCCTTTCAAAACTCATGTACTCAACTTGAAAAAGAAATGCTGGTGCAAGTGACAGTCTTGTAAACAAAATCCTCCAAATTCCAACGAGGTGAAATACATTTGCATAACAAAAACATATGTAGACTCTATCATACCAATTAATATTGAGTCAGAATATCGAATATCAAATATGTAACAAAATGTGTTGTGTTTGAACGTAGTGGTCCGATTGTATTATTTTTCCAATCAAAGAAAAGGCTGGAACACTCCAAAACAAATGCTCGAACCTCGTTATTTATAATGATTTTGAAACATTTCAGCCATAATTGTTAGACCAATGGACCAACGTTCTGTTATTTAGATTTTTAAATAACCATTCATATGCGGAGAAGACAATGAGAGAATACAACCCAATAACAACTTGACTAGTCTATTTTTTAATTAATGTTTACAAATCTAAGACCTCTTTATATAGCCTTACATGATAAAGTCCTAATAGTATTATGATATGTTGTTAGTATCTTAGAGCATTCATATTGGTAATACTTCAAACACATGCTTTAAAATATTTAAAATGGTATAAATTATTACATTTAGAGTATCTCCATGATATTGACACACACTACTACATTTCAAATTAATTTTGTCGAGTGAAACCAGTAAGACTGTACCTAACTAGTGTGGTGAAATACCACTTTCGACATGTAAACGGCTAGAGGGTAATGTACGACAGCTCACACGTGAAATGTGCGAGTGCTATCGTTTCAGATTGGAACTGAGGGAGTGATTCCAGATTTTAGAAATATAAGATATTTTTCTGTCTGACTAATACTAATGGATCTAGGTCCCGACACGTAGATCAATATGATGTAAATCAAAATAGAGTGATGCCAGTAAGAATCTGATAAAGATTGTGCTAGTAAAAGAGTCATGATGGGTCAACAACTATAAACCACGTATCTCAAATATGTCCCATTTTTTTTTTTTTTTCCTATTTGTTAAGATTTTTTCTCTCTTTTCTTTCTTTATTTTTCTTTCTAGTTTGGTTATTTTTTGTGGGACCAACAATTAATATAAAGCAGGTATTATACGTTTTAAATTTGGAGTGTCTCATAACTTTCAAATAATTTTTAAATATGCACAAGTGTCTATTTCAACATTCAAATACTATAAAATTTAATTAAAGTTAAAATATATCATTAAAATCTCTTCCACTTTCAGTTGAACCCGTGAACCCAAATTTTGTGGGTTCCTGTTTCGATTAGACGAAAGTGACGACTTGACTCGGATTGACAAAACTGACAACGTGGACGATCCAGATCATACAAGATGAAGTTAAACAAAAGTCATCAAATGGTAATATAAAAGTCTATATAATTAATTAATTGTCAAAATAAAACACACAATAGTTGGTTGTTCTCAAAGCATACCGCGACCCATGACCCATGTAGTGTAACTATCATTAGGACCTGTTTGATAACTAGAAAAACTAAAATTTAAATTTTAGATTTAAAAATTTTAAATTTAAATTTAAATTTTAAATTTTGATACAATCATGAATTTTTAAATCCAAATCCATTGTTTGATAAATTAAAATTTGGTCATTGGATTTGGTCAAAATTCAAATCTATTGTTTAGATAATAAAATAAATTTTACCAATAATTATAATAAAATATTAATTAACAAAATTATAAATTATGATTATAAATTATTATTTAAAATTAACATAAAATATTAATTAATAAAATTATAAGTTATTAATTAAGATTATAATTTTGATTAATAAACTAATAATTAAGATTATAATAAAATATTAATTAATTAATTAATAACTATTATTATTAAGATTATAATTAAGATTAATAAATTATTAATCAATATTATAATAAAATATAAATGCATAAAATTATAAATTAAATAACTATTAATTAATTATTAAAATTATGATTTAATAAATTATTAATTACGATTAATAAATTATTAACTAAGAATATAAGAATATATTATTGCATAAAATTATAAATTAATTATTGTAATTATGATTATGATTAATAAATTATTAGTTATAATTATAATAAAATATTAATAAATTAACTTTTAACTAATCATAATAATTATAATTATAATTATAATTATGATTAATAAATTAATAATTAAGATTATAAGAAAATATTAGTTGATATGATTATAAATTAATACATTATTAATTAATATTATAATTGTGATTAATAAATTGATAAACTATTAACTAAGATTATAATAAAATATTAATTAATAAAATTATAAATTAATAAATTATTAGTTAAGATGAAAATTTTGATTATAATTATGATTAATAAATTATTAATTATGATTATAATAAAATATTAATGCATATTGATTAGTTATTAATTTATAATAAAACATCAATTTATAAAATTATAAAATTATTAATTAAGATTATAATTGTGATTAATAAATTATTAACTAAGATTATAATAAAATATTTATTAATAAAACTATAAATTATTGTCCATTTTTTAAACATAGGATTTCATAAATTTTGAAGTAATTATTACCTACTTTTCAATTCCAAATCTAAGATCCAACCAAATTTTTTTTTTTTTAATTTAACTTTAAATTTTAAAATTTTAAAATTCGACTCCAAATACGATTTAGCAAACAGTCCATCATTGGTTGTTTGGTAGGCAGGGGCTGGAGTGGAAGTGGGGTGAAAACAAGACTTTCGGATGAAAGTGCAAACAGTTTTATTGTTTGGTTAGGCTGTAAATGTTGACAGTAAATGTCTCTTTAGAAGTGTCAGAGTTGTTGTCCCCTGCAAAACTTTCTCCAATTTGTTGCAGCTCAAGAGTGCCACAACTATGCTGCAATCAAGTGAGAGAAATTATCTCTCTTCTTCTTCAACTTTGGCCCAAATATTCCGTCCCCTCCCTCGGCGCCTCCTACCGCCCCAAATACTCCTCCGCCCCCCTTCGCCGTAGAGACGATGCATCGGTGTCGGCTCCCTTGGCTCGCCGCTCCGGGGAGCTCGACAGATCAGTCGAATCGACGCGACGTGGCGCTGGGTCACCACGACGACGACGACGACGACCTCAGTCAGATCGACCATCCGGTGCTGAGCTAGACCGGATCTGAGATGCTGGGGAGGAGCTCCTCGACCTCGATGGCGGTGTGTTGGAGCCTAGATGCTGAAACAAGAACAGAGCACGAACAGAAAGAAGATGAACAAACTTCTGTGAGAGAGAAGTTAATATTTTGGTGCTTTCATTCTTCCTCTTTGTACTTGTCTGAAGTTATATACAAACTTGATGAAGCAGCCAACTCCACTTCTCACTTACCCACTCACCACATTTCTAGCAACACTCTCACACACAGTTAGATCCACAATTCTAGCTACCACTAACAGAGACCAACCTATTCTCATGCCACTCTCGGATCATGGCCGTGAGACAACACCGTGTAATAGGATTAAGTCCAACAAATCAATTCTTAAACCTGTTGCATGGAATTCATCTCTACGACGTCGAGTTTTTATCTCATCACAATGAACTTGACTCGTCCGAGCACCTTGATAAGGATGTCGGCCAGCTGGCCGTTAGTGCCGACATGATCGACATCCACTTTACCATCTTCGATGCACTTGCGAATAAAGTAAAAACGAGTGTCAATATGCTTACTCCGTTCGTGATGCACCAGATTCTTGCATAGTGCAATCGCTGATTTGTTGTCCACCAGAAGCTTCACTTTCTTTGGCTCATGTCCCACCAGCTCGCTCAACAGCCGGCTCAGCCGAACACCTTGCCACGCTGCCATCGCTGCTGCTATGTACTCCGCCTCACAAGATAAAAGCGCGACGATATTTTGCTTTTGAGATGCCCATGTTATCAAGCTTGAGCCGAGGAAGAAAGCAATCCCTGTGGTGCTCTTTCGGTCGTCGACGTCACCGGCAAGATCACTGTCGCTGAACCCCACCAACTACTGCTCCAGCTTGCCGGTCTTCATTTAACAACACCCATACCTGATCGTGCCACTGATATACCTCAGAATGTGTTTGACGGTAGCCCAGGGTGATGCGGTAGGAGTCTCCATGAACCTGCTCACGATGCCCAACGCATAGGCAATGTCGGTCCTCGTGTTCACCAAGTAGTGCAGGCTCCCGACGATGCTTCGGTACTTAGTTGCGTCCAACGCAGCTCCGGCATCCATCTTGCTTAGTCTCATACGATTTTCCAGGGACATTTGGCATGGGTTGCAGCCGATCATGCCCAAGATTTCGAGCACCTTGCTCGCGTAGCCACCTTGACACAAAGTTATCTCGCCGACGCCTTGCTTGACTTCGATCCCCAAGTAGTAGCTTAAGAGGCCGAGATCACTAATGCTGAAGAGTTCCTTCATTTGAGTCTTGAACTTGGTGATATCATCAACGCAAGATCCGGTGATGATCAAGTCATCGACGTACACGCCACCGCTAGCCCTCTGGTACATGGCGTGCTCCAATGGGCTTCGCTCGAAATCGATCAAGGCAAGCGACTTGTCCAGCTTCGCGTTCCATGCTCGAGGCGCTTGCCGTAGCCTATACAACGCCTTGCGAAGCCTGAACACCTTGTGCTCATTTTTGACGTCGATGAAGCCTAGTGGTTACTGCACGTAGACCTCCTCAGCAAGATCTCCATTCAAGAACGCCGATTTGACGTCCATGTGGTGCACTTCCCAATTATCGTGTGCGGCGAGCGCAATCAGCAGTCTTACAGTCTCCATTCTTGCTACCGGCGCGAAGACCTCGTCGAAGTCCACCCCCTGTTTCTAAGCATACCCTTTAGCAACTAAATGAGCTTTGTGTTTGACGACGTTACATGCGGCATCCTTTTTAACTTTGAATACCCACTTAAGAAAAAACGTCTCTCTCAAACTCCTGTGTTGAACTTATTCAACAACTTTTGCTATCTTGTGTTAAACTTATTCAACAACTTTCATTGAGCACAATTGAGATATCTCAAAAAGAACCTTTATGTCACTTTATATAGCATGTCATGTGTCCATATATGAAAATTCAATATTATGTAGGATTGTTATATATGAAAATCTAATCCAATGTAGGATTGCCATATATGGAAATCAGATCATATATATGCTCCAAGTGAAAAATGGTAACGTGCCTAATTTTGTCTAACATTTTTTCTTTATATCTCCACCTCGGCAAGGTTTTCCCCAAAAATTGAGCCGACACACTTTTTCGCCACACAAATTTACCAAAACAACCACTCGTCAATCCCGTCCTGAAGGGCTATGAAAAAATAGAAAGTATTTGAAGTAGGTCCAAGCAATGTTGGAACTTAGCTTCAGGAACAACCTTTGTCAACATATCGGCGATATTGTACGTCCTTGGCATATATACACATTTTCAAGTGCAATGTCACCGTCTTCTAAAATATCCCGTATGAAGTGATAGAGAACATCAATATATTTGGTCCTCGCATGATAGAATTGATTCTTTGTCAAGTGGATAACACTCATGATGTAACAATACACATCAACTATATCCTGCTTCACCCCCAAGTCATTAATCAAGCGGCAAAGCCATAGGCCCTATTTTTCTGCCTATGTCACTGCTATATACTCTGCTTCTGTAGACGACAAGGTAACCATAGTCTGCAACATAGACCTCTAACTGACTGGTGCACCATATAGAACAAGCACGGATCCAGTAGTTGACCTGCGCCTATCTAGATCACCATCATAGTCAGAATCCACATATCGACTAACCTGACTAAAGTGTCCACAAAAATGTAATTCCACATCAATGGTGCCTTTTAGGTACCTGAATATCCACTTCACAGCCTCCTATTGCTTCTTTTCCAAATTAGCCATAAAGCAACTAACCACACATGCGGCCTGTGTAATATGTCTGGTCGAGTAGATACCATAGCATACATCAAGTTATCAACTTGTCACGTCCCAGTCCAAAAATACGTAGGACTAGGACACGTAAGCATGCCAGCCGTATAGATATGGCAACTCCAATATATGGAAACCAAAATCCACACGTACGCTGTAATATGAATATCTCCACAAGTGGTATAAATCTATCACAAGTCACAGGGTATAATCTAAATCTCATCCATAGAAAATCAAATATAAATAAATAACTAGTATCTAAGAAACTAGGTCTCAATAAGAAGTATCTAAGGATGATAGTTGGGTGGAAACAAATCCACTACCAACTCGAATATAAGAGCAAATACAATATAAGTACAACACAACAAACACCATATAAGAATACCAGCTAACAATCACGGGCTCGAAGAGAAGACATCCTCGAAACTTATGTAACCATCTGAATCTGTGCTCCTGCGAATACTCAAGAACAGATACACCTGGAAGGGCCAGGTCCTCAGAGAGACATAACAAGATAAATAAAAGCATGCCAATAAATTACTGAAACAAATATCCAATGGGGTCGCCTAACCGTCTAAGTGAATGCAGTTAAGAACAACTTTCCCCACAAGTGAACTATCTGGCTGAAAGCTGGGATTGGGATGACTCTCTCGGAGAATCAGGGGCCTCAAAGGATACCGTCTTTTGAACGACAGAGGCCGCCAAATAGTATAGGTTCATCACCGTCCGTATCTCCAGCGGAGCTTCCGGGTTACAGAAGGAAAAAGTGCAAAGGAGCCCAAATGCGGTACTTGTTGTTCTCCCCACCCCATGCTCTAAGCATGTCACATCCATGACACAATTTGGTTCATAGCCTATCTTTAGTACCCTAGCCAATCCTGCAACCAAACAAGGACAAAAATTGGACCACCGTACTACAATAGGCTATGTCCATGGACCTCTAATAACTGCTAAGTCTTCTAGCATACAAAGTTTCTATCAGCAGTTATCCCTAACGCACGGCCCACACGTACCGATGATTAGTCAATACGTACGTCCGTGATCTATATGAGACTCACAACTCGTGTAAAAATGTGTCACAGTCAAATGAAACCTAATGATGCTACATGAAAATGGGGCAGTCTCATAAACAAGGTAAATGCATATACATAAATAATAACAAATCGCGATAACACTGTCGCGCGCATTTTATATAACAGTTAAAATATATGAGCTAAAGACAGAAAATAAAGATGCATGCAACATATAGAATATAAATAACAGTACAATGGCAAGGTATACTTGCCTGGCAAGAAGCTGCAAAATGTAACATCCAGATGTCCAACACACAGGACCAGAAGCTATAGCCTCGGAACAAATATCTCCGGATGCTGAAATAGATATCACCAATATTTTCAGAATAAGCAAAATAGCTAAAAAGAACTTCCCTTTCATCCAATTTGGACACAGGGGCAAAACGATAATTTCGGGTAAAAGTGGGGTCTACGTGTGGCCCACTTTGCACCGAAAAGGGTGCCAAGGGTAACAATCTCTAAATGGGACAAATTATAGGTCAAACAAACTCTAAATGTCAATACGAACCCAACGGTATATCCAAATGTGAATTCCGATGGGCCGAACATAATTTTGCCCAAAAAGTCAACTATAGGGCCCGCCAATTGGCGACTTGGTCAACTATCTCAGAATTGCGTAAAAATTGGGTCACAGGACTAGCACGTTACCATGAGTCCAGTGGCACAATTTTTGTCGCAATCTGACAAGCATGCACAAAATGCACGCGGCTTTCACAAAAGTTCCGACACGGGGTTTGTCCGCGGATACGGGTTGATTTCGACGCGCACACGCGTCCGAATCAGTTTCCGCGAACTCTCACATGTCCTGGTATACTGCGCGCACCGTTTGGTACACTTGGTACGCGGCGGGACGGCCCCGTTTGGTGGAACGCGCTCCGTTTCACAACTTTTGGAAATATGGAAAAAGTGTGTTTTCGAAATTTTCCAACGAATTTAATTCTACATACAACAGTTAATAATTTAATGTTAATTAACAGAAATTAAACTAGGTCAAGTGGTCTCCCCATACCAAAAAGAAAAATTAAATTTGGATCTCTGTGGTGGGAGATACGAATCCGGGAACATGGGTCATCGCAACGGAATTTTTGGAATTTAAAAAGTGGTCATTTTTCTTCGACTTGGCGTCAATTTTTACCTAGGTTTGCACGTGGTTAGATATGAACTAACATACAATTATGGAAGGGGGATAGGTGTGGATTATACTGGAGAAGACGGGGTCGAGTTTGGTCGAGCGGTGGCGCAGAAAATAGAGCATGAACATGGCTTCACTGTTAGATCAATTTCTGTCTCGCGCGCGCGGCGTCGCGGTATGCGGTCGGCCGGGGTTCTCCGGCGGTCTAGGGCGGCTGGCGGCGGTCGTGTGGTGGAGAGAGGGAAAATGGAGGATTAGGGTTAGGGTTTGGTTGGATGATATGTTATATATATATATATATATATATATATATATATATATATATATATATATATATATATATATATATATATATATATATATATATGAAGAGAGAGAGGGTCGTGTGTTTGCTCGCGGGGGGGGGGGGGGGGGGGGGGTTCAATCGGGTTTGTTGCTGCTGCTACATACTAAGGGGGGTGTGGGCTGATGCTAATCCAGCGGGTATAGGGTTTGGGTAGGCTAAGGTAAATGGGTAGGGATCCAATAGGAGTTTTATTTTTTATTTCTTTTTTTCATTTTCTTTATTCTATTTTCTTTTCTTTTATAATTCTTATTTCTTTTTATTTCTTATATCTTTTTAGAATAACTATATATATATATATATATATATATATATATATATAGAAAAATGCTAGAAATTATATTAGTGCATACCATTAAGCTAGCAACTGTCCAAAGGGTCTCCTATATGGAATAAATTAGGAAAAATTCCTAATGGCCCCATAAGTCCCCTAAGTGCACTAACACCTAAAATAAAAATTAAATAAAATCTATTTCTCCTATTTAGCTCACAATTACTACAATTAAATTAATAATTAATTAAAAAGGGTAATTACGATTTTTAGGATTAGGGGTTTTACATTCTACCCAACTTATAAAAATTTCGTCATCGAAATTAAAATTAAGCCATGGTAGAAAGTCAAGGATGGTATAAGATTTGCATTATTTAAAATGCAATGCTAGGTTTAACTGAGGGGGGCGATGTTAAGCGTTGCACATTCCGAAAATCATGAGAAAAATCCACATGAACGAAAAATAGGTTTCTTCATGTGTCATGTCCAATGGTGTGGACACCTAAATGCTCTTTTGCATAAAAGCGCCCAACCATTGAAACGCTGCACAAAGATGGAAATTGGATTAAATAATTAAAATTAATGCGCATGGGGTTCGAGAATTAATTAGAGGTACATGGGATAACATTAGGTGGGACACAAGGGTCATGGACATAGAGGGCTCATGATAGAATATTGTCATAGATTGGGTTGTACGAAACGGGTCAAATTGTGTCTCCAATTTCGATTGGAACGCACAAGGATAAAAGTTGGAATTAACTAGAATTAAATAATAACGTCCGCGATGAATATTGTGCGACTAAAATGTAGCACAAGAGAGCTTAATTATAAGTCACACAAATGTCAGAATAGATGGCGGACATGTCTAGGACAATGATGTGAAGTTTGTAGGTAGGCAGTGGCTAGTGTAGTGCTCAAATTATCGAAGCACGGTAAGGTATGCTAAGTGATACAATGTTGGAATAAAAATACCGTGTTCTATTTCTAATTGGATTCGAGCTAGCCTCAGTCTCCCTATCTAAGCCAAGTAGGTCTAATTTTGGGTGGGAGAGTTTACAATCTGCCCAACTTAAAAACATTATCGTCCTCAAAATTAGAATAAGGCATAATTTTTTAATCATTCATGTTCATAAGGCAAGTCAATCGCAATCTCTTTGCGATAGTCCTAATCATATCCATCGCAATCACTTCAAGATTAAGATAATCACTGTTCCAATCAAAATTCAATCTATTGCAATATCTTCTCAGTTTTTCAAATTATCAATATCCAAATTTAAATTAAATCCATATAAATCTTCAAGAATTAAATACGCATATAAAGTTACATTACAATCTCCATCTATCATAATCTCCAAAAAAAATGATTCTAATCAAATATTATTCATATTTTTCACTTAAGAATTTTTGTACTATTCAAAAAAATTTGTTTTTGTTTTTGTTTCAATTTACATCCTCAATATTCAAATAGGTAATCTAGCATTCAAATTTTAACTCTTAATTCAAATCATCAAATTGTTAAAATTTTAAATTCAATCCACCAATGTTCAAGTCTGAAATTCTATATTTATCCGCGAAATTCGAATTGAAGATTTACCCTTAATATTCAAACTTTAAATCATGCGCTCAAAATATAGATATTTGGTCCTCACTATCAAGATTTCAAAAATTATTAAATCTTCATCATCTTAGTCAAAAAAAAAATTCTTAACATATAAAATGACTTAATCTCATAGTCGAATCTTACTTGGTCACAAAATAAATTTTTTCTCTCATGTTGACAATGCAACTTCTACCCAACTTAGAATTTACCCATCTATCACATAAGGCTCTTACATTTAAGAAAAATATTCCTCAATTTATTTTTTTATGTCATTCAATCCTCAAAATTTTAACACCGACTATATCATATATGATAGGCCCTTAATCAATTATAAAAGACAGTCACCAAATAATACGATTGGCCCCTGGGTATCTCTAGTACTATCTGTATATCAACTTATACCAAGCACGAGGTTTCATCTTTCCGAAATAAGGGAAGACGGAAAACAATGATGAAGAGTTCAAGGGGAAGGTAATAGAATAGAAGTATGGGGATCAAGGCGTAAAAAAATTTCAAATGGAAATTGTCAAGGCAGTTGTGGATTGAAATCCTATTTGGTAATTTTTTATTCGCATGCTCGTATCAGCATAGTTATATAACCGATACGATACGCTCAGACATGTCTAGAGGGAAAGTACATTTGTCTACTAATCACTATATATCTCAATCCACGTAAAGTAGTTATGCGAAGGGTGAACCAAGCGCACTAAGGCTAGCTAAACCTTAATACACTGATTCTGAAATGTATTAGTGTAGCGCTCGAATAATACATATGTCATGAACAAGCTTGATAAAAAAATGAGCTTGCAAAAACTAGGCTATAATAGCAGCATAATTCGAGGTAGCACAGAAAATATAACGCTGGATTATGATGAGAGGAGTTACAAAATAATTCAGTTTCACAAAGAAGATAAGACTATACAGTCTCTATAATTGTCATACAAACTCCTTGTCTAAGTTGCTAATCGACCAAATAGGGGTATGGGCCTCTAAGTTCTACAGTCTTAATAAATACTATCGTCTTATGCTCGTATACAGGTAATGTTATTCAGTTATACTTCAATAATAGATCAAAAGACTATGCGATACTATGTTGTGAGGTATACCACCCTACTTATAACAATAAACTAATACTGTAATTGTCTTAAGGATACCGTAGAAGCTCCTGTTAAGGTCTATGAGAAGGGATCTTGGTACTTATTAGGGCATCCTCTTATATTACATAGGTCATGGTCGTCTTAAGTCTTAAGTCTTAGTCATAGTGCTTATAGAACAAGTGTCAATAGTAAGGATATAAGAGTTACTAGCCTCAAGGGAAAAGGGGATACAACTTATATTGAGGTGGGGGTACAAGTTACGCGATTTTGAAAACTAAGGGATAATCATCAGGTCGCAATCTACAAGAATAACTCGAACTTATCAAACTCTAACTACCAAGCACAAAATTTTTAAATTCAAGACTACAACTATAATCCTAGCAAACTATGTATCCTAACATAGAATAAAATCACTCGGTCTACAATCAGAAGCGTCAGATGGCACGAATTGAAAGAAGAAGAAAAGAAGAAGATAATTTAGTCGTCGCGCAATTAGCGAACGTTTAAGGTCGCAGAGGAACAATATATGAAATTAAAAAAATAGAGGGCTCTAGATAGCATCAGGGTTTTCTAAGGGGGAGTGGTATGCTAGTTGCTATGTTCGAGGTATGACCAAAGAAAAAGTGTTGATTACATTCCTCTAGGCTTCCTAAGGTGCTGTCTACTAATAATAAGATAATGATCTAAGTTTACAGTCTCCAATACTATCTAACTATGAAGGTTAGGTTCAGTCAATTTATTGGTTTTCTATTGGTTCCTCAATACTAGGGTCAAACAATATGGCCAAACTTCTAACTAACCCTAGCAGTATCTATACTACTCTCAAGTCCTTCATAATACATCAAGGGATAATGGTAAACCAATCTATAGATAAGAAATTCTAGGGTTCACTAGATATTCTAAACTTAGTGGTGTTGTAAACACTCTAGTTGTACTCTTAGTAGGATCATTACCCTAATTATCATTCTACAATAAAGGTTCCTATGTCTAGGAGAAGGCTATACTCAAGAAACTATTAAGGAAAGCACATGAATCAAGCAGGATGTGATTATTCAAATAGAATAGATTGAAAGGAAGGTGAATCATAGTCAATGTGGATGAGATCCTATACTCTAGTCTTAGGTGCAGGCTTGTTCGGTACAGTAACGTAACCGAGACAATATACTCTCGACCTGCATGGGCCACCACTAAAAATATGTCACGTCCCAGTCCCAAAATACGTAGGACTAGGACACGTAAGCATGTCAGCCGTATGGATATGGCAACTCCAATATATGGAAACCAAAATCCACACGTATGCTATAATATGAATATCAAATCCACAAGTGGTATAAATCTATCACAAGTCACAGGGTATAATCTAAATCTCATCCACAGAAAATCAAATATAAATAAATAACTAGTATCTAAGAAACTAGATCTCAATAAGAAGTATTTAAGGATCATAGTTGGGTAGAAATAAATCCACTACCAACTCGAATATAAGAGCAAATACAATATAAGTACAACACAACAAACACCATATAAGAATACCAGCTAACAATCACGGGCTCGAAGAGAAGACATCCTCGAAACTTATGTAACCATCCGAATCTGCGCTCCTGCGAATACTCAAGAACAGATACACCTGGAAGGGCCAGGTCTCAGAGGGACATAACAAGATACATAAAAGCATGCCAATAAAGTACTGAAATAAATATCCAATGGGGTCGCCTAACCGTCTAAGTGAATGCAGTTAAGAACAACTTTCCCCATAAGTGAGCTATCTGGCTGAAAACTGGGATTGACATGACTCTCTCAGAGAATCAGGGGCCTCAAAGCATACCGTCTTTTGAACGGCAGAGGCCGCCAAGTAGTATAGGGGTCATCACCGCCCGTATCTCCAGCGGAGCTTCCGGGTTACAGAAGAAAAAAGTGCAAAGGAGCCTAAATGTGGTACTTGTTGTTCTTTCCACCCCATGCTCTAAGCATGTCACATCCATGACACAATTTGGTTCATAGTCTATCTTTAGTATCCTAGCCAATCCTGCAACCAAACAAGGACAAGGATTCGACCACCGTACTACAATAGGATATGTCCATGGACCTCTAATAACTGCTAAGTCTTCTAGCATATAAAGTTTCTATCAGTAGTTATCCCTAACGCACGCCCCACACGTACCGATGATTAGTCAATACGTACGTCCGTGATCTATATGAGACTCAAAACTCGTGTAAAAATGTGTCACAATCAAATGAAACCTAATGATGCTACATGAAAATGGGGCAGTCTCATAAACAAGGTCAATGCATATACATAAATAAAAACAAATCGCGATGACACTGTCGGGCTCATTTTATATAACAGTTAAAATATATGAGCTAAAGACAGAAAATAAAGATGCATGCAACATATGGAATATAAATAACAGTACAATGGCAAGGTATACTTGCCTGGCAAGAAGCTGCAAAATATAACGTCCAGATGTCCAACACACAGGACCAGAAGCTATGGCCTCGGAACAAATATCTTCGGAAGCTGAAACAGATATCACCAATGTTCGCAGAGTAAGCAAAATAGCTAAAAAGTACTTTCCTTTCGTCCAATTTGGATACAGGAACAAAACGATAATTTCGGATAAAAATGGGGTCCACGTGTGGCCCACTTTGCACCAAAAAGCGTGCCAAGGTTAACAGTCTCTAAATGAGATAAATTATAGGTCAAACAAACTCTAAATATCAATACGAACCCAACGGTATGTCCAAATATGCATTTCGATGGGCCGAACACAATTTCACCCAAAAAGTCAACTGTGGGGCCCGCCAATTGGCGACTTGGTCAACTATCTCATAATTGCGTGAAAATTTGGTCACAGGACCAGCGCGTTACCACGAGCCCAGTGGCACGACTTTTGTCACAATCTGACCAGCGTGCACAAAATGTGCACGACTTTCACAAAAGTTGCGACACGAGGTTTGTCCGCGGATACGGGCTGATTCCGACGTGCACACGCGTCCGAATCAGTTTTTGCGAACTCTCACGTATTCGGGTACACTGAGCGCACCATTTGGTACACTTGGTACACGGCGGGGCGGTCCCGTTTGGCGGGGCGCGATCCGTTTCACAACTTTTAGAAATCTGGAAAAAGTATATTTTCGGGGTTTTCCAACGAATTTAATTCTACATACAGCAGTTAATAATTTAATATTAATTAACAAAAATTAAACTAGGTCAAGTGGTCTCCGCATACCGAAAAAAAAAATCAAATTCAAATCTCTTAGGAGATACGAATCCGGGAACATGGGTCATCGCAACGGAATTTCTGGGATTTAAAAAGTGGTCATTTTTCTTCGACTTGGCGTCAATTTTTACCTTGGTTTGTGTGTGGTTCGAAATGAACTAATATACAATTATGGAAGGAGGATAGGTGAGGATCATACCGGAGAAGACGGGATAGAGTTTGGTCGAGCGGTGGCGCAGAAAATGGAGCATGAACATGGCTTCGCTGTTCGATCAATTTCTGTCTCTCGCGCGCGGCGTCGCGGTGGGCTGTCGGTCGGGGTTCTCCGGCGATCTGGGGTGGCTCCGGGAGGCTGGCGGCGGTCGTGTGGGGGAGAGAGGGAAAAGGGAGGATTAGGGTTAGGGTTTGGTTGGATGATATGTTATATATATATATATATATATATATATATATATATATATATATATATATATATATATATATATATGAAGAGAGAGAGAGAGGGTTGTGTGTTTGCTCGCGGGTGGGGGGGGGGGGGGGCAATCGGGTTTGTTGATGCTGCTACATACTAAGGGGGGTGTGGGCTGATGCTAATCCAGCGGGTATAGGGTTTGGGTAGGCTAAGGTAAATGGGTAGGGATCCAATAGGAGTTTTATTTTTTATTTTTATTATTTTTATTTTTCTTTATTCTATTTTCTTTTCTTTTATAATTACTTATTTCTTTTTATTTCTTATTTCTTTTTAGAATAACTATATATATATATATATATATGTATATATATATATATATATATGTATATATATATATATATATGTATATATATATATATATATATGTATATATATATATATATGTATATATATATATATATATGTATATATATATATATACATATATATATACATAAATGCTAGAAATTATATTAGTGCATACCATTAAGCTAGCAACTGTCCAAAGGGTCTCCTACATGGAATAAATTAGAAAAAATTCCTAATGGCCCCATAAGTCCCCTAAGTGCACGAACACCTAAAATAAAAATTAAATAAAATCTATTTATCCTATTTAGCTCATAATTACTACAATTAAATTAATAATTAATTAAAAAGGGTAATTACGGTTTTTAGGATTAGGGGTTTTACACAACTGCACTCGCATATGAAACTCAAACATGTGCTCCTTCTTCTCATCTGTAGTAGGAGATAACTTGACTGAGGGCCTAAAGTGACCATCCAAACAAACTTTGCATCTTTTATACCAAAACGAGCAATGATCTTCTTAATGTAGGACTTCTGAGACAAAGACAATCTTTGTTTTTTTCTCTCCCTTTTAATCTCTATCCCCAAAATATTCTTGGCTCCACCCAAGTCCTTCATCTCAAACTAAGAGCTAAGTTGAGACTTCAATTTTTCTAACTCTACCATGCTTTTTGAAGCAATAATGATATCATCCACATAAAGCAATAGTAGATATAACCTCTACCATGAAGTTTATGAAAGTAAATACAATAATCATACTTACTTAAGATGAAATTATGCCATGTCATGAAGGTGTCGAACCACTTATACCATTTTCGAGGCGACTACTTCAACCCATTGGATGAGTTTTTTAACAAACACACATGACTCTCCTTGCCAAACATGCACTTTGAAGCCCTCTGGTTGATACATATAAATCTCTTTGTCAAGGTCATCATGCAAGAATGTCGTCTTTACATTGAGTTGCTCCAACTTGAGATCATGATGAGCTACCAAACTCAACAATACGCGAATAGAAGTGTGCTTGACTATCGTTGAAAATATCTCATTGTACTTTACTCCCTCCTTCGGTGCGAACCCCTTTGTCACTAATTTTGCCTTGAACTGCGTGCCATCTGACTTTGGAGAAGTTTCCTTCTTCGTATACACCGACTTGTAGCCAATAGCTTGCTTGCCCTGGGACAGTGGAACCAATCCCATTTAAAGTTATTGTAGAGAGGCTCAATCTCTTCCTGCATATATAACTACCAACCAATTAATCTTGCTGCTAGTATCTTTGACAACCCGTCTGTTCACTGCCTTGATCGGTCTCCTTGGCCTATTGGTAACCAAGGAATCTTGCTGCTGGTGCTGATCTTTCTCTGTTTGCTGTTCTTGTGGGGTTTGCTGAACATCTTCAAAAATCTCCACCTAATTTGATGCATCCTCAGACAACTCAATCTCAACAGTTTGAGATTTGCTAGATTTATTACCATCCCGATAGGACTCACTCTTCTTGCTTGAATCAAATACTCAAGACTCTTCGAATGTGACATCTCTGGTAATAAAAAATTTATTATACTTCAGGCAGTACAAATGGTAACCCTTCAGTTCTTGTACATATCCTAAGAAAATGGCTTTCTTGGATCTCAGATTCAACTTACACTCAGTGACATGATAGTAAAATCTGAATCCAAACACGCACAAACTACTGTAATATACTGGCTTGCCGGTTATATTCTCATATGGAGTCTTACAGTCTATAGCCGGAGTTGTGATCTATTAACCAAGTATTATGCGCCATGTGTATAGCATCCGCCCACCATTCCTTGCCTAAACCCGTATTGGAGAGTATACATCTTGCTTTCTTATGCAAGGTTCGATTCATCCTCTCTGCTAACCCATTTCGATACGGCGTGTTCCTGACAGTCCAATGTCGCATGATGCCTTCTTGAGTATAGAAATCTTTGAAAGGTCTATAAGTATTTTCAGTACCATTGTCATACCTCAATGACTTTACCTTTCTGTCCGTTCAGTTCTCTACCATCGATTTCCACTGCTTGAATTTTTTGAACACTTAATCCTTGATTTTGATGAAATATATCCAAACATAACGTGTATAATCACCAATAAAATTAAGTAACATAGTACATCGTTTCCTTCTTGGAAGGAATTTTGCTAGGTCCATATATATTTGTATGCACATAGTCGAGAATACATCATGTCTTCTGCTTGCTTGTACTGAAGCTCACCCAGTGCTTCTTGCCATAAACACAAGGCTCACAAAAGTCTATAGTTTCTTCAAGTTCTTTAGTAGCCCCTGCGTGCTCAGTAAGGACAGACCCTTCTCACTAATAAACCCATGTCACATATACCAAAGACATGTACTATCAAACGAATTAGATGCACTGACTGTTAAAGTCCCAGTCACAATGCTTTCTAATAAGATATAAAGGTTACCTTGCTGGTAACCTTTCATTAGCACCAAAGAACCATAAACAACCCACAAGACTCCACTCTCGGCAACAAACTTGTTACCATTCGAGTCAAGCGTAACAAGAGAAATAAGATTTTTTTTTGAGGTCAGAAACATGTCTGTCATTGGCCAAAATTTCCAAAATTCTATCATGCATCTTCACCTTGATAGACCCAATTCCATCAGTCGACATCCGTTGTTGTTGCCCTTCAACGCAGAACCACCATATGTCATGTTGTAGGAAGAAACTACTCACTCTTTGAACACGTATGGTAGGAGCATCCGGAATTGATAATTCAATGGTCACTCATGTTGTCATGTGCCACTAAAAAAATAGACCCCGTCACTATCGACTGTTAAAGTACAGTTTGCTTCATCACCTTTTATCTCTGTCTTATTGTCTTTTTTTCTCGTTCTTCTTCTTTGGACGATGACACTTATTTCCAGAATATCCTCATTACAGTTAAAGTACTTCATTTTTTTATAAAAAATTTGGACTTGGATCTTGACCTCCTATTGAAAGATGCTTTATCATTTGTCCTCCCTCATGCCATCAAACCTTGAGCTTGGTCTCCACTGTTTCCGCTAATAGATGCCAATCTTTGTACCTCATTAGACAATAAGGCACTAATAGCCTCTTCTACAGAAATTAAGTCATTCCCATATAGTAATGCTTGAATAAGATTCTCATAAGAATCAGATAAAGTAAATAATAGGATTATCGCCAAACGATCATCATCTTCATGTATGTCAATATCTTTCAAGTCAAAAATAATTCAATTAAATTTTGAGATATAATCTAGAATTGGCGTACCTTCCTCCATCATTAGTCTGCAGAGCGAATTTAACATATAAAGTCAGTTGGTAAGAGTGTTCGTCATGTTGAGTGATTCCAACTTCAGCCAGAGCCCAGCGATAATGCTTTCGTCCTTGACAGAGTACACTATATCATTTCCAAACATAGGCGAATAACGACATATGCTTCAAGATCCATATCGTCCCAATCATCATCGATCATGTCAGCGGGCTTCCTGAACTTTCTTCGAAAAGTCTTAGGAAGCTTTTGAGATATAATGATGTCATTAATCTGGCTTTTTCAAAAGCCAATTTTTTTTTTATTGAACTTCTCAATATCATACTTCTCAACCATGCTTTCCTTCTCCAATACAAATGTGAAATAAATTATGAAGTCGACATGACAATAACATGTCAAAGACAATGTGAAATTGGTTGTCTAGATCTAGACAATGGAATTCATAATGCTTTACTTCCACATTATCAATTATGAATAAAAATATTTATAAAAAAGGAAGAAGTGAAAAAGTTGTCTTGGAAGTTAGAAAAAAAATAGTTTTTATTGTCTTCTTAATACTTTTGCATTGGAGAACACTTTCTATCTCATTGTCTTATGTAAATATAATCTTGCCACATAAAAAAAATTTGTCTTGTGCTCATGCCACATAGGAATCATAACACAAAACAAGACAATAGTGTTGGAGATGCTCTTAGTAAAAGTAAGGTCCATCCCAATTTCTATATTCTAATTTAGAGTGTAGGAGCTAATTTGGTAGAATAGTAAGATCCAACCCAAGTTCCAATTTTTAGATTTTTTAAGTCCAATCCACCCACAAGAGCTACAGGTTGGTCTTGAGAATTTCTAGATTCAGAATGTAGGAACTCATTTTATATAATAGTAAGTTCCAATTTGAACCCTAATTTCTAGATTCTAGATTTTTTTTTTACATTAATTTTTGACCACACAATTTTTGGGACCAAATGTTACTTTATTATTTTCTACTACTCTCATACAAATCCAACCCATTTTACATTTACCTTTTTTTATTTATAAAATTTTGGGCCTCAAGATACAATTTTGAGCACAAGATACTAAGGATGCTCTAAGCGAGGACATGTTCTACGGTCCTTAAGTAGATTGATGGACATTACATTATATATAGAAGAATTACATTATAGACTAGCTATTAGATCTGTCAATTAGGCCGGGCCGGTCTAGTCCGGCACGAGCTCGGCCCAAAAGAATAGTTCATGTGTCGGCCCGACCCAGTATATCGGGACGTGTCGAGCCTCATATCTCGGCCCATAAGTGAGGCTCGGTCCGGCCCGAAGCCTAGGCCCGGCCAGAGGTCTGGTCTAACACGCTGATGAGATGTATGCCAAAATAGTTGACATGGCAGTGATAAGTTGGATGTTGCAAATTATCTAACTTATGGTCTATCGAGTTATTGCCATTAGCTGGCAACAGAGCTTTCATAGTAGCCTCTATATTGGCATTGATAATCTATGTATGTATGTATGATTTAATACAAAAATCATGAACACTACTATATCAGCATCTTAAGTGAAGTATTCATCCTACTACTAGTAAGATAAGTTCTATAGAAGCATCTTATCATGGCATGCCATACATTGTAAAACCCCTAATTCTTAAGACCGTATTATTTAATTTATTTAGTAATTATGAGATAAATAGAGGAAATAGATTTTATTTAATTTTTATTAAGGTGTTTGTGCATTTAGGGGATTTATGGAGCCATTATAAATTTTTTCTAATTTATTCCATGTAGGAGACCCTTTGGATAGTTGCTAGATTAATGGTATGCACCAATATAATTTTTAGAATTTTCTATGTATATATATGTATATATATATATATATATAGGAAAGAATTTTTTTATTGGATCTAAACCCAAACCCTCTATCCTAAATCCACTACCCGTTCAGCCCTACCCGGACCCATTAGGAGAAGAAATATCAACAATAGCAGTAGCAAAAACCAACTTTTCCTTCTTCCCTCCGTGCGTAAACAAACCCCACCGCTTAATTTCCTTTCACCCGCGCGTAAAATAACCCCATCGCTTAATTTCCTTTCACTCGCGCGTAAAACAGCCTCCACCGCCTCTTTACCTGTTATTACCAAACTCTCCTCAACCGAAACCAAAACCAATGAAAGAAAAATAGCAACAGCTCAACCCCCCCCCCCCCTCCCCGCGTGTATTCACTCCCTTTTCCCCAATGTGACTTATCACCCACCGCCTCATTCCACCATCTCATTCCACCGTCTCCTTATCCCTATATATATTACAAATTCTCCCAAACCCTAACCCCACTTCTTCCTCCAAATGTAACACCATATTGAACGCTTGCACTATACAGAACTCTTGCTCGGCAAGTATACCTTGCCATCGTACTATTATTTACATTCCACATGTTGCCTGCATAATTTATTTCTGCTTATGTAGTTCATTTATTGCTAAATAAATTGTGCGTCCAAGGAAACTTGGGTGCAACGACGATGTCGTCGTAACATATTTTATTTATGTATATTTTTGGACCTACTTTATGAGACCACCCCATTATTATGGAGCATCATTAGGTTCATTGGCCGTGACACAGTTGTTACACGAGTTGTGAGTCTCATATAGATCACGGACAGCGTGACAGGTTGGCCTCATGTACGCATCAGCCGTGTGTTAGGGATGACTGCTGATAGAAACTTTGTATGCTAGTAGACCTGGCAGTTATTTAGAGGTTTTATTGTGTCATGGATATGGCATGCTTAGAGCATGGGATGGGAAGAACAACAAGTAAGATATTTGGGCTCCTTTGCACTTTCCTTATATGTAACCCGTACGCTCCACCGGAGATACGCGGTCATGATGACCCCTATACTACTTGGCGGCTTCTGCCGTTCAAAAGACGACATGCTTGGTAGGCCTCTGATTCTCCGAGAGAATCATGCCAATCCCTCTATATGGCCAGATAGCCCACGTGTTGGAAAGTTGTTCTCAAACTGCATTCACTTAGACGGTTAGGCGACCCATTGGATGTTTACTTTTCAGTACTTATTGGCATGTTATTATGTATCTTGTTACGTCCCTCTGAGGACCTGGTCCATTTTCAGATATGGATGAGCAGGAGTATCCGTAGGAGTACGGTCCTGGACCTAACGCTACTTACCAGACTGAGGAGGTCTTACCCTTAGAGTATCTGTGATTTTATTATCGTTGTTTAGAGATCCTTATTGCTACTTCAGTATAGTCATTTTGTAGTGGATTTGTTTCCACCCGACTATCAGACATGATACTCATCTTGATATTTAGATATTATTCAGCTCTTTATTCCTACTTATTACTTGTGCTGTGGATGAGATATAGATTTTGTGTGACTTGTTGTGACAGTATATTATCACTGATGGATTGGATATTCATGTACAGCGTACGTGTGTATATGGTTTCCATATATTGGAGTTCGTATACATACGGCTGGGCGTGTTACGTATTCCTAGTCCTAAGTATTTTGGGACTGGGCGTGACATACATACATCTCTAAATTTAGCCTAAGATAAGATAATTCATCCCATAAAATATTTCTATAGCAACCTACTATGTTGGCATGTAGATAAATATTTTTCTTATCATATAACCCTACTACTAGTAAGATTTAGATGAAAGTCCAGGCACGACCCGGCCCTGCCCGACATGGTCCGACTCGAAGCCCATCGTGCCATAGGTCATGTGCTAGATTGAGCTCATATTTTCACTCTTAGATCCGGCCATGTCCGGCCTGCTAAATTGTATGGCCCTAAGAGGTCCGGCCCAAATTTGAACACATATGGTAGGAGCATCCGGAATCGAGAATTCAATGGTCACTCATGT
The DNA here is from genome assembly GCA_036927795.1 of Iris macrosiphon. Classification (NCBI taxonomy): domain Eukaryota; kingdom Viridiplantae; phylum Streptophyta; class Magnoliopsida; order Asparagales; family Iridaceae; genus Iris; species Iris macrosiphon. The sequence continues at coordinate 23,256,616 of JAYESA010000010.1, forward strand.
TGTCATGTGCCATTAAAAAATAGACCCCGTCACTATCGACTTTTGAAGTACAGTTTGCTTCATCATCTTTTCTCTCTGTCTTATTATCTTTTTTTCATGTTCTTCTTCTTTGGACGAGGATACTTATTTGCATAATGTCCTTATTGCAGTTGAAGTACTTCATCTTTTCAATAAGTATTTTGGACTTTGGATCTTGACCATCTGTTGGAAGATGCTTTATCGTTTGTCCTCCCTTATACCGTCAAACCTTGAGCTTGGTCTCCACCGTTTTCGCCATTAGAAGACAATATTTGTACCTCACTAGATAATAAGGCACTCATAACCTCTTTTACAGAAATTAAGTCCTTTCCGTATAGTAATGCTTGAATAAGGTTCTCATAAGAACCAGACAAAGAAAATAATAGGATTAGCGCAAAACGATCATCATCTTCATGTATGTCAATATCTTTCAAGTCAAAAATAATTCAATTAAATTTTGAGATATGATCTAGAATTGTCATACCTTCCTCCATTATCAGTCTATAGAGCGAATTTAACATATAAAGTCAGTTGGTAAGAGTGTTCACCATGTTGAGTGATTCCAACTTCAGCCAGAGCCCAGCGATAGTGCTTTCATCCTTCACAGAGTACATTATATCCCTTCAAAACATATGCTTCGAGATCCATGTCGTCCCAATCATCATCGATCATGTTAGCGGGGTTCCTGAACTTTCTTCGAAAGTCTTGTGAAGATTTTGAGATATAAGGATGTCATTAATCTGGATTTTTTAAAAGCCAAAATTAATTTTCTTATTGAACTTCTCAATATCATACTTCTCAACCATGCTTGACCGAGCCATATCAAGAATATGCCTAATTAACTTTTTCTGAAAACTTTGTCAGATACCTTGTTAGAATTCCAAAGCTCTGATACCATTTTCATGGGGGCACATCAAAATGAACCTAAGAAATCAGGGAACACCTCAAAGAAAATTTACAACTACAAAGATAAGAATTTACGTGGTTCGATCAAGATACCTACATCTACTGACGAGGGTGATTCAGTTCCACTATGAAGATGAATTTTTTTTACAATAGTTCTCTCAACACTTCTCTCCTTGATCTCAAGAACTCTCTATCACAAATATAAAGAAGAAGAAGAAAAAAAAATATCTCTTAAACTCTTATGTTGAACTTATTCAATAACTTTTAACTTTTTGTGTTGAATTATTCAACAACTTTTATTGAAAACAATTGAGATATCTCAAAAAGAACCTTTAGGCCCCTTTATAGCATGTCATGTATCCATGTATGAAAATTCAATCTTATGTAGGATTGCCATATATGGAAATCTATATATAGAAATACAATCCTATGTAGGATTGACATATATGTAAATCCAATCCTATATATGCTCCAAGTGAAAAGTGAACAAACCTGTTTTTTTCTAACATTTTTTTTTCCATAATTGTAGTTTGGAAGATTGAACAAAAACTTCAGTGTGATATTTTTTTGTCCAAAAACAGGGCCCCAAAGCCCTGTCTCAAATGGATGGAAAGAAAGTCAATCTAAAATAGAAGTACATCAAAGAATAAAATCAAGTGTTAAACAAATCAATAAAATATCAATGACGTTGAACTTCACTGATCTGCATTTAGGGGACGTTTGGATGAATGTTTTGTATTTCTAGGAATTCATTTTCTAATTTTTTTTCCATGAAAAATGAATTCAACATTCTCATACCTATGTTTGGTTAGGTTGAAAATGTGGAAAAGAATCTTAATTTATTTAGTTTTTCATAAATATTCTTTGATTAGTTTCATAATGTTTCTATTACCTAAATTCATTGTTTAGGATATAAACTAAAATTTTGAAAGTAAAAGGAGGATGTTATTATCCAAACAAAACATACAAATAACATTCTTAGGAAAGCAAACTATTTCCAAGGAGGACATTGTGTTTTACTTTCCCACAACAATGGAAATATGAATCCCATCATATTCCTCTCCAATTTCTAATTCTAGACATACCGAACAAGAATAAGGAATCTAAAATTTATTCTCAACTCCAAAACTTGAACAAAACGTCCCCTTAGAAAGCAAAGGTAGAGAAATCTTGACATCTTAAAAAAAAAAAGGGAAATGGCAAATTTCATGAGATGCATATGATCTACAATTAAGTCCAGGGAAGAATAATGCATGTTCAAAAATTGGAAATACCCTCTTCTAATACTGAATAAACTGTCAAGATGTCCATGAAGCTGCAACGGTTATAGATGTGTATTCTGGTAATAAAGTGGAATAGTGGATATAAAGTGGAATAGTGGAATTGTGCAATTGATTTTGAAATTATGCAAAAATGTACGAAATTCTTGTGATAAAAGTCGAATAGTGGATATAAAGTCTGTCTCTATATATGCTTTCTATCTACTTTTAGTTTGTGTGCATGCATGGTTTGAAGAATATGGTACAACAAAACAATTAACTCCTAGAACTTAATTACACAAAAGAGCTATATATTTAGCCGAAGTGTAGGAAATTGATGGAAAGATACGGGAGAGGAGACAAAGGGAGAATAGCGTCACGTGAAGTGATCCTAATATAAGGGTTTCGTTATTAATGCTGAGTGACGCATGGATGTGGGTATCAAATCCACCACTAACTAATGTAAGAATATACCAACATAGATATTTCAATCAAAGTGATTGTGAGAGCATTGCACCACCAAATTAAAATTGATCTCTATGTGTTCCTCTCAAGGTACCTCCCTATGAACAGTGTAGGAATCAAGATAGAGTGAAGTATAGCCTTCTTTGAACTGATCAATATACACGTAATTGCCACATGCCACACGTGTCCGCGATATAAATATAGACATCTATATACCAATTCTGGTTACAATTCTCAAGTTTTAGTACAATGGTAGAATGAGACTTTGGGTACTCTAGTTAGCAAATATTTGTGGAATTCCGAAGTACTCAAGAGCTAGAAGTCAACGTAAAGTTAGGCAGGCAAGCGTCCTTAGAAGAAACGGAAACTTTCATCTATAGGTAAATCTTGTGATACAAATCTTCAACCATTGACAGCTTGCAAATTAAAGCCATTCTAGACTTAAGGAACAACTTAATTAAGGAGTTATAATGAAAACCATACTAGAAGAATCTTTGTTTAGTGAAAGGTTATAACATTATATCGTTGCCTTTCTTAAGAAAGTCATTTGTCAATATAAAATCATTTTGGATTTATCTAGTTAAGCAAATAAGATGATTATCTGTACTATTATAATGCGGCTTAGAAACGACTAAAAAATGAGTCGTCTAGCCATATGTATATCCTCAATTGCCAATATATAAAAATATATAAAAAATTAACTACCACATATGTTATCTACCCACGTAGTTAATAAATAAAAATATATAAAAACCTAAATTTTTTCTAACTAACTGAACATATAAAGAATCATAAAACGTATTTAATATATAAATTATATTGAAACTAACTATATTGTATTATCTAACTAAACACGTAAACAAATTTTAAAAAATATATATTTATAATAAATTCTAATTGAAATATATTAAAAAATATATAAAAATTTTATCTAATTGTCAATAATATTATAGATCTTTTCTATTGGTACGTGCAACGCACGTGAACATGACTAGTAATAATAAGTACTCTAATATGGTCATAGAGAAAGTCAACATTAGGAATAACTCAAACTTTCTTTCCTCGTTTAAAACTGATATTAATGCTCCTATTTACCCACACTTAATTAGTATGTCAAAACAATTAGCCAAAATTTTAATTCAAGCTTTGTCTAGTTAGAGCAATGTTTTAAAAACTAGACCGATGACTGAACCGAATATTTTTGGTATAGGTCAGATCGGGATTCAACCGGAGTCCCATTACTAAAACCAAATCATATAAGATATCCACATTTACCTTTTGGTTTGGCTTGGTTTGATTCTTAGTATGTATGGTTTGGTTTGATTTTACAACTATAAGGTCCCTCAAAACCAAACCAAGTACCAAATAGTCCAAATCTCACATGATAAACCTTTTTGAGTTTTTTCTTTTACAAAAAAAAATCCAAAATGACCGGTTCGGCCGGTTCACCAGTTAAACCCCGATTTAGGAAAAAAAATCGTCCGTTCTTTAAAAAATCCAGTTCAGATCAGACTGAACTGATTTTTGGTCAGACCCGATCCGACCCGGTTCAACCACCGGTCCGGTCCGGTCCGGTTTTGACAACACGAGTTAAGAGTGAAGAATAACTTCTAGTACCTTCTAAATTGATTGTAGACAAAGACTCTTTCCCTACTGAAAAACTAATAGAAATCTTCTAGTCTTTGAAAAGCATTATCCCTCCTATAGATAGGAGCATCTGTCCTCAGTTTGATCAGTAGCGCAATTAGCCAGTGCTGAGCGTCTAGCTCATTATAATTTCAAGTTCTTTACTGCCGAATTTATTCACCGGCATCACCCTCGACCTCCCGGGACAGTTAATGGATATAATAAACTGTCGAGTGCAGCATCATTCGGACCGACAAAAGCTGTCGAAAAGAGGTCGATGTCTATGTCAATATGATTGCTTGTTCTCGTCCGAAAGAACAACGAACGAGATCGCGGCAGCTCATCGGTGGATTCCCCCACTTAGCCCCGTCGTCGAATCGCTCGTCATCAGCTCGCCGATACCCCGAAGACAAATCAACGACGCAGTCACATAATTATATGGTACAATCATCAAGAAGAAGATTATCCTCAGCAATGCTAGCTAGCTAGCTATGTTATGTTATCCTAAGATTCCCTCTACAATATTTGTACTCCGTTTCATTCACTCTACAATCGTGTAGAATCTTTGCACGGTGACATAGAATAAAAGTTTTTGTTGCTGGATTGTCCCCACTTCCTTCCTATATATACCAACTCTTCTTTGCCATCCAAACCACATTCGTATTCTTGAAACTTGTTAATATTGAGAGGGAAGTGATACAGCTAGATATTGCAGATTAGTTGGTCCGATCGAGCCGAGATGTCCGGCGTCTGGGTTTTCAAGAACGGCGTGGTGCGGCTGGTGGAGAACCCGGCGAACGAGCAGTCGTCGATCCAGCGGCGCAAGGTGCTCCTCCACACGCCGACGAACGAGGTCATCTCCTCGTACTCGTCCCTCGAGCGGAAGCTCGCGGGGCTCGGGTGGGAGCGGTACTACGACGACCCGGACCTCCTCCAGTTCCACAAGCGCGGCTCGGTGGACCTCATCTCCCTCCCCAGGGACTTCCGCCACTTCCGGTCCATGCACATGTACGACATCGTCGTCAAGAACCGCGACTCCTTCCGGGTCATCGACATGTAGAGCAACATATATAGTATTGTGAGCTTCCTTCCCTCCCTCCTTCCATGATCTAATATTTGTACTTGAGAGAGAGAGTTGTTTGTCGTCGTCGTCATCGTCGTTTGCTTTTATTTGCTTGTGATTACATTGTGTGATGAGAGTGTTGCCATATTTCAAGAAGAGATTGAGAGAAAAATGCAACTTAGCTTTTTATGAACTTTTTGTTACTTTGGCACGAACACTATCAAGAATTTGAAGGCATGGCAGGTCACTATCGTTACTTTATAAGGGTTTTGGGAGGGAGAAGAAAAGGATGGGCCAATAGGAGGAGAGGATTTGACTGTTGGGAATTAAAAGGGAGGGGGGGATGGATGGCTAGAGAGGATGGGGGAGACACGTGAAGTGATCCCTTCCGGCTTTGTCAGAGGGCGACACGTGTGGGGTGAGGGTGGGGGCGGGAATCCAAATCCCACCAGGCCTTTCACATACAAACGCGACTTGTCACTGTCCTGTATGTATGTCAGTACATGCGCAACAAGAACAAGGTGGGTAATGAGCCCTTGTTACCTTGGTTTGGCCAGTGGGATCTTGTTGAAGATAAACAAGACTTTGGACTCCATCGATATTGGAGATGTGATGGAACGAGAATAAAGTTGTACATGTTCATGGAGCACAAATATTTCATTTAACAAGAGACATAATCGATCTGTTCGTGAGGTGTCACCTATGTTGTACGGACCCAAAGAAAAAGAAGAATTGTTTGTAGTTGTATCTTGTCTTTGTCTTGCAACATAGGTTACTATTTATTGTGCCTATTTGAAAACATATACATCATGTATTATGTATTTGTACCATGTCTTTGTATCCGAACTCCGTCATTGTGAAAATGTATGTATATCATTCATAGGATCCCATATATATATATATATATATATATATATATATATATATATATATAATAGGGTTATTTTGTATAACGATACCAAGTTTATGACATAAGTGACACATTTTAGTGACAAAATTGGACTTTCAGTGACGAAATATGTCTTTTAATGACGGATTTAGTGACAAAAATGTGTCACTAAAAAAATTCGAGTACAAAAAGTCTAATTATACGAAAAAACTGGCACCCTTATACAAAATAAACCTATATAATAAAACCCTAATCCCATGCAAATGGCGGCTAGGAATGGCAATGCTAGGTTCTTGGGGTCGTGGGACCCTGGTGAGACAACATGGGGGGCTGGAGATGTCACGCCCCAATCTCCCGCAAGCTCGATAGTCCCCGCTGAACGTGAATCACCACTTTTACAGCTCTCCCGCAGGACCATCGTTCTCATCGAGACGTGATGCCGTACGAGCCTGGAGTTGCGCTCGTACAAGGCGATGTTGTCAAACACCAAATGTTATCATTGAAACAATCAAGTTGCAGCGGAAGTCAAGTATTGTGTACCAAGCACACAATCAGAGTAATACGCAGTGAAGCTCACGATAGGGTCAAATGAAATGCCTCATCGAAGACAAGGCCACGAAGGCGATGCCACGAAGGCGATGAAATACTCTTGCTCTTTTCTCTAGCCCACAAAGGTACTTACAGTTCATACATCATGTCCCGTATATCCAAGCAGCGCCACTACGCCTGCGTACCTGAAATAATGCCCATAAACGTGGGTCAGTACACAACCGTACTGGTGAGCGGGGTAACCCACTCGCCTAAGCCGACACTAAGTAAAATTAGTGAATGCAAACAGTTATATGGTGATCTTTCTAGTTGAATCCTATATTCATTTCATGGCATAGGGATGACATGTTAAGGAAAGCTGTAAAGCAGTTTAAGCATGCAAGCACTCAACTCAAACCAAACGATAAGCAAATATATAAGCAACTCGAGGGAAACTAGCATGCAAACCGTCCTGCTCAAGTCCAAGCAACACGATAACATGTCGAACCATCAACCAAGCCTCAATATCCATCCTCAACCAACACTTACAATCCAAATCTCACAGTGCACACTCTTGCCGAGGCAAGGTGGTCGCGCCTACACGAAAGCCAAACCAACAAAAGAAAAGCAAGCCAACACTATACTATATGAAGTCACTGGCCAAGCCATAAAGGACTTTGATCGGACTGATCAAATGCGGTTCTCCTCGAAACAGCGCTAAGTAGCTAACCCACCTGGATCGATTCCAACCGCTGGCACCGCGCCCAAGACGCGTTACCCAATTGTCTCCTCCATGGCCGAACGGTCCCGGTGCCCCGGAGTACCCGTTCGAGGAGACCAAACCCTGTGCAATACAGGTTGTCCGTGACATGCAGACACCAAGTAGGTATGACGAGAGGATCGAACATTCTCGCCCCACCAAGCGATCCTAGACTCGTTCCGCCAATAATCCAACCAACACATCCATAACCATTCTTCCAACATATAGCCCAAGGCACCATTCACAAGTTATTCCCATAGGCACAATGCCTCTTCTCAACACAGTATTTCCAATGGTGCAACACCCATGCTCAAAGCTAACCCATGGCACAATGCCGTTTCAGTGGCACAATGTCACATTCGTGGCACGATGCCTCATCAAACGACACAACGCCCTCGCCGATGCAGTTGTTCGATTTTGAACCATAACTGCTCACTTTGCAAGACAAAGCGACCAAGTGATACCCGTGCACGGATGCACGCTCGCTCGCCCAAATCTCAATGTTCCCAATCTCTCAATGCATCATTCCAACTGTCCAAGCATAATCCCAATTATCCAACCAACTGCCTCAAATGTAATATTCCAACTCTAGCTCCAACTATCCAACGCACAAACCAAATCAAGCCACAATCCTACCAAGCCAATGGCGTACACTCTATGCACGCCTCAGTGTAGTGATTCTCAATGTTTCAGCCCAAGTGTTCAAGCCATTTACGTGTTTTCCATATTATTAGGCATGAAGGAGTAGAGGAGAAGGGAAAGAGCCCACTCACAATGTTTGATCCCGTTAGGCATCCTGTCCTGCCGATACGGCCAATCCCTTGAACCCGTGGTCCGATGCAAGCGCGATCTACTCAACTGGTATGACCGTGCGAGCAGGCCGCGCTCTACAAATCATCCGACCGATCGGACTAAGGAAGATGGCATTATCATTCCAACTCAGCTATCTCAGTACTGCTCTGAACGAACACCTGATTTCCATCGAACCCGCTAGCCATCTGCACATGAAACAACTCAATCAATACTTATTTCCAAAATCCAACAAATCAAATGGAACCAGCATTTGTTTTATTCAATCCGACTCAGCGTAACGCACCGTACGGTTGCGGGGCGTTACATAATATACAACTTAGAATCAGGTTCGTCCACGAACCGTGCTGGTACTCATTCCTATCACATGCCACAATCCAATTCCATGGATCTGCTCTATGCAACTCACATTATCCTGATCCAGACTCAGCATCTCGCTTTGTTGAATGCTCGTACAAATTCTATATTCCCACATCCTCCTTGCAGCTCAATACGAATTCCTCGTATCGCTTAGTTTTGGATCGATACACATATTTAAGGCGTCCCTAAAATACATGTATTTCAGCCGAGCTTTGCGATAGCGAATTTGGATAAGTTACAAGGGTATCTTTATGTCCGAGGCATCCATTTACTTTACTCCCAACTGAACCAAACCTGATTTCCATTCCAACATATTCGCTTGAGCACTATTTTCAATATGATGATTTTCCACCGATCAATCAGTCCGAGTTCCAACTCAATCCATCCAACTATTTCTGAATCCGCACTAGCAACATCTCCAAATATATCTCATGCACCGAACGATCAACTCAAATGATACTACCCCCATCTAGGCGACTTACCCAAATATCAACTTTGCTTTCATCAGCTCAGTCCAACACCTCTTCCTCAATCTCAATACCTCACAGGGTGAACATCTATATTGAGGTTTGTGTGATCCACGAAGATCTCGCCGCCACGCCAAAGGGATAGTGTCGCCACGATTTCAACGTGGACACACTCGCCACAATTCCTAGGTTGCGCATGGAATAGTTCTTCGCGCTGCTTCCACTGCCTCGAAGCATAGGATATCACCTTCGCCTTCCGAATGAGCACGCTTCCCAGACTAAGTTTCGAGACATCTTGTAAATCTGAAGCACGTCTGTCCCTTCCAGTATTCGCAAAGATTTGATTTGAACGAGCCGCCACAGTCGTCCATTCATATAAATGCTATTCCCTTCCAGAGCACGATGAGTCAGAGGCGATGCCATCTACAAAAATCTGTGACTCTGAATCTCATCAGTTGACTAGGCTACTTCACCATCGCTTCGATCTTCTGACTGCATCTTCAGCTGAAGACTATCCCAAGGGTCTCTCAAATCCAACACTCAGTCAATAAGCCAAATCACATTGCTCACATCTGCCCTAGACGCATTCCCAAATACGCCGCCTCAAGGGTCGTTCTATGGGTCTACCATATTCATATCCGATTCAGCGGTCAAGTCGCTAGGGTCAGCTGTCCCGAAGCTACGCTCGATAATTGTAATCATCACGATGGACAGTTACTATGAACCATGCTATATCTCATCTGCAAATCCGAATCAAAATCCAACCATTCTATCCAAGCGAACTTTCGAATCCGAGCAATTCATGCACTACCTTTGATGATCTGTCAACCAATGTCGCTTAACCACCTAGAGTCTTGCTATCTATCCGAGCCACAATTCGAGAACTGTGCTCGTTTGAAATCGTCTTCCATCAATCCGCCGTTATGCCCTGAATCCATCAAATTTTCTGAACTGCCATGTTCGTCTTCTCGCACTACCACTGCAATAATTTCCGAAACTCAAGACTTGCTCCAATTCTTATCCCCTTGCCGCATTCTACAATGCACGTCCAACTTGCTCAAACCGCATAGTAATTTGCTCCGACGTTGCTCCCAAGTTTAGCTATCTTCAAAAGTCTGTCCGCCATAATTTCTTGCCTTTAGTTGTTGCCTCAATCCGTCCACGTCTTCCGGAGAATCCGTCTACCATTGTTGCACTAGCTTGCCCAAAATTCCACATCCGCTAAACCTGAGTCAACTTCTCGAGCAGCAATATCCAAAATCCTTCCAGACCGTTCAAGTCCATCGCATTGTCCCTACAAACCAAGATCGTGTTTCATTGCTCAACCAACATCTCAAATGTGTTGCCCAAAATCGTAGTCCGTGCTCGCTATCCTTCGATTCACCCATCGCTTCGCTCAAGCGTATCCCAACTGTTCATTCCGATCTCGTCCATCTCTTATGCTCAATGATACTTCCATTTGCACTAGTCCGTTCTCGATATGCTCAACTCAATATTCGCTTGCTCCATTTTCATTCTTCCCAACTCAACCGACGTGCACCAACCAACTTGTATTCTCGTTTTACGAGTCTGTTCAGGCAATTCCCATAGATGTCCAACCAAAATATTTTCAATGCCTTGCTTAACACGTTTGATCCCATATACCACTTCGAATCAAGTCACTACTCACATTACGTTTTCCTGCACGAATCCAAGATCCGTTCGAACCATTCTCCATGCATGATCATGCCTTTCTCAACTCAAGTCTGACACAAAAACTCAGGCAATGCTTGAATTATCCAACTGTTTCTCAACCCGTCTGATACCTTATCAACACGAGCAATCGTGCAATGATTGTCTTCCAAATATTCTAACCCAATACCCAACGGTTTCACACTTTTGTTGTACGAGCAACTCGTACCAACTTATCCATATATTCCCGAGCCAAACTCAAACCTGCTCAACCGATGCGCCACAGCCAAAATTCCAACTTCTATCCAACACAATCGCTAGACGAGCAACTCGTGTAAGGATTCATTCTCATCGAATGTTTCTACTCAAAACATGCCGTATAACCAAATCTCGTTAGCCAACCAACTGATCCATTGAGGCAATCAGAAACTCCCGAACGCTAAGCCAAGCCAACCCAACAAAAGCCCACACTTGTTGCACAAATGCAACAACGCCTAACGAGACTAAGCGATCCTACGGAAACTATTATTTTATCTTATTTTATTTTATGTAGAAAAATTGTTGTAGAAAGGTGATAGAATTTTAGATGTACTAATAATTTTTTCTGAAATTTTGATACCATATATACATGTATAAACAAACAGTAATAAATAATAATTATAATAAAAATACTAATAATAATAATAAGTGATTAATAATAATAATAATAATAATAATAATAATAATAATAATAATAACGATATTATTATTAGTAGTAGTAATAATAATAATGTTAAAAAGAAAAAGAAAAAGAAAAAGAAAAAGAAAAAGAAAAAGAAATGAAAAGAATTAAAATAGAAAATAGAAAAGAAAGAAAAAAAATAAAAGGAAAAAGAAAATAAATCAGATTAACCTAAACCCTTATAACTAAACCCGCTAGCAAACCCTACCCATTAACACTACCTACCCGGCCCGCGAAGAACCAGCAGCTGCATAGCTCAGAAATCCTGCGCGCAACTTTGCCCCGCCGCTCCGACACCTATATATAAACCATTGTGACCAAAACCTAACCCTAAAACCTATCTCCTCCACTCGACCCCAGACCCAGCACCGCGCAGCCATGAGACCGCCGCGCCGGCCGCACACCGCGTCAATGCCCCGCGCCGCGACAGTAAAGTCGGCAGCGTACCTCTGTTCATAACTCGATTCCCGCGCCATCGCTTGACCAAATTCGACCCCGTCTTCGCCGGTATGATCTCCATATATCCCTCTCTAAATCCTGTAGCTTAGTTTTTATCGTACAACGCGCAAACCTAGGTAAAAATCCACGCCAAGTCAAAAAAAATGACCACTTTTAATTTCAGAAAATCTGTTGCGATGACCCATGTTCAAGGTCTCGTATCTCCCCCCACAGAGATCCAAACCTAGAAATTCTTTTTGCTATGGAAAGACCACCTGACCGAGATCATTCTCTGTCAATTATATTATTTTATTTGATGTTGTATGCATAATTAAATTAGGATAAAAACCCATAAAAATTTATTTTTCCAACTTCCAAAATAAGCGATACGGAGCACTACCCGCCAAACGGGACCGCCCCGTCGTGTACCAAGTGCACCGAAAGGTGCGCACGGTATACCCAGACGTGTGGGCTTTCGTAAAAACTGATTCGGACGCGTGTGCGCGTCAGAATCAACCCGTATCCGCGACAAGTCCCCGTATCGTAACTTTTGTAAAATATCGCACCATTTAGTGTACGCTCGTCAAAACGCAACAAAACTTGCGCCATTGGATTTGTGGTATCACGATGGTCCTGTGACCCAAGTTTCACGTGATTCTAAGATAATTAACCAAGTCGCCTATTTGCGGGCCCTACGGTTGACTTTTGGGGCAAATTTGTGTACGACTCACCGGAATCCAAAATTGGACGTACCGTTGAGTTCGTATTGACGTTTAAAATTGGTTTGACCTATAATTTATTCCATTTAGAGACCTTTATCCCTGGCACGCTTTTTGATACAAAGTGGGCCACATGTGGAGCCCGCTTTGACCCAAAATTACCGTTTTGTCCCTGTGTCCAAATTGGACGAAAGGGTAGTATTTTTTAACTATCTCGCTTATTCTGGGAACATTGGTGATGTTTATTTCAATATCCGAGGATGTTCATTCTGAGGCCGTAGCTTCTGATCCTGTGTGCTTGACTCTTGGACGTTACACTTTGCAGCTTTCTTAACAGGCAAGATACCTTGTCAAATTATTTATAGTACTTGCATGCTTATTATATTTCTGTATATTTATTGCATTTCTGTATATTCATTGCATGTGTAGTTCTTTCAGTCATTAGTATATATTAGATATGTTGACACACACATGACACATAGTATCATGAGAGGACAATCAGTAGGCATATGGGCTTTAACCACGCTGGTGAACCGTAGTAACTAGTACGCACTATGGTAGTCGTGTCCGATGGTCGCTATCCCGCGGTATGTCGATTGATGGTGTCACGAGGGTCGCTACCCCCGCGGTATGTCGGCTGATGATGTTCTAGACGGATGTGTGAGTTGTGAGGCTTAGATCGAGTAGCCTACCCTTGCCCATATGTCAAAAGTTGTCCTCATTTGCATTCATATAGATTATCTTGTACAGCGTACTTATATATTTTCAAACATTATGCATGTTTACTGTATTCAAATTGGCTTGCTTCTATGTATCTTTTTACGTCCCTCTGAGGACCTGGTCACTTTCCAGGTGCAGATGTTCATGACTATTTGCAGAAGCACGGATCAGGACTTACTACTTATCTCTTTCGAGGAGGTCTTACCTTCTGAGCATCAGTGATTATCTCTAGCGAGGGATTACTTCGCTGATACCTTTATATCATCATCTCATTTATATTGGAGATTTACCCTTCTCTCTCATGTTAGTATTGATATAGTCATTGGTAGTGGATTTATCTCCACCCGACTATTAGTTTTGAATTATTCAGACTCGTTATTCTAGTTTAGTTATTTCTTTTCTATGACTTGTTGTATGGATGAGATTTAGTATATCGTGACTTGTGACAATATTTATACCACATGTGAGTTTATATTCATATTACAGCGTACGTGTGTATTATGGTATCCATATATTGGAGTTGCCATATACATACGGCTGGCATGCTTACGTATTCCTAGTCCTACATATTTTGAGACTGGGGTGTGACAGAAAGGGAAAGCGCTGGTGGGAGAACATGTAAGGAGGACAGATCTGTGTCGCCAAAGGACGGCTAGTTCCAATGGGCAAATGTAGTTCGTGGAACCAAAGAGGGTGGGCTGAGGGTTGCGAGCATCCTTCCCAAAGGAGGAGTTGGCTGAGCCGTTGGAGTACTAGCGTAACATGGTGGTCCTTTACGTCTTTGGTAGCAATCCTTTATATGGCCAAATTCGAGCATATGTGAATCGTGTTTAGTGGCCGAAGGGGACTATGGAATTCTTCTCTCAAGACAATGGTTTATATTATATTCGGGTTGGTATTAAGGAAGATGTGGAGCGCATTCTGCGGGGTGGACATGGAAGTTTGACGGACGACTCATCATAATAAAAGAGTGGTCCACAAGTCCTCAATGCGAACGAGGAGTACTACACCAGGTTCCTATCTGGATTCGGTTCCCAAAACTCCCTATTATGTACTGGAGTGTTCTACTGATGATGAGGCTGGCGAGTTTGATCGGGAGACCGATAAAAGCAGACGAGGCGACAACGACGAGATCGAAACTGGGATTCACACGGGTGTTTCTGGAAATTCAAGCAGGTAAAGATCTTCCACTACAACTTGAATTTGATATTCCTTCAAGGGAGGTTTTTATTCAAAAGGTTGAGTATGATTGGGTTTCGCCTGTTTGTCAACACTGTAAGTGCTTTGGTTACCCACAAAAGGACTGCACATTGTCACGTCTCGATCTTCCACAGGATCGGCCGTCCACGCCAGGCTGAGAATTATTGCGCCAGTTCTCACGCGGGACGATCGTGCCCATCAGGACGAGATACCGCACGAGCACAAGCTACGCCCGTGCAAGACTATGAATCCGAACAGGCGAAGAAATAGCTAAGCTACATAGTCGCACAGATAGTCTGTATGCAGCAGAATAAGAAATACACAGGCAATTGGTAACAAGTTCACAGAGTCATCATAGCGGAAGCATTGAATAGCACAAGTATGGAAATAAAAAAAGCTAACACAAGTATGGAAATAAAATAAGCACTTTATTGATATTGAATAAGTATTACAAGCGGCACTAGGTCAAGATTACAAGTCGCTCAAGTCCTTTCTCTCGAAACAATAAAAGCGTGCCAAGTGGCTACAATTGTGGAATGATACATAGGCGATGTTTCAACATTATGTCTTGTATAGGTTCTTCAGCTCTGGATGCAACGCTCCAAGGCTCCAGAGCAAACTCCATGCCTTAGCTCGCATGAAGGGTTTTTTGCACCGAATGAGGTTCTCCCGCACCCTACAAGAAATATGGTGGGTTATCAGTACATGAATGCACTGGTGGGGAGACTTCTCGCCTACTCGATAAATCCAAACACGTTATATAGGTTTCGTGCATCGTCTATTAAGCTGTCTTTCTAGTCTTGTCTTAGGATCAGTTTCATGGCATAATGTACAAGCCTAACTCGTGTGGCAGTACGTTATGCGATATAAAAAGGAACACGGTGATACTTACCAACTTACCATTCGTTATTCCCTGTCCAAGGTAAACCAAGTTAAACCAAGCACGAGTATGTATAATAAAATCCAGAAAAAAATGTATAACCAAACACGAATGTCACGAGCAGGGTTCTGACTCAGGTGCATGAGTTACACGGATTATTAGACGTGTTGTAGAAGATAGATCAAGTGCTCAAATATGTACAAGTATGCACAAATGTCTAATACTCATATCTGTTTAGGTTTTCCAGATTACTAGGAACGATGCAATGACTCGCACGCAGATTGCCGCTAAGCGAGGATGACTTAATATATATGAACAGGAGTCACTGACATAGCCATAAAGGATGAGTTATAGTCATTGACGAGGATGGTATGCAACAAAAAGTACACGAGGCGCTACATACCATCCCGTCCAGCACACGAGACTATCACGAGGTTCCACCCCAGAGACCGTCCGTAGAACACGATAAAAAAATCTCTCTTGTGCACCAAGTTGTCCGCAACTAAGCAAGTCTTGGGTCTTCCAGATTCACGACACGACATGTTCAATCATTATTCTTGTTCTGAACGAGTATTGCTCCATGATCTGTGATTCTTGCTTCCTTGACATGATTCTCGCTCTGAGTTCAACTTGACTTGATGCATTATCCTAGTTCGAAAAATGCCTTAGCGACCCAACGGTCCCGGATACTATCAGGTTCATACTTGCCCAAAACGACTAATTGATAGTCTTCTGGCTAAACTAGATGAATTCAAGACAAGATAGTGTTACCGGGGGTCGTGGCATAAATTCATGTGACGAGCATAGCGAATATGTAAAGCAAGCAAGCATTGAAACAATGTTGATACATAAGCATAAGAAAACTTGCAATATAGCCTACTTTAGAACATAATCCTTTACGTTAGCACTGGTCTAAGGGGTAGTGTGAGGAGTGAAACCGTACAGGAATATTATCGTGCTACATAATCTATAAGACGGGTAGTACAAACATGTGAAGCAGTGTACTACGAAGAGTATATAATGATCTACTCGAAGCATTAGCGAAGTCTACTAGCATGAAGCTAAGATAGCATGTGTGACACTCTGTCTCACAGTATCTGTATCAGAATATGGTACGTACTTTATACTGCATGTCACGACCCGCACCCAGATGAATCGGGCACCGGTTCGTGAGTACGTCCAGCCTACGCCGCAGTGTCGGCGGTAGTACGCTGTCTAGGTCATATTCACAGTTAAATTAAAGTCTAGCTCATTCACAGTGAATAAATAGGCAAGGATAATAACAGGAAATAGGAATGCTAAGATTTCATAAGACAAATTGTGACATCCAATCCACAGTTTAATACAGAACCAGAAGATAAATCGGGGACAAACCCAAGTACTATGCTGAAAGAAAAATACTAGCTAACTGGCTAACTACTCCTCAAAAGTAGTCTCCTGAGTAGGAACCGGCTCCTCGAAAGTATCACCTGCTACGTCATATGGGCCATAAAAGGTGGGGGCATAGTCTTCATCATCGCCTAATATCAACGGATCCAGTCAGGAAAGGAGCAAAGTACCAATACAGAACAAAGTTTAAACTAAATATTTATGACAAGTAGTAAAAACTGACTAAACATCACGATAAGAATATGCATAATAAGTAGTAAAATTAACTAAGGTTAAGCACTAAAAATCAGGAATATAAGTAAAACAGGGTTATAATGAGACAAGAAAATGGAACTGCAACAAGACAAAGAAACTATGTGTGTGTGATTGTGTATTTAGAATATATAGTTGGCATGTAGGGGGTTATAAGGCTAATCAGGCCATCATAGACGGCTATCAGTCAGAAATAATCGAGTATCAGGCTGATGGTACAGTCGCGTACCAACAGCTAGCAGTCAGGACAGGGGGAAGGGTAAACTACTTGCCTCCTAGTATTCTCCCTCCCGACATGAAAAGCAAGACAGGAACTCCAAATCCTAACACTAAGTGTAATCATCCAATGATACTAGTAGAACAAGAAACTAATTATCACAATATAAAGATTAAACTTGAAGTGCAGGTACTTGCCTGATGTTTGGATTCCAACTACGGTTCTGTTCTCGGGAAATTTCCAAAAATATCTCCGGATGCTGAAATAAATATTACCATCATGCTCAGAAGATATCAAATAGTTAGAAATGCCTGTCCTTGCGTTCCATTTGGAGACAAGGGCAAAAACGACAATTTCGGGTCAAAACGGGGTCCACATGTGGGCCCACTTAGCACCGAAAAATGTGTCAGGGTCAAAGGTCTCCAAATTCATCAAACTTAGTGTCAACAGGTCAGGAACGATGACACGAACCCAACGAAACTTCCAGAATTGGATTCCGATGAGCCGATCACAAAATTGTCCGTCGAGTGGGGCCTGTGGGGCCCACGACACGTGATTTCGTCAACGTTCTCAGAATCGAACCAAACATGGGTCACAGGACCAGCATATCGCTAGGAGTCCGATGGCGTAAGTTTCGTTTCAATCCGACGTGTGTACAGAAAGTTAGAGCATGATTCAGAAAAGACGGATACGGGACGGTGTCCGCGGATACGCGTTGATCCCGGTGTGCACGCACACCCGAATCGACTTCTGCAAAATTCTACACGTCCGTATCGACGGCGCGCACGTATCTGTGAAGACCGCGTGCGACCAAGTCGTCCCGTTTGGCAGGACGTACCCAGTTCCGGGGTGAATCGGGGCATTGTTTTTCCTGTTTTTGGATCGCGGTTCGCGATCACCACAGGACGCGATGCCCCCAGCGGGTTGCACGGGCACCGAGAGGGTCATACAGGCTTCGCGATGCAAAAGACGAAATCAGAAACGGAATTACGAGCAGAAAGATACGCGTACCTGAACAGGGCTCCAAAAAATTCGGGTTTTCTGTGTCCGACACGTGTCCGATACACAGAACTAGGGTTAGGGTTCAGGAGTGCTGGCCGGAGATCTGGCGGCTCGGGGCGGCACGGCGGCGGGGGAGGCCGGCTGGAGGGGACTGGGCGGCGCCGGCGAGGGCGGGCACGGCGCCGGCGGCTGCCGGAGGCGGCGCAGGGAGGAAGAAGGGGGAGGTCTGGGGAGACGGCCGGTGCTGAGGCGCTGCGGGAGGCGGTTGGGCGGCCTCGCGGGGGTGACGCCGGGTGCTGTCGGGCAGAGCGGCGTCGGGCGGAGCGGCACGGTGGCTAGGGCGGCCGTCGGAGCGGAGAAGCGGCGGTCGTGGTCGGGGTGGGCCGGAGAAGTGGGTGGCCAGGGGTTTATTTATAGGCGGAGGAGCGAGGCGAGGGGGCCGAGGGAGGCGGCGACCGGTACGGGGTCGCGGGGGGTGCGCGGGGGCGGGCAGGACCGAGCAGCGGGCGGCACGGCCGGCGGAAGCGGGGGCCGACCGAGTCGCACGGGGGAAGAGGGGGTGTGGGCTAGCGGGTTCGGGTGCGGGTCGGGTTCGGTCGGGCGGACCCGACCCGATAGACACGGGCTGGGCCTAGGGCTGGGCCGATTGGGTTTGGGCCGGGTTTGGGTATTTAATTAAATAATTAAATAAATAAATAGATAAATAATTAATTAAATAAATAAATGTTTTTAGGTGTTTTAATATAGGTCCGGGGCCAATAAATTCCAGAAAAATTATCCTAAGTCCTGTTTTTCATTCTACACAATAAAATATTATTTCCATAATATTTTAATATTAATTAAAAGTAAATAAAAATCAATTAATTACCAAGAGCCTAGGTTTTAATTACAGAAAAATTCCGAAAAATTTCAGAAAATTGTGAAAAGTCCAAATTAATAATTCCTGAAAATCAGGGGGCTTACAATCTACCCAACTTATAAAAATTTCGTCCTCGAAATTAAAATATGGTATAATCTATTAATCTTTTATGTACATAAGGCAAGTCAATCGCAATCTCCTTGCGATAATCAAAATTCTAATCATATCCATTGCAATCACTTCAAGGTTAAGATGACCACTGTTCCAATCAAAATTTCCACCTATGGTTATCTTTTCTCACTTTCTCAAATTATCCATATCCATATTCAAATTTAAATTAAATTCTTATAACATCTTCAAAATTTAAATAAGCATGTAAATTTCACCTCCCGATCTCTAACTATCATAATCTCCTCTAGAAGTAATCCGAGTCCAATATTATTCCCATTTTCACTTATAAATTTTTGTATGCTTCGACTTTTAAAACTCCATTCACATCCTCAACGTTTTAAATAGGTAGTCCAACCATCAAATTTTAAATTCTTAATTTCAATCATCAAATTGAGAATAATTTAATGCAATTCACCAATGTTCAAGTTTAAAATTCTATATTTTTATCCTCTAAATTTAAATTGATGATTTTACCTTCATTATTCCAAATTTAAATCATGTACCTAAGGTATAAATATTGGGTCCTCAATATCAAGAATTTTGAAGTTCATTAATCCTCATCATCTTAGTCATTCTTCTAAAATTCTCAAAATTTAAATGGCTTGAATCTCTCCCAATCTAAGCTTTACTCGATTACAATCCAAAAAAAATTCCTCTCGAGTTGACAATGCACTGCTACCCAACTTAGAATTTACCCATCTATCACATAAGGCTATATACTTTAAGAAAATATTCCTTAATTTGTTTACTCATGTCCTTCAATCCTCGAAACTTTAACGCCGATCATATTACATATGATATGTCCTTAATTACGGAAGAATAATCCTCAAATATGTGATCGGCCTATGGGGTATATCTAGTACTGTCTATATATCACACTAATACCAAGCACGAGATTTCGTCTTTCCGAAATAAGGGAAGACGAAGGTCAAAGAGTTCAAGGGTGAGGTGATAGGATAGAAGTGTCGGGATCAAGGTATTTAAAGAATTCAAATGGGAATTGTCAAGCAGTTATGGATTGAAATCCTATTTTGGTAATCATTTGTTCGCATGCTCGTATTAGTACAGTTATGTAACTGATACGATATGCTCAGACATGTCTAGGGCAAGTATATTAGTCAACTATATATCTCAATCCACGTAAAGTAGTCGTGCGAAGTGCGAACCAAAATGCACTAAGGTTGATCAGACCGTAATACACTGATTCTGAATAGACACTTGTATTAGTGTGGTTGATCAGGCCCCAATAACACATATGTCATGAACAAGCCCGATAAAGAGTAAGCTTGCAAAACTAGGCTATAGAATAGCAGCATAAGTCAAGTACAGCAAAATTAAGTACGCTAGATGATGATGAAAGGAGGTACAAATTATTCAAGTTCACAAAACAAAACAAAATAAGCAACATTAATAAAAGACTCTACAATTTCTACAGTTATCAAATATAAAAGCATACCAGGTTATTTAGCAAGTTCAAAATTACTAGGTTGGGGCTAAGGTCACGAACCAATAGGCACGAGCTAAAATAAGACTAGAAACGGCAGCTACAAATCACTTACGCGCATTAGCTACTCCACGAGTCTGCGCGTTCTCCATGGTCATCGCGAAAGCTTGTCCGCGTCCTTGTGGTGGATTTCTCTGCTGCTGCTGGGCCTGTTGGAAGAGTGCTGCTTGTGGTACCAAGGGTGGTCTCGGTTCGGGTGCTGGTAGAGCTTGTTGGTTTATCACAGCATCTCGTGGTGGTCTTGTAGGAATCTCGTCGCTTGCTGGTAGGTCCATTACTCTGCATCCAAAATAAACGATAAGATGCGCACAGAAATCAAGGCAGGATACAAGTCAAGGAATTAATTCGAATCCGAGATAGATGTCAAGAACGATTCAAGCAAGTGGATGAGATCCTAAAAACTTATCTTATTCTTACTGCAGGCTTGTTCGGTCCCAAAGTTGACACCGAATAATTTAGTCGTTGACCTACATGGGCCACCATAAAAATGTGTCACGACCCGCACCCAGATGAATCGGGCACCGGTTCGTGAGTACGTCCAGCCTACGCCGCAGTGTCGGCGGTAGTACGCTGTCTAGGTCATATTCACAGTTAAATTAAAGTCTAGCTCATTTACAGTGAATAAATAGGCAAGGATAATAACAGGAAATAGGAATGCTAAGATTTCATAAGACAAATTGTGACATCCAATCCACAGTTTAATACAGAACCAGAAGATAAATCGGGGACAAACCCGAGTACTATGCTGAAAGAAAAATACTAGCTAACTGGCTAACTACTCCTCAAAAGTAGTCTCCTGAGTAGGAACCGGCTCCTCGAAAGTATCACCTGCTACGTCATATGGGCCATAAAAGGTGGGGGCATAGTCTTCATCATCGCCTAATATCAACGGATCCAGTCAGGAAAGGAGCAAAGTACCAATACACAACAAAGTTTAAACTAAATATTTATGACAAGTAGTGAAAACTGACTAAATATCACGATAATAATATGCATAATAAGTAGTAAAATTAACTAAGGTTAAGCACTAAAAATCAGGAATATAAGTAAAACAGGGTTATAATGAGACAAGAAAATGGAACTGCAACAAGACAAAGAAACTATGTGTGTGTGATTGTGTATTTAGAATACATAGTTGGCATGTAGGGGTTATAAGGCTAATCAGGCCGTCATAGACGACTATCAGTCAGGAATAATCGAGTATCAGGCTGATGGTACAGTCGCGTACCAACAGCTAGCAGTCAGGATAGGGGGAAGGGTAAACTACATGCCTCCTAGTATTCTCCCTCCCGACATGAAAAGCAAGACATGAACTCCAAATCCTAACACTAAGTATAATCATCCAATGGTACTAGTAGAGCAAGGAACTAATTATCATAATATAAAGATTAAACTTGAAGTGCAGGTACTTGCCTGATGTTTGGATTCCAACTACGGTTCTGTTCTCGAAAAATTTCCAGAAATGTCTCCGGATGCTGAAATAAATATTACCATCATGCTCAGAAGATATCAAATAGTTAGAAAAGTCTGTCCTTGCGTCCAATTTGGAGACAAGGGCAAAAACGGTAATTTCGGGTCAAAACGGGGTCCACATGTGGGCCCGCTTTGCACCGAAAAACGTGTCAGGATCAAAGGTCTCCAAATTCACCAAACTTAGTGTCAACAGGTCAGGAACGATGACACGAACCCAACGGAACTTCCAGAATTGGATTCCGATGAGCCGATCACAAAATCGCCCGTCGAGTGGGGCTGTGGGGCCCACGACACGCGGTTTCGTCAACGTTCTCAGAATCGAACCAAACTTGGGTCACAGGACCAGCGTATCGCTATGAGTCCTATGGCATAAGTTTTGTTTCAATCCGACGTGTGTACAGAAAGTTAGGACGTGATTCAGAAAAGAGGGACGGGACGGTGTCCGCGGATACGCGTTGATCCCGGTGTGCACGCACACCCGAATCGACTTCTGCGAAATCTGACACGTCCGTATCGATGGCGCGCACGTATCTGTGAAGACCGCGCGCGACCAAGTCGTCCCGTTTGGCGGGACGTACCCAGTTCCGGGGTGAATCGGGGCGTTGTTTTTCCTGTTTTTGGATCGCGGTTCGCGATCACCACAGGACGCGATGCCCCAAGCGGATTACACGGGCACTGAGAGGGTCATACAGGCTTCGCAATGCAAAAGACGGAATCAAGAACGGGGTTACGAGCAGAAAGATACGCGTACCTGAACAGGGCTCTAGAAAAACTGGGTTTTCCGTGTCCGACACGTGTCCGACACGTGTCCGACACGTGTCCGATACACAGAACTAGGGTTAGGGTTCAGGGGTGCTGGCCGGAGATCCGACGGCTCGGGGTGGCACGGCGGCGAGGGAGGCCGGCTGGAGGGGACTGGGCGGCGCCGGCGGCTGCCGGAGGCGGCGCAGGGAGGAAGAAGGGGGAGGTCTGGGGAGACGGCCGGCCCTGAGGCGCTGCGGGAGGCGGCTGGGCGGCCTCGCGGGGGTGGCGCCGGGTGCTGTCGGGCGGAGCGGCGTCGGACGGAGCGGCACGGTGGCTAGGGCGGCGGTCGGAGCGGAGGAGCGGCGGTCGTGGTCGGGGTGGGCCGGAGAAGAAGGTGGCCAGGGGTTTATTTATAGGCGGAGGAGCGAGGTTAGGGGGCCGAGGCAGGCGGCGACCAGTGCGGGGTCGCGGGGGGTGCGCGGGGGCGGGCCGGACGGAGCGGCGGGCGGCGCGGCCGGCGGAAGCGGGGGCCGACCGAGTCGCACGGGGGAAGAGGGGGTGTGGGCTAGCGGGTTCGGGTGCGGGTCGGGTTCGGTCGGGCGGACCCGACCCGATAGACACGGGCTGGGCCTAGGGCTGGGCCGATTGGGTTTGGGCCGGGTTTGGGTATTTAATTAAATAATTAAATAAATAAATAGATAAATAAATAATTAAATAAATAAATGTTTTTAGGTGTTTAAAAATAGGTCTGGGGCCCAATAAATTTCAGAAAAATTACCCTAAGTCCAGTTTTTCATTCTACACCATAAAATATTATTTTCATAATATTTTAATATTAATTAACAGCAAATAAAAATTAATTAATTACCAAGAGCCTAGATTTTAATTACAGAAAAATCCCGAAAAATTCCAGAAAATTATGAAAAGTCCAAATTAATAATTCCTGAAAATTAGGGAGCTTACACTGCATGCTTTATTTTTCTGGATTTTGTGGGATTTTAAAACTTGAAAAATTGAAACTTTGCTTCCTGATCGGTATACCGACGGTATACTATAGTATACCAACGGTATATTACCCGAAAGATATATTTTTTATTTTTTAGATATTTTCGAGATAATTTGAAATATTTTTGAGAATTTCTCTATAAATAGTACTTGGTTTCATTTCATTTCTCTTTTTCTTTTTCTCTCTCTTCTCTCCACGTACCCTTTTACGCTTGAGCGTGGAGCTTGGTTTTGAGACCTGGAATGTGGTTTCTAAACCCCTTCGTGGTGGTGGACTAGAAGGTTTAGGCTTGGAGCTCCCTGTAGACATGTACATCTTGTCGATTCTATGAACTATTTTACTTTCTGTCATTTTCTTTCCTGGAGTTTTGGTAGTTGCTTTTTAGCTTAGACTTGCTTTACTATTATTGTTCATCTCATAATTTCTAGCCTATTGACCGTCTCGGTTCACTACCTAAATAATAAATATTAGTGACGTCAAAAAATATCGCTAATAGGTAAAAAATGTCGCTAAAATATTAGCGACGTAATTAGCGATATTTTACTGTTGTCGCATAACCCATGGTCGCTGACAAGAAATTCGTCGCTATTCGTTACTATAGCGATGTATATTTGCAACGCGTACACATCGCCAAATATTTTGTTATTAGCGACGTTCAGCTATGCGACGTCGGTATATCAACGACGTTGTATATTGTCGCATAACGTCGCCAAATCAGCGACATTCTCATCGACGTTTTGCTACACCAATGCTGACCTGGCAGAAATTGCCATGTCAGCTTTTTAGCGACGTGTAGTGACATTTTGACACAGATTAGCGATGCCTCTGATACCAGTTAGCGATGTTTTAACATAATTTAGCGACGCACTGTCGGTAAACGTCGTAGAACGTCGCTAAATTTAAAAAGAAAAAAGCATGCAATTTTTAAAAAAAATCCCAACAAAAGTCTGCATACAGTTATAAAATCACAGTTTATATAAATACACCGGGAATAACCCTCCGTTGAAATCCCTGGGTTCGCCAACCCCTTTGGTGGAACACTCAACACCGATACATACACAAACACGTTAAGAATATCGAAACACGCAAGAATGTTCCAACAAATAAATACATGATTCTAAAATAATGTCACATCTGTCTCATCCAAATAATGTAGTAAAAATTATAGAATAAATACATCAAAGACCCAAAAATGGGCCAATACACACAAACATAGTAAAAAATTCTTAATACGAACTACTGCGGATAAGGAGGAGGAGGGGGGAACACTGCCACGGATCTGGGATAAGAGGAAGCCATATTATTCCTGAGAAAGCATCACCGGTCCCGATAGATGAGGCATTGGAATCGATGGAGTCGGTGTCGGTGTCGATGCCGGCAGACCAGGAGGACTTATTTGCTCCAATGCTAGTAGTCGAGCATTGTATGAATCCATGGCAGATACCATCCTCTAAGTGTTCGTCTCCACGGTTCAACTCAACAAATCCTGTGTCGCATGTATCATCACAAGTGAGTCACTCATGGCCATATGCGGCCTCTCCAGCTCCGTATATATGTGTTCCGTAGACGCGGCTAGAGTCGCCAAGCTGTGCTGTGTCGTCTAGCTCATAGTCCTGAGCTCTATAAGGCTGTGTTCCATCGTCTGGCTCAGAGTCCTAATCTCCATTAGGATACGCTCGAGCGCATCAAAACGTGCGATGATCGTCGCATCGTCGGTCTGTGGCTAAGATTGGGGCCGCTCCATAATCCTCCGTAGAAACTCGTCACGTAGGTCAGCAATATGACGGTCAACGCTCTCCTGGGCTCGTGCCGACGCCTGCAAAGGTAGCTAGAAATGCACACTGCCAGAGGGGGTCCTGGATGACTGCGTCACAATAGAGGTGCCGTAGGATCCCGTACCGTAGTACGTACCCCTCTGAAGACCACCAACGACGGTCATCCAGAGCTCGTCCGCCGACGGAGCTGTAGAGGGCTGAGAGGAAGTACCAGCCCCTCCCTCTGCAGGTGCACTAGTAGTCGTCCGCTCATGTAGTCTAAGATACTCGTCCTAGAAAAATGGTTGCTAACGTCTAAGGTACTTACTACTAACTTTATAGTTATCTATTTGCATATTTTCAAAATTATATTAAAACTAACACAAGATAAAGTAACATACATAGGTCTGCGTTGCCTTCTCATCGATGAGCTTTCCGCCCTTTCGATGGGTGACCAGGAAGACGGTTACCATGTTGGTGTCCTCACCCCTCTGTACCTGTTAAAAATTATATTGTTTGTTATTAAAATTAAATACATTATCCTGCTTTTATTAAAATAATATATATTCAATAGAATACATACCAGACGACGGAAATATTCCGTCATGGAAATTGAGCCACCATACCACTTTTCTGACTTCGACCTAGCCGTCTTTGCCTTCTTCGACATCTCTATGTACCTGGGTTTGCTGAATCTCGCCTTCATCGCAGTCCACTTCTCAGGCATGATCCAACTGTGGATCGGAACTCCATCGCGATCACGAGCCTTTTGATAGTTGATCGCATCACGGATCAACTTGGCGGCGACGGAAGAAAACTGCTCCTCGATCTTCTCAGCCCGGTGTTGTGAATAGAAATAGATTTTCTACAAAAACTAAAATAGAGAGTTATATAATATGCATAAATAATTATTGATATTAAAAGTAAATATAGTTTTACCTTGAAGTGGGCAAACTAGAATGCCTTCCTATCTTCAGGAGCATCTGAGTAGTTGATCCAAGGCCCACCATAGTTCTGCCTCAGAAACACCCCCAGTGCTCACTGTACCTCCGACGGACGATATCTATACAACGATAATTAAATTCATGAATATAAAGATATAATAATTTGCCCCGTCGGTCCAAAATGTTAACTAATTAACTTACTTTTGAGGCCCGTCGGTCCAAATCTCCATCCTCGTCTCGTCTGGAGGTGCGCATGGAGGATCGCTCTGAACATGTGTCGTTTGATTTTATAATTTTATCAAACTTCTCATGCCATATCTTGGGAGATGCTTTAGGTCGTATAATGATTTTACCAACTTGTAGACTGTCTTCAAGTCCTTTAACGACAAATCCTTTGGGTTGTTGCATGCAAATCTCTTCGGTCAACTCTCCATTCAGGAATATTATTTTAACATGCATCTGATGAATAACTAGCTTATGAATTACACTGAGAGTAATCAACATCCCGATGGTCGTCATCCGTGCTACTAGAGCATATGTATCGAAGTAGTCGATCCCATATTTCTGAGAAAATCCGTTGGCTACCAGCCTCGCCTTGAACTTTTCAACAGTTCCATCGACCTACATTTTATTCTTAAAGATCCACTTGCATCTGATTGGTTTAGATCATTTAGGTAGATCGACCAACACCCAAGTGTTGTTGGGGGTTATTGAGACATACTCATCATCGATATCCTCCCTCCAGAAGACAGTGTCTCTGATTTTCATCTTCTCATCATAGGTAAGCAGATCTGCTTCCACATGACAGATGATAAAATTATCTCTGAAGTCCTACTGTCTCCTCACCCGCTTAGATACTGGCTCTACGAGTTCTGGTCTCGAAAGTTGTCTTTGTAACGATAAATTCTTCTTGGACCACATATTCATTGAAAGCTTCAGCCACCTGTGCACCAACACTATTCTCCAGAATGTTTGCGCGAGAACAATATTCTTGTGCCTTGCAAATTTATCTTCAAAGAATTCTGTATCGCGAGATTCGATGATATGATTTGATTCAATATCAAGAAACCTCCGAGCATCACTCTTCTCAGCATAACCCAGAAATATTATCTTCATAGTCCTTGTTCCCAGCATCTAAATCTTTAAGTCTGGAAGCTTCACATATGCCAGCTTCACATATGCCAGACACCCCCACAATCGAATGAAATTCAAGTTGAGTCTGACCTTGAACCAGAGTTCATGCGGAGTGACATCAGAAGTTGCGTACGATACTCAGTTCTGAATTAAAGTAGCCGTGAGCGCAACTTCTCCCCAGAAGTAGTATGGAAGTCCTACAGTTAACAACATTGAGTTCATCATCATCTCTGTCAACGTTATATTCTTTTTTTCTGCAATTCCATTTGATTGAGGAGAATACAGAGTAGTCGTCTTATTGACAATTCAATCTTCTTTGCAGAACGATACAAATTCAATAGACCTATACTCTCAAACTCGATAACTTCTAAGTCTCTTGAGTTATTGCCTTTTTTGACGTTCAACCTCAGCCCTAAACTCCTTGAACTTCTTGAATGCTTCATCTTTTGACTTGAGCAGATAGATGAACGCGTATTTCGAGTAGTCATCAATGAATGTAATAAAATACTTTATTTTGGCCTTTTTGGAGAACTGCTTGAAGTCATAAATATCTGAGTACACAACCTTTAGAAGATATGTGCTTCAGTTTATTTATTTAAACGATTTTTTTGTGATCTTGTCTACGCACTGACCTCACACGTCTCCACCTCCTTACCCCCACATTTGGAGATAAGTCCTAGACTAGACATCTTGCGGTACAGAGTACATGTCCTAGTCTGGTGTCCCACAACTCTTATAATGAGATTTACTCACAAGCAGAAGCTCGAACATTCATTTGATATTGAAAATCTTGTTTCAAAGTATGTCTCCTGCTAAGATATCATCATCTGGCAACCATGAATGTTCACCCTCAAGTCTGCAACAGACTTCCTAAGATCATGTCCTTAGTAATCACTGGTACTTAGCTACACGCACTCCTTTGACTGTAACTTCTCGAAGTCCAGAACCATTGTCTCAATCTCCAGATCTTCTGCTTGATCCCTGCTGGCCATCGATTCCTCCTCCAATGATAGGTTTGACGTTGTTGAACAGCTCTTCCTATAGCACACGTGGCTAGATGCACCAGTTTCCATCCACTGGTCAGCAACCAGGCAAGATGACTTAACCTGCGCAATCATTGTAACCAAGTTAAGTAATCAATGTAACCAGCTATTACCTTGTTATTTTGTTTTGACATTGGATTTGCAATCCTTATTCTCATGGTCCTTCATGCTTGAAGAGACATACGCCAAGGTGCACATAACCCTATGTACATAACCTGGTCGCGCATAGACCTTCCTTAGAGCCAGCCACATGGGTGCTTCCATGTACCAAGTCCTGTCATGCGCCAAGTTCTATCATGCACTGAAAGAACGCCATACCCAGTGACTGCCCTGCACCGAGCCTACTATGCACCGAGTTCTGCCATGTGCCAAAAGAATGTTATGCGCAGATACTTCTCGCGCATAGTATCAATCTCTATGCGACAAATGTAGTAGACATCTTCATGCGGCAAGTTGCAACAGTTGTCATCTTCCTTCCTCTTGGAATGTGAGTCTCCAACGACGCCAGTACAAATTCACCTCCATCCGCAGGAATGGTAGATCCAAAATCTGTCTACATACGTCCAACATTTGATAGGGACTTATTCCTCATCCAAATGATTGAAGTGTAGCCCGTCAATCTTCTCAAGTTTGAGAAAACTTGTGCCCAGAAGACTTGAACAGAATTTCTCCATCTTACTCAGATCTTGCTTTGAGATTGTTAGTCTTGAGGCTTAACCTAAGATGGATTAATCGGATAGAGAATAGAGGTTCACTCATAGAGGTCCTCCGGAGCAGGAGCAGAGGTTATCCCTCTACTGAATCCTGAAGATGAATCAAGATCAAGGGATCACCCACATGGGGCCCTCTAGGACTATTATCGACAAGGGTTCACCCACAGGGTTGCCTCTCTGACAATAATCGAAATATTACCAAACCAGATTACAACTCCTTCTAGATCACATAACTCAAGTACCAAACCACGTTCATCGTTGCAAACAAAATTGCAATTGGGACATATTGTTTACAACTAGAAGAAGGGAGAAGAAGATAGAATAAAAATTATTCTTATTAGGGTGGTGAAGACCATCGTTGCTCAAAACAAGATTCACCCTCTATCGATGATCTGCTTCCAGGAGCCAGCAAGTTCACAATAGAACTTATGGAACGCTCGTAGTCACCTTTGAGTATGACTCAAACGGACCATTTGGACTCCTCTTATATTATTTTTTGTGTGTCTCCAAAAGGAGGCCTGACGGCTCTATTTATAGAGAAGGGTGGAAACACATCTCCACTCCCATCCGATGTGGGACTAAAATACCAACTCCCAAAAATAATGATTGATATTCCAAACCCCGCAATTAGTGGAATTATGAGCCAACTGCGCTTTCTGCGCATATGCGCGCAACAACTCAACCTGCTCCCGTGCACATAACCTAGCAGTGCAGCGGCCTATGCACGCACGCGCACAGTAGTGCAGCAGCGCATAGCTGCGCATTGTCCGTGTCTAGTCCGGCGCGTCCGCGTCCGAGTCATAGCTTCTTAGAGAATTTTTTCAAGAGTGTGACAAAAAGCATAAATGCTTACTTTGAGGAGTTAATCATTTTTCCTCCTATGAATATACTCCCACGTGACACCCACATGTGCCCCACCACATTCCATGTGTACACCTCAACACATACAAAATATTATATTATGATATCCACTTGGTGGTGTAGCCAATGTGAAACTATTCTTCACTAGTCCAAAGTCAAAAACACCAACAGAGAAATTATTCCCCCGATAGAAGATAACTAGAAAGAGTTGCACTTGTTAATTTTAAGTGAGGAATCAGATTTGGAAGTGCTCAGAAAGAAAAGATATATAGAATCATAGGCAAATAACAGTTTAATGTAGATAGAAATTTAATTTGTATTATACAGATAATAAAGAATGACAACAAACAAGTGTAGCATGTTGATCAGGGGATTCTCAATCTAGATGCAAACCAAGTCCCTTTCAAAACTCATGTACTCAACTTGAAAAAGAAATGCTGGTGCAAGTGACAGTCTTGTAAACAAAATCCTCCAAATTCCAACGAGGTGAAATACATTTGCATAACAAAAACATATGTAGACTCTATCATACCAATTAATATTGAGTCAGAATATCGAATATCAAATATGTAACAAAATGTGTTGTGTTTGAACGTAGTGGTCCGATTGTATTATTTTTCCAATCAAAGAAAAGGCTGGAACACTCCAAAACAAATGCTCGAACCTCGTTATTTATAATGATTTTGAAACATTTCAGCCATAATTGTTAGACCAATGGACCAACGTTCTGTTATTTAGATTTTTAAATAACCATTCATATGCGGAGAAGACAATGAGAGAATACAACCCAATAACAACTTGACTAGTCTATTTTTTAATTAATGTTTACAAATCTAAGACCTCTTTATATAGCCTTACATGATAAAGTCCTAATAGTATTATGATATGTTGTTAGTATCTTAGAGCATTCATATTGGTAATACTTCAAACACATGCTTTAAAATATTTAAAATGGTATAAATTATTACATTTAGAGTATCTCCATGATATTGACACACACTACTACATTTCAAATTAATTTTGTCGAGTGAAACCAGTAAGACTGTACCTAACTAGTGTGGTGAAATACCACTTTCGACATGTAAACGGCTAGAGGGTAATGTACGACAGCTCACACGTGAAATGTGCGAGTGCTATCGTTTCAGATTGGAACTGAGGGAGTGATTCCAGATTTTAGAAATATAAGATATTTTTCTGTCTGACTAATACTAATGGATCTAGGTCCCGACACGTAGATCAATATGATGTAAATCAAAATAGAGTGATGCCAGTAAGAATCTGATAAAGATTGTGCTAGTAAAAGAGTCATGATGGGTCAACAACTATAAACCACGTATCTCAAATATGTCCCATTTTTTTTTTTTTTTCCTATTTGTTAAGATTTTTTCTCTCTTTTCTTTCTTTATTTTTCTTTCTAGTTTGGTTATTTTTTGTGGGACCAACAATTAATATAAAGCAGGTATTATACGTTTTAAATTTGGAGTGTCTCATAACTTTCAAATAATTTTTAAATATGCACAAGTGTCTATTTCAACATTCAAATACTATAAAATTTAATTAAAGTTAAAATATATCATTAAAATCTCTTCCACTTTCAGTTGAACCCGTGAACCCAAATTTTGTGGGTTCCTGTTTCGATTAGACGAAAGTGACGACTTGACTCGGATTGACAAAACTGACAACGTGGACGATCCAGATCATACAAGATGAAGTTAAACAAAAGTCATCAAATGGTAATATAAAAGTCTATATAATTAATTAATTGTCAAAATAAAACACACAATAGTTGGTTGTTCTCAAAGCATACCGCGACCCATGACCCATGTAGTGTAACTATCATTAGGACCTGTTTGATAACTAGAAAAACTAAAATTTAAATTTTAGATTTAAAAATTTTAAATTTAAATTTAAATTTTAAATTTTGATACAATCATGAATTTTTAAATCCAAATCCATTGTTTGATAAATTAAAATTTGGTCATTGGATTTGGTCAAAATTCAAATCTATTGTTTAGATAATAAAATAAATTTTACCAATAATTATAATAAAATATTAATTAACAAAATTATAAATTATGATTATAAATTATTATTTAAAATTAACATAAAATATTAATTAATAAAATTATAAGTTATTAATTAAGATTATAATTTTGATTAATAAACTAATAATTAAGATTATAATAAAATATTAATTAATTAATTAATAACTATTATTATTAAGATTATAATTAAGATTAATAAATTATTAATCAATATTATAATAAAATATAAATGCATAAAATTATAAATTAAATAACTATTAATTAATTATTAAAATTATGATTTAATAAATTATTAATTACGATTAATAAATTATTAACTAAGAATATAAGAATATATTATTGCATAAAATTATAAATTAATTATTGTAATTATGATTATGATTAATAAATTATTAGTTATAATTATAATAAAATATTAATAAATTAACTTTTAACTAATCATAATAATTATAATTATAATTATAATTATGATTAATAAATTAATAATTAAGATTATAAGAAAATATTAGTTGATATGATTATAAATTAATACATTATTAATTAATATTATAATTGTGATTAATAAATTGATAAACTATTAACTAAGATTATAATAAAATATTAATTAATAAAATTATAAATTAATAAATTATTAGTTAAGATGAAAATTTTGATTATAATTATGATTAATAAATTATTAATTATGATTATAATAAAATATTAATGCATATTGATTAGTTATTAATTTATAATAAAACATCAATTTATAAAATTATAAAATTATTAATTAAGATTATAATTGTGATTAATAAATTATTAACTAAGATTATAATAAAATATTTATTAATAAAACTATAAATTATTGTCCATTTTTTAAACATAGGATTTCATAAATTTTGAAGTAATTATTACCTACTTTTCAATTCCAAATCTAAGATCCAACCAAATTTTTTTTTTTTTAATTTAACTTTAAATTTTAAAATTTTAAAATTCGACTCCAAATACGATTTAGCAAACAGTCCATCATTGGTTGTTTGGTAGGCAGGGGCTGGAGTGGAAGTGGGGTGAAAACAAG
Source organism: Iris macrosiphon (assembly GCA_036927795.1). Taxonomy (NCBI): domain Eukaryota; kingdom Viridiplantae; phylum Streptophyta; class Magnoliopsida; order Asparagales; family Iridaceae; genus Iris; species Iris macrosiphon. Next base: position 23,290,281 of record JAYESA010000010.1, read on the forward strand.
ACTTTCGGATGAAAGTGCAAACAGTTTTATTGTTTGGTTAGGCTGTAAATGTTGACAGTAAATGTCTCTTTAGAAGTGTCAGAGTTGTTGTCCCCTGCAAAACTTTCTCCAATTTGTTGCAGCTCAAGAGTGCCACAACTATGCTGCAATCAAGTGAGAGAAATTATCTCTCTTCTTCTTCAACTTTGGCCCAAATATTCCGTCCCCTCCCTCGGCGCCTCCTACCGCCCCAAATACTCCTCCGCCCCCCTTCGCCGTAGAGACGATGCATCGGTGTCGGCTCCCTTGGCTCGCCGCTCCGGGGAGCTCGACAGATCAGTCGAATCGACGCGACGTGGCGCTGGGTCACCACGACGACGACGACGACGACCTCAGTCAGATCGACCATCCGGTGCTGAGCTAGACCGGATCTGAGATGCTGGGGAGGAGCTCCTCGACCTCGATGGCGGTGTGTTGGAGCCTAGATGCTGAAACAAGAACAGAGCACGAACAGAAAGAAGATGAACAAACTTCTGTGAGAGAGAAGTTAATATTTTGGTGCTTTCATTCTTCCTCTTTGTACTTGTCTGAAGTTATATACAAACTTGATGAAGCAGCCAACTCCACTTCTCACTTACCCACTCACCACATTTCTAGCAACACTCTCACACACAGTTAGATCCACAATTCTAGCTACCACTAACAGAGACCAACCTATTCTCATGCCACTCTCGGATCATGGCCGTGAGACAACACCGTGTAATAGGATTAAGTCCAACAAATCAATTCTTAAACCTGTTGCATGGAATTCATCTCTACGACGTCGAGTTTTTATCTCATCACAATGAACTTGACTCGTCCGAGCACCTTGATAAGGATGTCGGCCAGCTGGCCGTTAGTGCCGACATGATCGACATCCACTTTACCATCTTCGATGCACTTGCGAATAAAGTAAAAACGAGTGTCAATATGCTTACTCCGTTCGTGATGCACCAGATTCTTGCATAGTGCAATCGCTGATTTGTTGTCCACCAGAAGCTTCACTTTCTTTGGCTCATGTCCCACCAGCTCGCTCAACAGCCGGCTCAGCCGAACACCTTGCCACGCTGCCATCGCTGCTGCTATGTACTCCGCCTCACAAGATAAAAGCGCGACGATATTTTGCTTTTGAGATGCCCATGTTATCAAGCTTGAGCCGAGGAAGAAAGCAATCCCTGTGGTGCTCTTTCGGTCGTCGACGTCACCGGCAAGATCACTGTCGCTGAACCCCACCAACTACTGCTCCAGCTTGCCGGTCTTCATTTAACAACACCCATACCTGATCGTGCCACTGATATACCTCAGAATGTGTTTGACGGTAGCCCAGGGTGATGCGGTAGGAGTCTCCATGAACCTGCTCACGATGCCCAACGCATAGGCAATGTCGGTCCTCGTGTTCACCAAGTAGTGCAGGCTCCCGACGATGCTTCGGTACTTAGTTGCGTCCAACGCAGCTCCGGCATCCATCTTGCTTAGTCTCATACGATTTTCCAGGGACATTTGGCATGGGTTGCAGCCGATCATGCCCAAGATTTCGAGCACCTTGCTCGCGTAGCCACCTTGACACAAAGTTATCTCGCCGACGCCTTGCTTGACTTCGATCCCCAAGTAGTAGCTTAAGAGGCCGAGATCACTAATGCTGAAGAGTTCCTTCATTTGAGTCTTGAACTTGGTGATATCATCAACGCAAGATCCGGTGATGATCAAGTCATCGACGTACACGCCACCGCTAGCCCTCTGGTACATGGCGTGCTCCAATGGGCTTCGCTCGAAATCGATCAAGGCAAGCGACTTGTCCAGCTTCGCGTTCCATGCTCGAGGCGCTTGCCGTAGCCTATACAACGCCTTGCGAAGCCTGAACACCTTGTGCTCATTTTTGACGTCGATGAAGCCTAGTGGTTACTGCACGTAGACCTCCTCAGCAAGATCTCCATTCAAGAACGCCGATTTGACGTCCATGTGGTGCACTTCCCAATTATCGTGTGCGGCGAGCGCAATCAGCAGTCTTACAGTCTCCATTCTTGCTACCGGCGCGAAGACCTCGTCGAAGTCCACCCCCTGTTTCTAAGCATACCCTTTAGCAACTAAATGAGCTTTGTGTTTGACGACGTTACATGCGGCATCCTTTTTAACTTTGAATACCCACTTAAGCCCTATGGCTCTGTGTCCGTCGGGGAGATCGGTGAGTACCGATGTGCTGTTGTAGTGGACCGATTGTATCTCGTCGTCCATGGCACGATTCTAGCATGCCTCCTTCAGTGCTATATCAACGCTCGCGGGCTCCTCAGCTGCAATCAAGCATAGTCCGTTGTACTCGCTGTTTAGCGTCGCCGTAGTGTCGTAGATGTTCGACAGTTTGCGGTAACGGTTCGAACTGCTGTCGGAGTCGAGTATCTCATCGGTGGTGGGTGGTGTCACCCACTCGACACCCCTCAGTACGGCTGTGGGCGTTCATGGCTCTGCTGCCTGCGGCACCACTGGAATCACCCTGGAGGAGTTGGCCTATGTTGTCGTCGTGCTACTGTCGGTGATGACTCCACGGTGAAGGCAGCTGGGCCGAAAACATTACTGTTGTGAGCTGTCTCCCAGTTCCAACCCCTGTGCTACTAGAACACACCGTTTCGAGTCACATGGAGCTTCTTCGCCCATGGATCGTAGACGCGGTATGCCTTGACGCCTTCCTCGTACCCAAGGAACACCATTTCTGTTGATTTGTCCGCTAGTTTGTTGATGCCGGGCCCGAGCTTCTTGACATGCGCCACATAGTCGAAGGTTCGAAAGTGGTATACCTTCGGCTTCCTCTTGTTCCACGCCACGTATGGTGTTTTGCCGTCAAGGCTCCGCGACGGCGCTCGGTTGAGGATGTACACGGCGGTCTTCACTGCTTAGACCCAGAACATGGCCGCCAGTCTCATGCTTTTCAGCAAGCACCGCGCCATCTCCATGACCATTTGATTTTGGCGCTCGACTACGTCCTTTTATTATGGTGTGTAAGGCACAGTAGTGCAGTGTTTGATGCCCAGTTCATCGTAGTACTCCCAAAACTCGAGGGAGTTGAACTCGCCGTCATGATCTGAGCGGAACGCCTTAAGCTTGGCGCTGTGTTCTTTTTCAACCAGAGCCTTGATCTTCCTGAAGCATTTGAAATCTTTTTTCTTGGACCTGACCACTTCAAGCCACATATATCTGCTATGGTCATCAACTACCAACAGGAAATATGTGTTACCTCCTGGCGTAGTTGGTGTGATTGGACCACAGAGATTGCTATGAACCGACTCCAATCCGTGCTCGGCGCGATACATCGTGGCTTGCAGGAACATGGCGTGATGCTGCTTGCCGAGAGCGCAGCCATCGCAAAACTGCCTGACGTGCTCGATGAGAGGGACGCCATCCACCATCTCCTTGCGCGTCATGTTTCGTAACGCACAAAAGTTGAGTTGCCCGCAACGTGCATGCCACAGCCACGCCACATCGTCCGTCTTCGCGACCAGACATATGGGAGTGGTCAGGTTCAGGGTAAAAGTATATAGCCTGTTCCTGGACCGCGCCACCCGAGTCAGCAGTTTGCGTTCTCGGTCGTAGATGCTCAGTTTTCCATCCTCGATCATGATCTTGCACCCTTTCTCGTCCAAATTCCCGAGGGAGATGATGTTGCTGCGAAGACAAGGTATAAAATACACCTCGGAAAGTACCCGATGCTCCTTATTTTGGCACTGAAATGTGACATCGCCTTTGCCGCAAATATTCACTAGCGAGCCATCCCCGAACTTGATCGTCCCCTCCGTTGATTCGTCGAGTGACGTGAACATCGCTCTAGAACCGGTCATGTGGCAACTAGCTCCCGTGTCGAGGAACCACACATCGTCGTTGGCGTCACCAGGGAACACATTCTCCTCATTGAGGTGAACCATCTACGGTGTGTCGCTCACGATGGGCACAATATCGCAGCGCTGAGCCATCAACAATGTCGGCTCATCATCCTGAGTGCGCATGGGATTCGCCTTCTTACGGAGCTCGCGAAGTAGCTTACGGCACTCCTTGGCCCAGTGGCCATTGTAAACCCCCTGATTTTTCAAGAATTTTAAATTTGGATTTTTCATAATTTTCTAGAATTTTTTGGGAATTTTCTGTAATTAAAAACAGGGTTTTAATTATTAAATAATTTTTATATGATAATAAATAATATTAAAATATTATAAAAATAATATTTTTTGGTGTAAAATGAAAAACTGGACTTAAGGTAATTTTTCTGGAATTTATTGAGCCTCGGACCTAAATTAAAATACCTAAAAACTAATTATTTAATTATTTATCTATTATTTATTTATTTAATTATTTATTTTATTAAACCCTCGGCCCAAGCCCAATAGGGCCCAGCCCAACCGACCCAGCCATCCGTGGCTATCGGGTCGGGTCGGGTCCGCCCGACCGAACCCGCCCGACCCGCGACCCGCTTCCCCCACCCCGCACGAACCCAGTCGCCCCCGCGTCCACCGCCGCTTTCCGCGGCCGCCGCACCGTGCCGGCCCACGCCCCGCGCCCCTCGGCCACGACGACCCCCTCCTCCGCCGCTCCCGGCCTCTCCCCTCGCTCCTCCGCCTATAAGAACCCTCCCCCGCAGACCTCTCCGCCACCACCACGGACCCCCGTCGCCTGACCCTGATCCGCCGCCTCCCAGCTCCGCCGGCGATGCCTCACCCCTCGCCGCCTCGCCTCGCCGCACCACCCTGCCCAGCGGCCGCCGCCGACCACGATCCCCCTTCCTCCTCCTCCTTCTTCTCCACAGCACCCCGCCGCCTCCGGCCGCCGTGCTCACCGCCGTCGCCGCCGCCTCCGTCCAGTCTCGTCGGCGCCGCCCCAGCCCCCTCTGGCCGGCCTCCCCTACCGTAGCGCCGCCCAGCTCCGGTAGTGTCCCCCGAAACCCTAAACCTTAGGTTTTCGTGTGTGTCGGACACGTGTCAGACACGGTAAATTCTGGGTTTTTTGGACCCTGTTCAGGTACGCGTATCTCCCTGCTCGTTTACCCGTTTTCGTTTTCGTCAGTTGCCTCGTGGACCCTGCGTGACCCTCTCGGTGCCCGTGCAACCCGCTCGGTGCATCGCGTCCTGTGGTGATCGCGAACCGCGATCCAAAAACAGGAAAAATAACGCCCTGATTCACCCCGGAACTGGGTACGCTCCGCCAAACGGGACGACTTGGTCGCGCGCGGTCTTCACTGATACGTGCGCATCGTTGATACGGACGTGTGAAATTTCGCAGAAGCTGATTCGGATGTGCGTGCACACCGGAATCAGTGCGTATCCGCGGACAACGCCCCGTATCCGACTTTTCTGAATCGTGCCCTAACTTTGTGTACACACGTCGGATCGAAACGAAACTTGCGCCATCGGACTCGTAGCGATACGCTGGTCCTGTGACCCATGTTTGGTTCGATTCTGAGAACGTTGACGAAATTGCGTGTCGTGGGCCCCACAGGCCCCACTCGACGGGCGATTTTGTGATCGGCTCATCGGAATCCAATTCTGGAAGTTCCATTGGGTTCGTATCATCGTTCCTGACCTGTTGACACTAAGTTTGGCGAATTTGGAGACCTTTGACCCTGACACATTTTTCGGTGCAAAACGGGCCCACATGTGGACCCCGTTTTGATCCGAAATTGCCATTTTTGCCTTTGTCTCCAAATTGGACTCAAGTACAGGCGTTTCTAACTGATTGATATTTTCTGGATCTGATGGTGATATTTGTTTCAGCAACCGGAGTACCGCCTGCAATTCCAGCTGAAGTCAGAGACACAATTGGAGCCGGAACCACAGGCAAGTGTACCTTGCCAAACCCTGCAGCTTGCTACTTATTTTCCTTGACTTATTTTTTCATCAGTGGGCAATTAAAGCTTGCCAATTCACAGTGATGACTGTTATAGTACTTTACTTGAGTTCTTGTAGACTTCATATATAATCTTGTTTAAACTGTTTAACCCAGGACCGAGTGACTTTACTTAGCGTCCGATTACTAGTCGGGTGCCAACCCCGTACGCGGAGTTGTGTAACGTCACATAGAGATGGAAATCGAGACCCGATAATTCTCGTACTTGTCTTATCAAGTACACCAGAACCCAGGACACTTGACACTATTCATGAGACAGAGTCTTTCTGAGACATTCAAGGTGATTCTGTATAGGATACATGTTTTCTGACCTAGACATTACATTCATAGACATTGGATTCATAGCTATCAGACTTGCTACATTAGTTATAATCGTGCGTGACATGGACATGAGGCATCATGGACATGAGACGTGGGATTACATCGGGTGGGGAGAGACACACAGGCTACAGGATGATCTCATATATATAAAACATAGTATATTTCATAGTATAATTCATAGTTATTGCTGCTACCGGCTCCCCGACACAGAGCTTGTAGTGGCTTCAGCCTGAGTTCTAGTGATGCTCTCAACTTGCATATCATATAAGTTGGTTACATAGCTTACCCTCTTGTTCATTTATCTGCTGCACTGCATTTATTTTGGCTTGTATTTTCTGCACCTTGCTGTCCCCTGAGGACCTGGATCCGGATTATGTTTCCAGGAATAGCTGAAGAGATCTACCCCGAGGTGTACGGAACAGGAGCACTTCTCGGAACAGAACAGGAACCTGAGGACGAGATCGTGGCAGAAGACTTCTCCTGAGTACCGGCTTCATATACTCAGTATTTCTATTTCCAGTTGATTTATTTCCTGTCTATTTGCATTTATGTACCAGACATATTCTCGGATTGTTCCCCGAGACACTTATTTGAGATTTGCTTATTTATTCTATTGCATTATTCTGGCTTTGCTCTGTGTTTATATTATGTGGATGAGATTAAAATAACTTGGGACTTGTAATAATTGTTCTATTTCCTGTTAGACTACAGCTTAAGCATGCCCTGATGGATCCATTAAATTGGGTTATCCATCGGTGCGTGCTGCTGGCCATTGCCACGTGTCCAGTCCCTCGACATTTTGGGACTGGGGCGTGACATAGTTTTTTTGGTGGCCCATGCAGGTCAACGACTAAATTGTTCAGTTTCAACTTAGGGACCGAACAAGCCTGCAATAAGATAGGATAAGTTTTTAGGATCTCATCCACTTGCTTGAATCGTTCTTGATATCTATTCGAATTAATTTATTGACTTGCATCCTGCCTTGATTTATGTGCACCTCTTATTGTTTATTTTGGATGCAGGGAAATGGACCCACAAAAGTGCAACGAGACTCCCGCCGGAACACCACAAGCTACAGGTGTCACCTATGACGACGAAATGACACCAGTCGGAGGAGTTCCACCAACTCAACAGAGCCAGCAGGCAGGTCAACCTACCTCCAGATTCCGGCGTGATGACATCCCACCTCCGCCGCAGTTCGTCCCACCAACGCCTGTACTCCCACCAGGACAGCCAATTGACGGGCAGCAGATATTCCAAATGATCTACGCGATGATGCAAGCCCAGCAACAAATCCAACACGAGGCTCAACGTCACGAAGCTAATTTCTTGAGAAGCAGCATCGTAACTGCACTGGAGCAGGCCAACCTACCAGCTCGACGGCCATCGACGGGCTCTATCACTGACTTCCGCCAACTGAAGCCCCGCACTTTCTCCTACAAGAAAGAGCCCACAGAAGTTCATGAATGGCTCACCAACATTAGGCATCAACTTGAAGCAGCTGAGTTTCCACGAGAACGTTGGATGACTGCCGTCCGAATGCAATTGACAGGCAATGCGCACCACTGGTGGTTGTCTGAGGAGACGCGACTCGGACCAGACCGAGTTACTTGGGAGGAGTTCTCCAGACTCTTCCAAGAGATGTACATTTCGGCTATCGCTCGATCAGAACTTCGGGACAAGTTCAATCGTCTCACTCAGGACTCTATGACGGTGGAAGAGTACAACGCGGAATTCATTCGTCTGAGTCGCTTCGCCCCAACCCTGATCCCGACAGAGGAAGAGAAGGCCGAGAAGTTCTTCGACGGACTGAACTTTGAGCTACAGAGACTCATCGGATCCGTCGCACCTACCTCCTATTCGGACGTTCTCGCTGCAGCCCGACGCATGGAACGCGTCACCAGGAGAGAGTCTCACCTCAAACGGCCAATCACCTCAGCACCAGACCAAGCACCACCGGAAGAATCTGCAAAGAGATCTCACACGAACCAGCCACCCAGGGAAGCTTCGCAGACCCTTCCTACCTGTCACTACTGCGACAAGATAGGCTGTCACGCTCCAGTCCCAAAATGACGAGGGACTGAGCACGTGAGCAATGGCCAGCAGCACGCACTGATGGACAACCCAATTTAATGGATCCATCAGGGCATGCTTAAGCTGTAGTCTAGCAGTACTAAGTACAAGTCTCAGGTACTACTAATCTCATCCACAGAATAACCACAGATTAATTGTCAGAAATAATGCAATGGAAATGAATAAGCAATATTAAATAAGGTTATCTCGGGAAACAAATCCGAGAATTATTCTGTTACATTTAAGAAACATAGACTGAAAATAAAATACTGAAAAGGAAATACTGTGTAGCTGAAGCCGGTGCTCAGGTGAAGTCTTCGGCCACTATCTCGTCCTCGGTTCCGGGTTCTGCTCCAAGGAGTGCTCCTATACCGTACACCTCGGGGTAGTTCTCTGCGGCTACACCTGGGGACATAGTCCATTTCAGGTCCTCAGGGGACATAACAAGGTACAAAAAATACAAGCCAAAACATATGCAGTACAGCAATAATGAAACAGCAGGGTAAATATGTAAACCAGCTAAGTGATATGCAAGTGAGAGTTTTAGTCATACTCAGGCTGAGACCACTACAGGATCAGTGTCGTAGAAACCATAGCAGTATTTTCTCGAGGAGCCAGTAAGGAACCAAAGCTCTGAATCAGAGTCTAAGGCACCGCCAGATATAATTATTTATATTATATTATATTCAGCCTTAATATGACAATACTCTCCCCACCCCATGTAATCTCACGTCACAGTTCCAGAAAATATCAGGTACAAGTCACGCAAGTTTGAACTAATGCAATGAGTCAGGCTAGAATCTAAGCATGTAAACTGGAAATGACATAAAAATGTAACCTATATGGGATCACCAGGTATATCTCAGGCAATTCCGTCACATGAAGAGTGTCAGGTGTCCTGGGTTAAGCAGTTAAACATGTTGCATAAGAATCTACCAGAAATCAAGTAAAATACTATAACCAGGATTATCTGTGAATTGGCAAGCTTTACTGGCCCACTGATGTATAAACAAGTCCAGAAAATAACTAGCAAGCTGCAAGTTTTGGCAAGGTACACTTGCCTGTGGTTCCGGCTATGTTTGCAGTTCTGACTTCGGCGGGAATTGCAGACGGTACTCCGGTTGCTGAAACAAATATTACCATCAGATCCAGAAAATATCAATCAGCTAGAAACGCCTGTCCTTGGGTCCAATTTGGAAACAAGGGCAAAAACGACAGTTTCGGATCAAAACGGGGTCCACATGTGGGCCCGCTTTGCACCGAAAAATGTGTCAGGGTCAAAGGTCTCCAAATTCACCAAACTTAGTGTCAACAGGTCAGGAACGATGATACGAACTCAACGGAACTTCCATAATTGGATTCCGATGAGCCGAACACAAAATCGCCCGTCGAGCGGGGCCTGTGGGGCCCACGACACGCGATTTCGACAACGTTCTCAGAATCGAACCAAACTTGGGTCACAGGACCAGCGTATTTCTACGAGTCCGATGGCGCAAGTTTTGTCTTGATCCGACGTGTGTACACAAAGTTAGGTCGAATTGCAGAAAGGTCGGATACGGGACGATTTTCGCGGATACGCGTTGATCCCGGGGTGCACGCACACCCGAATCAGCTTCCGCGAAATCCCACACGTCCGTATCGACGAGGCGCACGTATCTGTGAAGACCGCGCGCGACCAAGTCGTCCCGTTTGGCGGGGCGTACTCGGTTCCGGGGTGAAACAGGGTCTGGTTTTTCCTGTTTTTGGATCGCGGTGTGCGATCACCACAGGACGCGATGCCCCGAATAGTTTGTTCGGGCACCGAGAGGGTCATACAGGCTTCGCAACGCAATTCACAGAATCGAAATCGGAGGTACAGGGTGCAAGATACGAGTACCTGAACGAGGCCCTTCGAAACTAGGGTTTTCCGTGTCCGACTCGTGTCCTGGACACGTGTCCACTGCTAGGGCTAGGGTTTGGGGACTGTCGGAATTGTGGCCGGCCGGTGGCGGGTTGGGCGGCGTGGCCGGAGGGAGCCGTCGATCGAGCGGGGATGCGGGCGGAGCTAGGGGCGCTGGAGGGGAGATCCGGCACCGGCGGTTGGGAGCAGAGGGAGGGACAGCGGGGTCGTCGGGCTCGAGCTCGGCGGCCGGGCAGGGGGTGGAGCTGGGAAGGAGGAGGTCGCGGAGGGGGCTGCTCGAGGCGGAGGGTGCTGGGCAGGGCTGACGTCGCGCCGGAGCTCGGGGGTCGTCGGACTCGGGGGTGGCCGGAGCGGCTAGGTTAGGGTGAGGGGAGGTTGAAGGAGGCGGGGAAGGGAGAGGGGTATTTATAGGGTGGCCATGGCGGGGGCTGGCCGGGGAAGTGGCGGGGAAGGCGGAGAAGACGTGGGGGTGAGGCCGGGTGCGGGCGGCGACGTGGCCGGAGCCACCGCCGGGATTCTCGGCACGCAGCGCGTGGGGGAAAGGGGATGGGGGTCCGGGTCGGGTTCGGGTTCGCGGGTTGGGCGGACCCGCCCGACCCGCTAGGGAGCTGGGCTGCTGGGCTGGGCTTCGGCCCACTGGGCCGGGCCGGAGAAAAGAAAAGAAAAATAAATAATAATAATAATAATAGTAATGGTAATTAATTAATAAATATTTAAATAAATAAATTTAGGTGTTTTAAAAATAGGTCCGGGGCCCAATAAATTCCAGAAAAATTGCCCTAAGTCCAGTTTTTCATTTTACATCCAAAAATACTATTTTCATAATATTTTAATATTGTTTATTATCATTTAAAAATCATTGAATAATTAAAACCCTGTTTTTTAAATTACAGAAAATCCCAGAAAATTCCAGAAAATTGTGTAAAATCCAGTTTTTTAAAATTTTGAAAAAATCAGGGAGTTTATAATCTACCCCCCTTAAGAGGATTGCGTCCTCGCAATCAAAGAATAACCGGTCAACAGAGATGACGCGGTCGCAAACATCGTTTGAAAACACATCACAAGATACTTAGGGAAGTACCGTTTCCCTAAAAATTGAAAGTTTACACTTTCCAGGAAAATCTAGTTAAAACTATAACTTTTATGAAAACCAGGTTGTTATTACAAGTTGCAATTTACTAGGTTGGGGCTGAGGTCACGAACCAGGAGGCACGAACTAAACAACACTAAAAACGGATAACTACGAATCACTTACTCGCATCGGCTTCCTGCACAGTTATCGCGTAAGCTTGCTCTCGTCCTTGAGGTAGATTCTTCTGCTGCTGCTGAGCTTGCTGGTAGGGTGCTGCTCGAGGTGCTGGTGGAGTTTGCTGGTTCGCCCTTGGTGCTCCTTCCCTTCGCTCAGGGCAGTCTCTTACTGCATGCTGCCTGGATCCACAGCCTAAGCAGAGTCTGAGTTTACGTCTACATTCCTTCTCGACATGGCCTATCTTGCCGCAGTGGTAACAGGTAGGAAGGTAGAAGGCTTTTGGTGCAGCTGGTGGTGGCGAGCTTGTTTGTTGACGCTTTGCAGACTCCTCTTGTGCTGCTTTGGTTGGTGCGGATGGGGAAGGCCGCTTCAGTATGGTCTCTCTCTTGGTGACGCGCTCTATGCGTCGAGCCGTAGCAAGGACGTCCGAGTATGATGTTGGTGCGACGGACCCAATTAGTTTCTGCAGCTCAATATTTAGTCCGTCGAAGAATTTCTCGGCCTTCTCTTCCTCAGTCGGGATCAGGGTGGGGGCGAAGCGGCTCAGACGAATGAATTCTGCGTTGTACTCTTCCACCGTCATAGAGTCCTGAGTGAGGCGATTAAACTTGTCCCACAGCTCTGATCGAGCGATGGCAGGAATGTACATCTCCTGGAAGAGTCTGGAGAACTCCTCCCAAGTGACTCGGTCTGGTCCGAGCCGTGTCTCCTCGGATAGCCACCAGTAATGGGCATTGTCCGTTAATTGCATTCGGACGGAAGTCATCCAGCGTTCTCGTGGAAGTTCAGCTGCTTCAAGTTGATGTCGTATGTTGGTGAGCCACTCGTGAACTTCTGTGGGCTCCTCTTTTCCGGAAAAAGTGCGGGGCTTCAGTTGGCGGAAGTCCGTGATTGAGCCTGTAGTTGGCCGTCGAGCGGGTAGGTTGGCCTGCCCCAGTGCAGTTACGATGCTGTCCCTTAAGAAGTTAGCTTCGCGACGCTGAGCCTCGTGTTGGACTTGCTGCTGAGCTTGCATCATGGCGTAGATCATTTGAAATATTTGCTGCCCGTCGATTGGCTGTCCTGGTGGGAACACGGGCATTGGTGGGACGAACTGCGGCGGAGGTGGGATGTCATCGCGCCGAAATCGGGAGGTAGGTTGACCTGCCTGCTGGCTCTGTTGAGTTGTGGGAATTCCTCCGACTGGTGTCGCTTCGTCGTCGTAGGTGACACCTGCAGCTTGTGGTGTTCCGACGGGAGTCTCGTTGCACTCTTGTGGGTCCATTTCCCTGTATCCAAAATAACCAATAAGAGGCGCACAGGAATCAAGGCAAGATGCAAGTTCAAGTTAGTTCGAATACGATACAGATATCAAAAACGATTCAAGCAAGTGGATGAGATCCTAAAATTTTATCCTATCTTATTGCAGGCCTGTCCGGTCCCTAAGTTGAAATCGAACAATTTAGTCGTAGACCTGCATGGGCCACCACAAAAACCATGTCACGTCCCAGTCCCAAAATGACGAGGGACTGAGCACGTGAGCAATGGCCAGCAGCACGCACTGATGGACAATCCAATTTAATGGATCCATCAGGGCATGCTTAAGCTGTAGTCTAGCAGTACTAAGTACAAGTCTCAGGTACTACTAATCTCATCCACAGAATAACCACAGATTAATTGCCAGAAATAATACAATGGAAATGAATAAGCAATATTAAATAAGGTTATCTCGGGAAACAAATCCGAGAATTATTCTGTTACATTTAAGAAACATAGACTGGAAATAAAATACTGAAAAGAAAATACTGTGTAGCTGAAGCCGGTGCTCAGGTGAAGTCTTCGGCCACTATCTCGTCCTCGGTTCCGGGTTCTGCTCCAAGGAGTGCTCCTGTACCGTACACCTCGGGGTAGTTCTCTGCGGCTACACCTGGGGACATAGTCCATTCCAGGTCCTCAGGGGACATAACAAGGTACAGAAAATACAAGCCAAAACATATGCAGTGCAGCAATAATGAAACAGCAGGGTAAATATGTAAACCAGCTAAGTGATATGCAAGTGAGAGTTTTAGTCATACTCAGGCTGAGACCACTACAGGATCAGTGTCGTAGAAACCATAGCAGTATTTTCTCGAGGAGCCAGTAAGGAACCAAAGCTCTGAATCAGAGTCTAAGGCACCGCCAGATATAATTATTTATATTATATTATATTCAGCCTTAATATGACAATACTCTCCCCACCCCATGTAATCTCACGTCACAGTTCCAGAAAATATCAGGTACAAGTCACGCAAGTTTGAACTAATGCAATGAGTCAGGCTAGAATCTAAGCATGTAAACTGGAAATGACATAAAAATGTAACCTATACGGGATCACCAGGTATATCTCAGGCAATTCCGTCACATGAAGAGTGTCAGGTGTCCTGGGTTAAGCAGTTAAACATGTTGCATAAGAATCTACCAGAAATCAAGTAAAATACTATAACCAGGATTATCTGTGAATTGGCAAACTTTACTGGCCCACTGATGTATAAACAAGTCCAGAAAATAACTAGCAAGCTGCAAGTTTTGGCAAGGTACACTTGCCTGTGGTTCCAGCTATGTTTGCAGTTCTGACTTCGGCGAGAATTGCAGGCGGTACTCCGGTTGCTGAAACAAACATCACCATCAGATCCAGAAAATATCAATCAGCTAGAAACGCCTGTCCTTGGGTCCAATTTGGAGACAAGGGCAAAAACGGCAGTTTCGGATCAAAACGGGGTCCACATGTGGGCCCGCTTTGCACCAAAAAACGCGTCATGGTCAAAGGTCTCCAAATTCACCAAACTTAGTGTCAACAGGTCAGGAACGATGATACGAACTCAACGGAACTTCCAGAATTGGATTCCGATGAGCCGAACACAAAATCGCCCGTCGAGCAGGGCCTGTGGGGCCCACGACACGCGATTTCGACAACGTTCTCAGAATCGAACCAAACTTGGGTCACAGGACCAGCGTATTGCTACGAGTCCGATGGCACAAGTTTCGTCTCGATCCGACGTGTGTACACAAAGTTAGGTCAAATTGCAGAAAGGTCAGATACGGGGCGATGTCCGCGGATACGCGTTGATCCCGGGGTGCACGCACACCCGAATCAGCTTCCGCGAAATCCCACATGTCGTATCGACGAGGCACACGTATCTGTGAAGACCGCGCGCGACCAAGTCGTCCCGTTTGGCGGGACGTACTCGGTTCCGGGGTGAAACAGGGTCTGGTTTTTCCTATTTTTGGATCGCGGTGTGCGATCACCACAGGACGCGATGCCCCGAACAGTTTATCCGGGCACCGAGAGGGTCATACAGGCTTTGCAACACAATTCACAGAATCGAAATCGGAGGTACAGGGTGCAAGATACGAGTACCTGAACGAGGCCCTTCGAAACTAGGATTTTTCGTGTCCGACTCGTGTCTTGGACACGTGTCCACTGCTAGGGCTTGGGTTTGGGGACTGTCGGAATTGTGGCCGGCCAGTGGCGGGTTGGGCGGCGTGGCCGGAGGGAGCCGTCGATCGAGCGGGGATGCGGGCGGAGCTAGGGGCGCTGGAGGGGAGATCCGGCACCGGCGGTTGGGAGCAGAGGGAGGGACAGCGGGGTCGTCGGGCTCGAGCTCGGCGGCCGGGCAGGGGGTGGAGCTGGGAAGGAGGAGGTCGCGGAGGGGGCTGCTCGAGGCGGAGGGTGCTGGGCAGGGCTGACGTCGCGCCGGAGCTCGGGGGTCGTCGGACTCGGGGGTGGCCGGAGCGGCTAGGTTAGGGTGAGGGGAGGTTGAAGGAGGCGGGGAAGGGAGAGGGGTATTTATAGGGTGGCCATGGCGGGGGCTGGCCGGGAAAGTGGCGGGGAAGGCGGAGAAGACGTGGGGGTGAGGCCGGGTGCGGGCGACGACGTGGCCGGAGCCACCGCCGGGATTCTCGGCACGCAGCGCGTGGGGGAAAGGGGATGGGGGTCCGGGTCGGGTTCGGGTTCGCGGGTTGGGCGGACCCGCCCGACCCGCTAGGGAGCTGGGCTGCTGGGCTGGGTTTCGGCCCACTGGGCCGGGCCGGAGAAAAGAAAAGAAAAATAAATAATAATAATAGTAATGGTAATTAATTAATAAATATTTAAATAAATAAATTTAGGTGTTTTAAAAATAGGTCCGGGGCCCAATAAATTCCAGAAAAATTGCCCTAAGTCCAGTTTTTCATTTTACATCCAAAAATACTATTTTTATAATATTTTAATATTGTTTATTATCATTTAAAAATCATTGAATAATTAAAACCCTGTTTTTAAAATTACAGAAAATCCCAGAAAATTCCAGAAAATTGTGTAAAATCCAGTTTTTTAAAATTTTGAAAAAATCAGGGGGTTTACATAGGCCATGTCGAGAAGGACTGCAGACGCAAGTTGGGATTATGCCTGATTTGCGGAACCAATCAACACATAGCCAAGGATTGTCCTTAGCATCGAGATGGAGCACGAAGGGCAAACCAACCAGCTTTACCAGCACTGAGGCCACCTCGGGCACCTCAAGTAGCACTCTTCCAGCAAGCCCAGCAGCAGCAGAGGAATCTACCACAAGGACGAGGACAAGCTTATGCGATGACTTTGGAGGACGCTGATGCGCGTAAGTGATTCGTAGTTATCAGTTTCTAGTCTTATTGTAGCTCGTGCCTATTGGTTCGTGACCTCAGCCCCAACCTAGTAATTGGCAACTTGTTAATAATAACCTAGTTTTCTAAAAATTGTAGTTCTCTTGCTTTAACTAGATTTTCTCTAGAAAGTGCATAACTTTCATTCTTAGGGAAACGGTATTTCCCTAATGATCTTGTGACGTGTTTCGAACAGTGCTTGCGACCGCGTCATCTTTGTTGATCGGTTATTCTTTGATTGTGAGGACACAATCCTCTTAAGGGGGGTATATTATAAACCCCATGATTTTTCAAGAATTTTAAATTTGGATTTTTCACAATTTTCTAGAATTTTTTGGGAATTTTCTGTAATTAAAAACAGGATTTTAATTATTAAATAATTTTTATATGATAATAAATAATATTAAAATATTATGAAAATAATATTTTTTGGTGTAAAATAAAAAATTGGACTTAGGGTAATTTTTCTAGAATTTATTGGGCCTCGGACCTAATTTAAAATACCTAAAAACTAATTATTTAATTATTTATCTATTATTTATTTATTTAATTATTTATTTTATTAAACCCTCGGCCCAAGCCCAATAGGGCCCAGCCCAACCGGCCCAGCCACCCGTGGCTATCGGGTCGGGTCGGGTCCGCCCGACCGAACCCGCCCGACCCGCGACCCGCTTCCCCCACCTCGCACGAACCCGGTCGCCCCCGCGTCCACCACCGCTTTCCGCGGCAGCCGTGCCACGCCGGCCCACGCCTCGCGCCCCTCGGCCACGACGACCCCCTCCTCCGCCTCTCCCGGCCTCTCCCATCGCTCCTCCGCCTATAAGAACACTCCCCCGCAGACCTCTCCGCCACCACCACGGACCCCCGCCGCCTGACCCTGATCCGCCACCTCCCAGCTCCGCCGGCGATGCCTCACCCCTCGCTGCCTCGCCGTACCACCCTGTCCAGCAGCCGCCGCCGACCCCGATCCCCCTTCCTCCTCCTCCTTCTTCTCCACAGCACCCCGCCGCCTCCGGCCGTCGTGCTCACCGCCGCCGCCTCCGCCCAGTCTCGCCGGCGACGCCCTAGCCCCCTCCGGCCGGCCTCCCCCACCGTAGCGCTGCCCAGCTCCGGCAGTGTCCCCCGAAACCCTAAACCCTAGGTTTTCGTGTGTGTCGAACACGTGTCGGACACGGTAAATTTCGGGTTTTTCGGACCCTGTTCAGGTACGCGTATCTCCCTGCTCGTTTACCCTTTTTCGTTTCCGTCAGTTGCGTCGCGGACCCTGCGTGACCCTCACGGTGCCCGTGCAACCCGCTCGATGCATCGCGTCCTGTGGCGATCGCGAACCGCGATCCAAAAACAGGAAAAATAACGCCCCGATTCACCCCGGAACTGGGTACGCCCCGCCAAACGGGACGACTTGGTCGTGCGTGATCTTCACAGATACGTGCGCATCGTTGATACGGACGTGTGGGATTTCACAGAAGCTGATTCGGATGTGCGTGCACACCGGAATCAGTGCGTATCCGCGGACAACGTCCCGTATCCGACTTTTCTGAATCGTGCCCTAACTTTGTGTACACACGTCGGATCGAAACAAAACTTGTGCCATCGGACTCGTAGCGATACGCTGGTCCTGTGACCCAAGTTTAGTTCAATTCTGAGAACGTTGACGAAATCGCGTGTCGTGGGCCCCACAGGCCCTACTCGACGGGCAATTTTGTGATCGGCTCATCGGAATCCAATTCTGGAAGTTCCGTTGGGTTCATATCATCGTTTCTGACCTGTTGATACTAAGTTTGGCATATTTAGAGACCTTTAACCCTGACACGTTTTTCGGTGCAAAGTGGGCCCACATGTGGACCCCGTTTTGACCCGAAATTGCCATTTTTGCCCTTGTCTTCAAATTGGACTCAAGGACAGGCGTTTCTAGCTGATTGATATTTTCTGGATCTGATGGTGATATTTGTTTCAGTAATCGGAGTACCGCCTGCAATTCCAGCTGAAGTCAGAGCCACAATTGGAGCCGGAACCACAGGCAAGTGTACCTTGCCAAACCCTGCAGCTTGCTACTTATTTTTCTTGACTTGTTTATTCATCAGTTGACAATTAAAGCTTGCAAATTCACAGTGATGACTGTTATAGTACTTTACTTGAGTTCTTGTAGACTTCATATATGATCTTGTTTAAACTGTTTAACCCAGGACCGAGTGACTTTACTTAGCGTCCGATTACTAGTCGGGTGCCAACCCCGTACGCGGAGTTGTGTAACGTCACATAGAGATGGAAATCGAGACCCGATAATTCTCGTACTTGTCTTATCAAGTACACCAGAACCCAGGACACTTGACACTATTCATGAGACAGAGTCTTCCTGAGACACTCAAGGTGATTCTGTATAGGATACATATTTTCTGACCTAGACATTACATTCATAGACATTGGATTCATAGCTATCAGACTTGCTGCATTAGTTATAATCGTGCGTGACATGGACATGAGGCATCGTGGACATGAGACGTGGGATTACATCGGGTGGGGAGAGACACACAGGCTACAGGCTGATCTCATATATATAAAATATAGTATATTTCATAGTATAATTCATAGTTATTGCTGCTACCGGCTCCCCGACACAGATCTTGTAGTGGCTTCAGCCTGAGTTCTAGTGATGCTCTCAACTTGCATATCACATAAGTTGGTTACATAGCTTACCCTCTTGTTCATTTATTTGCTGCACTGCATTTATTTTGGCTTGTATTTTCTGTACCTTGTTGTCCCCTAAGGACCTGGATCCGGATTATGTTCCCAGGAATAGCTGAAGAGATCTACCCCGAGGTGTACGGAACAGGAGCACTTCTCGGAACAGAACAGGAACCTGAGGACGAGATCGTGGCAGAAGACTTCTCCTGAGTACCAGCTTCATATACTCAGTATTTCTATTTTCAGTTGATTTATTTCCTGTCTATTTGCATTGATGTACCAGACATATTCTCGAATTGTTCCCCGAGACACTTATTTGAGATTTGCTTATTTATTCTATTGCATTATTCTGGCTTTGCTCTGTGTTTATATTCTGTGGATGAGATTAGAATAACCAGGGACTTGTAATAATTGTTCTATTTCCTGTTAGACTACAGTTTAAGCATGCCCTGATGGATCCATTAAATTGGGTTGTCCATCGGTGCGTGCTGCTGGCCATTGCCACGTGTCCAGTCCCTCGATATTTTGGGACTGGGGCGTGACAGCCATAGATGCCGCAATTGTGACACTTTCCCTTCTTCTTATCACGCGTGTCGTCGGATGTGTTGTCGTTGTCGTCGTGTGTGTCGTCGCGGCCATGGCTCTTTTGCTTTCCCAATTCGCGGTCACCGCCGTCGGAGGAGACCTCGCCTTGATCCTTCTGCTTCATGCGCGCGAGCCATTCTTCTTCGGAGAGGAGTAGGCTGCCACCCGTGCTGCCAGAGTTGCCGTCGAGATCATACCGCTCCTCTACGGCTAGAAGCCGACCGGTAAGCTCTTCAATGGACAACGTCTTAAGATCTATAAGAGTCTCAATGGAGATGGCGACTTGCGTGTACCTAGGTGGAACAACACGAAGAAACTTTTTAACTACCTTCTCTTCGGACAGCTCGTTGCCGAGTAGTTGTAGGTCGTTAACGAGCCCCTTGAGCCGCATCGCGAAGTCCTCGACGGACTCGCCGTCCTTGAACT
The DNA here is from genome assembly GCA_036927795.1 of Iris macrosiphon. Taxonomy (NCBI): domain Eukaryota; kingdom Viridiplantae; phylum Streptophyta; class Magnoliopsida; order Asparagales; family Iridaceae; genus Iris; species Iris macrosiphon. Next base: position 23,310,059 of record JAYESA010000010.1, read on the forward strand.
TGATCCTCTCAAAGTCGGCGCAAAGTTTCTGTGCCTTGGCCTCGCGTACGCTTTCAACCCCCATCTGCATGGTCTTTACAGTGTCCCATGCTTCCTTGCAGTGTCTTTCACTGACAGTCTCCGCAGTATCTCCGGTGGTACAGCTTGGAGTATGGCGGACATGACCATCCTGTCGTTGCGGTACTCGGCGATCCCGGGCTCGATTGCTTGCCACAAGCCCTACGCCTACAGATTGACTCTCATCAAGAGAGCCCAATCCTCGTAGTTCGTTTGTGTCAGCATGGGGTACTTCACTTTAACCCCTGCCATCGTCTCCTTCACTACCCGCTCCATGATGCGGCCGTCGTCGCTTCCTCCGCTGCCATTGTCGATCCTGGCGCACGTTGGGGACTTGGAAGAAGATCTTGATTCAGCCATCGTCACAGCTCGGATACCACTTGTTGAAGCCTAGATACTGAAACAAGAACAGAGCATGAACAGAAAGAAGATGAATAGACTTATGTGAGAGAGAAGTTAATATTTTGGTGTTTCCATTCTTCCACTTTGTACTTGCATGAAGTTATATACAAACTTGATGAAGCAGCTAACTCCACTTCTCACGTACCCACTCACCGCATTTCTAGCAACACTCTCACACACAGTGAGATCCACAATTCTAGCTACCACTAACAGAAACCAACCTATTCCCATGCCACTCTCGGATCATGGCCATGAGACAACAAACGTGCAACAGGATTAAGTCCAACACGGTGATCACGACGAGCATCGACGGCTGCGACCGGACCTACTGGGCGAGGTGAGCCACCGCTCTAACTCGTCCCACGGCCGACCCCCGTTGATCAGTGCCGGGAGACATGGGGACAGGAGACGAAGTCCCGGCACCGCGTGGCCGGAGAGGAGAACTGGAGAAGTGTCTATTGGTTAGGGGTGGTGATGGTGATGGTGGTAGTGGTGTTCGTCGGGGGTCGGCCTCCGCCGTAGCAGCTGTGCATAGCCAAAAAAAATTTTAATAATTTTTCTGGAAAAGATAAACAGTAAAGAGGAAAGGGCTGATGATAAAGGCACTACAAAATACACTCAGGGTTGGTCCAGATTTTTTTCTAAAATTTTCACTTAAAATTTTACTCGGGACTAGGCCAAAAATTTATTTATGACTGTCAAAATTTTGACAGTACTTTCAATAGGTTGGGCTGTCAAAATTTTGACTGTCCTAAATAAAGTATGCAGTTCAATGGACAGTCAAAATTTTGACAGTCCAACCTATTGGAAGGACTTTCAAAAAATTTACAGTCCTAATAAATATTTGGACACGGTTAGGAATGTGATCTTATCGAAGTTTTCGCCGACGGAAAAGGGGAGGAGGAAGGAGCCGTCGCGGATGCGGAGGGAGATGAGACTGTTTCTGGAGAGGGGGTCATCGGAGAAGGAGTCTTCGCAAGCCTGGGAGTGGGGAGGAGTTGGGGAGAAACGTGGAGCTCGCTTCGGAGCGGAAGAAGTAGTGGAGGCCGACGAGGAGGGAGCGGGAGAGGAGGAGGCGGAGGCGGAGGGAGCGAGGGTCCGGGAGGAAGAGGAGCGGGCCGAGGGAGGTGTTCGATGGAACGCCGCTGAGGAGGAGGTTGGGGGCGGGGAAGACACAGGAGACCGGCCAGAGGACTAGTCATGAGTAAATTTTAAGTGAAAAAAAAAAAGGGGACCAGCCCCGAGTCATCTTTGCAGTGCTTTTATCAAGAACCGAGAAAAGTTATGCATGACATCTAAACACAAATTCTTTCTCCTCACTTGCAGGAGACAAAAAATGACTCTATCCAAACACATTTTGAAAAGTGTCACTTGTTGCAAGTACACTGTAACTAAATATACTGTAAGTGTCACTCTTACACTTTTATAGAGTTACCTTTATCCAAATAGCCCATAATAAGTGCTTGTAAAAGCATACTCCCGCCTCAAGACCAAAACCTATTTAAACTAACATTCTTGCATCCGCATAAACTCGAATAAAGAATCAAATTTAATAGGATTTTGGATTATTATTTCCAACGTTCTCCTTAATCCAAATTCTCCATCAAACACATCAGGAGAAATCTTCGAATGTGGCTTTTGCTTCATGAACACTTCTTGCTTCAAGGACTCCTGCTTAATTTACAAACGTCTCTTGCTTCCAAAACCAAGGTGGATGACAGTACATCAACGTAAAAGCTTCCAAAACCATTTTTTTTTTCCTTAAAATAAGTTGGGCCTTGGGGTGGGCCTTGGCTAATGGGCCAATATTAAAAAAATTATGCCCACTAATTTTATTTAAAAATAAACTATATCCAATAATTAAAATAATAATAATAATTAATGCAAATAGCAGAGAATAAATAAATCAAGTCATTAAGAAGCATGATTAACTTTTATTTAATTGATATTTTTTATTTATTTGTAGAACAGTTGAAAGCTACAAAGTTCATAATCATCGATTTTCAATTCAATTTCTCCGTGTCCAGCTTTCTTTGAGATATCTTCAAATTCTCGATCTTCAAAGAAATGAATATTAGTCTGCAAGGCTTCGCAACTTCATGCTCCAACTTCTATATTGTCATCTATATTAAGAGCTTTATAGTCTAGTTCATTAGCATTGGCACTTTCATCTCTTAAATGTTGAATCTGTTTTTCTACGTGCACGAATCTAATCTTAAGTGCAAACGTAAACTTTTAAAAGAATTGTTAACATCGATCATGCTCCACTTCTTGATTAGCATTCTTGAACCTGTACTAAATCAAACTTTTGATACTAGCATAGACATCGGAACCATTAAAATATTACGTGTCAAAGAAAAAAGTATAGGAAAAGTCTTTTCATGTGTTTTCCACCACTATAAAATAGAAAAAATATATATATGTTGTAGAACATTCATCATCTTTGGAATAGAAGTTCAAATACAAGGATAATTCTTGAGTTGTGACAGAATAATTTATCTGTTTCTTCTTTTCTAGTATATTTTTAACTTGAGATAACTTAGAACTTTAACTAGATGAGCTACTACTATCTTGAACGGTTGAACCACGCGAGTCATTTTGACATAAAAAAAAGCATAGGAACTAAATTTAACATGTAAAGTTTTTTTTTTAATACAAAATACTCATTTTTTTATATTTTTCTTAGAAACATCTAACAATATATCATAGCCATCTAATTTAATTTAGGATCCAAACTATAGTCGAAGGATATAGAAGTAGAATATTGTACCAATATTTTTTTTAAAAATCTTCCGTTTTAGTTACAATTTAATCAAAATCAGGAACATGTCCATATCATGCAAATAGATTAGAAATATTAATGATCTTTGTTAAAAATAAAGAATAAGTTGTATAATAAACTCTAGATAAATTACATGTAATGTTGTAAACAATTATAAAAATTTAAAATTTGAAGTATCCATTCTTCAACCGTTCTCCGAAATTGGTAATCACTATTTGAATTTGTATTATTGTAGTATATAATAATATATTTATATTTAATATATAATTTTAACATCAAATATGTAGCATTACATCTATGCTACATCTTTAACAAATCTCCTATATTTTAAAATCTCTTGGTTTTCAAAATCTTAATACAGGAAGTATTAATTCTAGAATCATAAAAAAAAATTGCAAAAATTTGGATTTTTAAAATATTAAACTTGTAAGATGGCTCCGCATATTGTACTTCCAGTATGGAAACATTCCAGCGGTCTTAAACAAATAATTTATTTATGTAAAAGTTATTTTGTATCTAAATAATGATATAAATAAAATGATAATTTTGTTTATTAGTCTATATATCTAAAGATAAAGAAAACTTATTATTATTATTTTCAAGAAATTTCTTTCAAACCTTCTTTTTCTTTTTTGAAATAATGTACTTGAAAGCTTTTTCTCAAGTAATACATCTACAAAATTTTGTAAAATAATAATTTAATGTAGTACTTGTATAGTCATAATAATCTCCGGTCTCATCAAATAGAAAAAATTGTTATTGTCAAATAATACATTTTATTAAGTAAGTTTTATTACAAGCAAACGAAGAAGTAAATTATCCTAGTGTAGATCCTGAAGAATTGATGTCTAAATGTATTTGTATAGCATCAATTATGGCGTTACCAAAACAATTCTCATAGCCTCTTTAAACTTTGCATGCATCCATTTTGCCCATTAAACGTTTGTGTTTTGCATTTTTTTTTTTATTATGCACCTCTAGGTATTGTTCTGTGTGTACTGGAATCTAAGAATTCCACTTTATTATTATTTGTAACATTTATTTTAGTAAAATAATTCCATATTATGGACATGTCTTCGTAGCTCGAGTAGAACTCCTATGGGACCCTATCCCCTCATGATCATTAAAGTGGGCTTGTTGGGACTGAAGGGGCCGAAGTGGTCCTTGTTGGCACATTTATATTTTGATAAACTTTATAATTAACTCAACTACTTGTTCCAGTCTAACTCCAATTGTAAATTTCAACTCATATGAGAACAAAGACTATTGAGTTCTAAGCTCTTCCTTTCAAGCCTCAAATGCTACAAGACAAATGCTAGAAGACCCACGATTAAAGACTGCTCTTCATACATGACTTGGTCTGTAAGAGTGTCTAGGACCTTTTGTAAACACTAAGGGTTGATGGCAAAAAAAAAAAAAAAAAAATTAAGGGAGTAAAACATTGAAGATAAAGGGTTTTCGGATAATCTGTGGCAATCCGCGAATAACTTTCGGATCATCTGAATTGTCACAGAAGGTTTTTGTGGCCGCATTCGGATAATCCGTCGGTAATCCGCGGATAACCTTTGGATAATCCTAATTGTCAAAGAAAGTTTTTGTGGCCGCATTCGGATAATCCGTTGGCACACCGTCGGATAATTCGAATTGTCACATAAGGTTTTTGTGGCTGCATTCGGATCATCCTTCGGTCCTCCGCGGATAACCGTCGGATAAGCCGAATTGCTTAGTTGGCAGTTTAAATTTCGAATCCAACGGTTTGAAATGAGTGCATTAAATGCATCTAAGGGCTAGTTTTATAGCCGTTACTGTAGGAGATCGAAAATCCGTCGGTAGTCCGCGGATTACCGTCGGATCTTCCGACTCACTGCAGAAAGTTGCTTTTTGACTTATTTTATTTTGGCTTTGTATATATAGATTTGCCACTGTTCGCCATTAAATTCGAAAGTCTAAAGAAATAGCTTGATTTAATCAACAAACGAAAGAAAGTACAAAGATGCCATATGAGACAATCTAAGTACAATTTTTTTTATTCTAGGGGGTGACAATGGAGGGTTAGGAGTGTAGCAACTCTCTTTACTTCGTGGACGACCCGATGCAGGGTGAGGAAGCTCTTCTCTCTTGCTTGACTGTAGGTTTGCAGATAGCCAGCCTCTTGTACGGGTGTGGTACCCTACTATTTATAGTCATCCCTTGGCACGCATATGTTGGGCCGCATGGATGCTGGAAGGTGCCACGTGTCCCTTCTTAACAGGGTGCAGCTGTAACCGTGAGCAGGTCGAGCTGCTACGTGGGTTCTTGTTGGGATTTTTCGTTGCTGAAGATATGGGTGGTTCTCGTCCTTGATGGACGTGACTTGGTTAGCTTGACACATAGTCCACACTTGGTTGGAGAGAATCACTCTTGTCGTAACAACAAGATTTGGTCTTCATGGAGTCTGAAACACATGTGTCAGAGACACATGGGACGCATGGAGTCTGGGATGCATGGGGCTAGAGACGCATGGATCGCATGGAGCCTGGGACGCAAGCAATACATTTATCAAATTCAAAATGGATTCGATCGCGGAAACACTCTGATGCGATCGATTTTGCATGTGGTCGAAGACGCATGGGACGCATGGGACCAGAGACGCATCGAACGTATATAGTCTGGGACGTATGGGGCCAGAGATGCATGGAACGAATGGAGTCTAGGACGCATGGGGCCAGAGACGCATGGAGCCTGGGACGCATGAGGCTAGTTATTGTAGAAGCATAAAAATACGCTGGAGAATTATACGCGTAAAACCCCCAACATACATGAAGCCCGCGTAAAATAGAGCTTCAGCACTTTGTGGCATAAAATATGACTTCAGAGATGCCGGCGTAAAGCAGCGTTTCAAGGCTGTTTAGGCGTAAACGGTTGCTACACCTCCCTACGGCGTAAAATATGTCTGCTTTTAATGCAACGTAAAGTCATACGAGGAACTCTTCGTATTCCTCGAATGAATCTGTCAGACAGAACAGTGAACCTGACTCTTGACAAAATTACTGTACGACGATCGAGAGGACGGTTGTAATGATGATTCTGCACAGAGGTCCAGGCTGTCGTTTAGTAACATATCCTTGATACAAGTCATTTTTACGCATTCAAGGAATATGCTGCCTATTTTACAGGCAGAGATAAGTTTTTACGCTCGAGATGAGACGAAATCAGACGCCACGTCAAAAGTTGTCTCTCGTACAAAGCTCGAGGCATATCTCTACATTTAATGCACGAGATGGGGGGAGATCTTTGCATTTAATGCACGAGATTTTGTTCTATTTTTAATTACTGAGAGAGCTAAAACTATGACTAATACGCTCACGTCACCATCCTTGCATTTTACGCCAACCAGGCTATTTTCAACTATAGGAGTACGCCGTATGTTATCTCCTCGAAATACGCCAACTCAGGCTATATTTGTAAAGGTACGTGATAAGGCTATTTAGCCCAGAATACGCTCAAGACCTCAGTCAGGAAGGATAATTGGCTAGTTTTACGCTGGTTATCTATTATTCATACAGTATCAAGCTTTACGCTATTTGGCTTTTACGCCAACAAGACAGCTATTTGGCTTTTAAGCCAACAAGACAGCTATTTGGCTTTTACGCCAATAAGAAAGTTATTTGGCTTTTATGCCAACCATCTTTACGCAAGGAGCAGTTACCAACGTGGCTTGCATGCCGTGATCTTCGAGGAGCGATTAAATGCGTTACCTCATAATGGGACACGCGTCACACGCAGATTCAGAAGATCATTCAGACGTGGGTAGCAGTTATTATAACCGCCGCGTAAAGAGTGCCACTCTCTTCATAGTTTGGCTTCTACGCTGACTGGACAGTTACTGTGACTGAGCTCTATAAATAGAGACCTCTGGTCACAGGAGACAAGGGTCAAAAAAGAGGAGATCAAGATCAGAGATCGAATCAAAAGAGAGAGAGAGCATAGACAGAGTGTGTTGGTTGACAGTTCAATCCCACTTGCAAACTTTGAACCTTCTTCTTCTTCTACATCACTTCTTCATCATCGTATGGTCCAAGGGACAAAGTGATCGACCGCAGATCAGACTCCTATAGCAATATTTTTCTAGAATCATTTTTATTGTACTTAACATCCTCATATAGGATTAATTGTACTTTTTTTCTTGTTTGTAAATAAAGGAAGGGTTTCGTATAAACCTAGTTCTATTCTTTTGTTTATCATCAAACACAAGATGGCGACTCTGCTGGGGATTACTTTCTCATCTGACGAGAAAGCCATTGCTCAACACGATGCTGTATCCGTCGGATCGACGAAGAAAACGTTGGTCGTCCAATTCGACCAATTTGCTTATGAAGACATGCTTCGCGCAGGGGGTAGCTCTCATCCCTTCTCTGTCCAGGACAACAGGAAGCTGCGTAAAGTGTGGATGCCCCAGACATCCTTTACCCTTCCTGCAAGCTCTCCTCCTTTGATAAACAAGGTTGTGACAACACAACCTATACGCCTTGCGTGTAAAAATTCGTCTCCCGTCTGTGACGTGGCAGACAGTTTCTGGCAATGCCCCAGTGCTAATCCAGAAGTCTAGAACGCGCTCTGCGCGTAAAACTTCATCTCCCGTCTGTGACGTGGCAGACAAAGCTTCTGACAATGCCCCAGTGCCAATCCAGAAGTCTAGAACGCGCCCTGCGCGTAAAAATTTGTCTCCCGTCTGTGACGTGGCAGACAAAATTCCTAGCAAGGCTTCAGTGCCCGCGCAAAAATTTTAAATGCGCCCTACGCGTAAAAATAGATCTCTTGTCTGCGATGTGGCAGATGGACCCTTGGATCACATCAAGAAAAAACGAGTGGCGAATCTCCCAACCTGTAAACCCCCTCACCCAAAATTAGGCCTACTTTACTTAGATAGTAAAATTAGGGCTGGTTTGAACCCAAATAGAAATAGAATATTTTATTTATTTAATTATGCAATAATTATGACAAATAGTGCGCCTACAAACTTTATACCTTTATCCGAGACGTGCCCGCCTACCTTTCTGACTTTTGTGTAACTTATAATCATGCTCTCTGGTGCTATATTTTAGCCGCACAATAAACGTCGCAAACGTTATTTCTTAATTCTGAATAAATTATAACTTTGTACCCTTGTGCGTCCCAATCAAAATTGGAGACACAATCTTGACCGTTTTGTGCAACCCAAATTTTATTAATATTCTAAACTGTACCATCTACGTCCCTGACACTTGTGTCCCACCAAATTTTATTTCCATGTACTTCTAATTAATTCTAGAACATCGTGCGCATTCGATTTAATTAATTAAAATTCAATTACCGTCTTTATGCATTTTTTTAATTGTTGGGCGTTTTTATGCAAAAGCGCATTGAGGTATCCCCACCATTGGACAATTCATGAAGAAACCCAGTTTTCTCCTTCACATGAATTTTTCCGTAATTTTTCGGAGTGTGCAACGCACGAACATCACCCCCATTTAAATCTATCCTTGCATTTTAAATAATGCGAATCCTAGCCCTCCAACATCCCCATGGCAAGCCCAAGGCCCATCCCAAGGAGATGTTGACCAAAGTCAATTTTTTCTAGGTCAAACCAACCCCCCTTCTACAAGTCCACCGTTGTCGGATGGGAAACATATCGGCGACTCGTAGGGAGGCTAATTTATCTCTCGTTTACTCTACCGGATTTGGCTTATGTTGTTTACATCCTGTCGCAGTTTACACATGAGTCCCAGTGTGATCATTGGGATACGGCTTTGAGGGTTATTAGATATCTGAAGGGTTATCCTGGTCAAGGCATTCTCCTTCGCTCTGATTGTGATTTGCGGCATCGGGGGTGGTGTGATTTCGATTGGACGAGTTGTCTCATCACGAGACGCTCTTTGTCTGATTGGTTAATTTTTCTTGGTGATTCGCCTATCTCTTGGAAGACGAAGAAAAATGTGACGGTGTCCCTCTCTTCGGCCGAAACAGAGTATCGTACTATGGCGTCAGTCACGTGTGAGCTTAAGTGGCTCAAAGGGTTGCTTAGCAGTTTGGGATGCAACATTCGTGTGCTATAGATTTATTTTGTGATAGAAAATCTGCTTAACATCTTGCGTGAAATCCAGTTTTTCATGAGCGTACAAAACACATTGGGGTGGATTGTCACTTTTTGAGGTATGTTGTTCTTGATGGAGTTATTCGCACATCTCATGTGCCAAAGGATTGGCAATTGATAGATATTTTCACCAAGGCTTTGGACAAACGGCAATTTGAGTTTCTTTTGTTCAAGTTGGACATTTGTGACTTGCATGCTCCAACTTTATGAGGGATATTGGAATTAAATTGTATATGTGGTGATTGACCCATGTGACTTAGACCCAAGTAGATATGTGGATGTATATATATGTAATATCATGATGAATGAAAGACAGATTATTATTTTCTACCATTTTTTTATAAGTCTACACGTAAACTTCGAATAATCTCTTATGACAGTATTTCGCACACGACTCATATCCGTAAAACCGGTAACACTAATCTTTTTCTTGTCTTTTGTCCAACTTCAGGAGCAGTGAGCTGTTAGAATGTTTGCCATGCAATGCCACTATGTGCAAAGGGCTCCAACGACGTCGTCAACTACGTACGCAATACAAGCAGCCCGCATAAGTAACAAAACATCGCGGATGATATATAGTAGTGAATATATTAACAATAATGCTAAGTTTACTAGCAAATATTTACAACTTTCTTACAACCCTCTCTATCCTTTTGCTATGTTGACCACATCCGACCACACCTCTCTCCCAACGAACAACTGTCATGTGACATTTCTATCACGTGGCGGCCAACCAAACAGCTACCGGATCCCACCTCTCCTCCCTCCTCCAATGAACGGCCGCCACGTGGCCGTCACTTGACCGCCACGTGACGGTTGTAAGAAAGCTGTAAGCATTTGGTTGTAGGCATAGCATTGCCCATATATTAACCAACCAGCTACATCTAATGGCAAATGCCCCCATAATACAAATATATATCGACTAATTGTGATCAGTGTTATATATATATATATATATATATATATATATATATATATATATATATATATATATATATATATATATATATATATAATTTGAGTTGTACCCAATTTTATATAATTATATTTAAGGTATTTTTTTATTGTTTTATCATAATATACAATATTTTTTATTTTTGTCAAAAACTAACGTTAATTTATGATCAAAATATTCGTAACAAATTATCATTATTATCAGTCATTCCTCCTCAACTTGAAAAGAGAACAGAAATATTTCGGTCAAAAATTCGTTGACCGTCAATTTTTAATGAAAGTAAAAGATATTATACATCATCATAAAACAATATAATACATCTTAAATATAATTAAATAAAATATGATATAACTCAAAATTATATTATATATATATATATATATATATATATATATATATATATATATATATATATATATATATATATATATTAGAGACCAAAGTGTTAATGGGAGTCTAATATTCTTGCACTCATCCTCCAATTTCCATCACCCGTACATAAAACGTGATAACCTTCAAAATTGGTGGCTTTGAAGGTTGGTCACGGCACGAATGTATTTATTATATATAAAGAGGAGTAATTTATATTTATTATATATGTGTAAAAAGGAGGGCTAATTTGGATTTTTGTGCGTTAATAATGGTAGCATCATTAATGAATTTTGGAAGGATAGAGAGAAGAGCACTAAAATTGTACTCGATAACTGTTTCTAATGTCTATCCACTCATGGCTCATTATTGATCATCGTGACGGTTGAATCCACGTCTCTGCTATTATATTATAATATAATACGGCTTATAATTTAAATTTATATTTAATTTTTAATAATATTATATATAATTTTTTGATACGTAAAATATAAATTTTTATGTGCAACACAAATAAATTTATTAGTTTATGGTAAGGTGTGCATCAAACTAAAGACTATGTTGGAAAATTTAAAGTGAATTTTTTCATTACTCTTTAAATCATGACCCATTTGGATGATCAATGATACTTTGACATTAATTATGCAGATCTTCTAAAATGCTCTCGAGCTTCTGTTGTTGCTGTTTTGTTTTGTTTTATTTTTGTGTTTTTTTTAGACATGAAAAATATTTAAGAAAATGTGCATATGGAGATTGGACCCATGGTAGCACGTAGGAACCTTTTCCGATTAGGCGGCTTTAGAAAGTGGAAGCTAAAATTTAATTAGAATATATATCATTCAATTTTTATTAATACTCTTTTTCAATTTTTGTTGGAAACACAAATTAGCATATAAAATAACATAATCAATTTTTAATTGGTAGTAGAAAATACATAAAAGAGCAAATACGGAAAAATGGGAATGCGACTTTGACACGGAAAAAATCTTTGTTTGAAAAATACAATTTAAGGAAGATGGGGATTTTGAAACAGAAAAAAAAAATTTCCATAATGATCAATATAACTTAGTCTTCACAACTGAACAAACTCTTGAATATAATCATCTAAAATCCGATGGGACTCTGAAAAAAAAAATTATAATAAAACTTACAAAAGTAGGTCGAGATTTCGAAAAGAAAAATTTAGAAAGAAATATCGAAGTTGGCCGGGGCTCAGAAATTTTTAAGGAAATAATCGGAATATGCCGGAACTTAGCAAAAAAACAAAACAAAAAAAAGGAATACATCTTTTCGTGTACAGAAAAAAAATAAAATAATAATCTCAATAAATAATTCCAAGATAGTCGGGGTAAATTTGAACGAGTAAACCAAAGGTTCAGATTTTGCTTTCATTTGAATATTGTGTTCCAGCTTGACATCCTTTCCATGCCACACATTCATGATCACTACTCACAAAGCCAATCCCAATGGCAATAGGTACAGCTTTCCATGTTTCGACATAGTTTGATAGTGATGCATGAAGCATGGGTCAATGGAACCCTAATGGACCACTAGGAACTTTTTCGAAAAATGAACAAATATATATAAATTATGTAACCACAAAAAATCTCGCATCGATAGAGAAGTCATTGTTATCTATAGTGAATCAATAATGCTAAGTTTACTACCAAATGCTTACAACTTTCTTACAACTCTTTTACCCTCAAGATATGTGAGCCACCTCCGATTCCGTCTCTATTTCAATAAACGATTGTTACGTGGCATTCCAACCACGTGACGATCATTCGAATAGTCATTAAATTTCATCTTTTCTTCCTCTTCCAATAGACAGCTGTCACGTGACGGTTATAAGAAGGTTGTAAGCATAAGATTGTAGGCATAGCACCACCCTAATGAATAGTATATATACCACAATTATGAAGTACAATAATGCTAAATTTACTATCAAATGCTTACAACCTTCTTACAACCCTCTCACCCTCCTACTATGTGGGTCACTTCCGATCCCACCTCTTTTCTAATGAACGACCGTCACGTGACGTTCCAGCCACGTAGCGACCACCCGGACAGCCATCGGATCCCATCTCTTCCCTCTCTTCCAATGATCGATCGCCACATAAACGCCACGTGGCGGTTGTAAGAAGGTTGTAAGCATAAAGTTGTAGGCATAAACAACAACCACCACCACCACCACCACCTCAATGAAGTATTGGGTGGTAGAGTATCACATGGAAGGAGACAACACTAGTATGAATAGTATCAGTGTTGGGTGCCAGTATCACATGGAAGAGGCTTAGGTGGTAAAGTAAATATAACAAAAAGAAATATTTGTCGTCATACAAAATTGAACAAATGATCTATAACGTGCAAGTCTAACGTCATAACCACTATACTATAATTCTTTTTAATTAAAGGTAACCATAGTACGTTATGATTATATACGTTTATGTTTGTATACCTCTAATATTTCGGTCCTGAACCGTCGGCCATCCTGCACTAGACCAAGACCATACTGGGTGGTGGAACTCTTAGGAGATCGTTTGGTAAGCAAACTTTTTTTTTCTTTTCTCAGATAATTTTATGATAAAAAATTATTTCCATATTTGGTTTGTGTTATAAAAAATTATTTTCGACAATTGTGGATGTCCGAATATATAATTTTTCTAGCCATGAGAATAAAATATCTTAATATATTAAAATAATAATAATAATCTTCGGCTTCTTTTTTCTAAAAAAAAAAAAATCTTCTTTTAGCTTTTCTCCTTTCTATACTCATTATAATTTTTTTTTCCTTTTTCTCGATTTTTTTTTTTTCATCTTAGTTTCATTTATTTATTTTTGTAAGAATTTTTATGTTCCTTTCAAAAAATTTGTTTTTATTTTTGTTTTTTGTTTTTTAGAAAAAAAAAAATCCTTTTCTGTTTCATCTGCTTTTGCTATAGTTATTAAAAGTTTTGTTTTCTTCTCTTTTTTGTATTTTAATCTTTTTTGAATCGTTTTTAAGATTTTTTTTTTTGTTTCTTTTAAATTATTTTATTTTTTACAATCTTTTATTCTCTATATTTAAAAAATATATATTTTTCCTTTTTTTAAAAACTATTTTTTCTCTCGTTTTTTTCCCTTCTATTCTCATTTGTTTAAGTTCTATATTTTTTAGAAAAATCATTTATTTTGTTTTTTCTCCCTTTTTTTTGGCTTTTTTAAAAAAAATTATTTTTGGGTTGGACCTTTTCACGTAATATATATATATATATATATATATATATATATATATATATATATATATATATATATATATATAATGTCAATAAGATTTAACATACTCTCTTGATTACTAACATATGACATTAACTAACAATATTATAAAAAGTCAGAAATAACAAGTATTAATATATTTAATTAGAATTAAAAAATATTATAGTTTTTATATGAATTATATGCCTTTAGATATATTTATATATTCACCAAATATTGCGAGTATAATTTTTTGAAAAAAATTAATTTCAGGAAATCTAATTCTCAAAAATATTAAATTTTTAGCTATACAATATTCTAAGTACCAAACACGTACCCTTGCTTTCTTTCTAAGACTAAGGGTGTGTTTGGTAGAAGAAAAAAGTGAGAGAAAAAAAAAATGGAGGAGAAGAAAGTGGAAGAAATGATACAATTTTTTTTTGTTTGGTATGAAAAAAAAAGTAGATGGAAGAAAAAAGTGTAGGAATTGATTTTTTCTCGTAACCTAAGAAAATCAATCCCTCCAAAAAATAGAGAAAAAGTAAGAAAAAGTGGATGTTAATTTACAATTAAGTCATATATGAATATTATTTTAAAGTAGTTCAATTAAGTCAAATGGTAAATAAATATTGTTAGTTGAGGATATAATTGGTAAAGTCTATATTTTTATTTTTATTTCTATTTTTTTCCATACCAAACAAAGGAAAGTGTATCACTTCCATTTTTCTTTCATTCTACCGAACACAAAGGAAGAAAATAGTATTTCCTCTCCATATGGATGAAAAGTATATATTTTTGCTTTTCCTTCCTTCCTTTCACTTTTTTATCCTTCCTACCAAACGGAAACTAAATGATGGAAAAAAAATTCTCCAGAGTTTCATTAACAATTAATAAAACAAAGATCCAAGCACAAAAAGATAATTTATGAAAAGAGAACAGACATAAGATAAATACAAACTCAAGATAAAATATAAAGTTATATCGAAGAGTCTACCTGTCAAAACTTTTCACAACTATATATATATATATATATATATATATATATATATAGAGGTAAACGGGATATGAGACATAGGCTCATATTCCTACATAAGTCAATACACATGTGGACCAATAGGAATGGAGTGTACTAGTGCACATGGATGCACATGAAATGTAGGAATCAATTTCTATTGGTCCACGTGTACATGGCTCATATCCCATTTATATATATATATATATATGGAAAAAAATGAGTCAATGTACATGTGGACCAATAGGAATGGTCCATTCCTATTGGTCCACATGTGCATGGCTCATATAGGAACATGAGTCTATGGCTCATATCCCGTTTACCATATATATATATATATATATATATATATATATATATATGGGGCGGATCAGAATATCCGTCTCCGGAGTCCCGCTCGAGCTCCGCCCACCCCTCGTCCTTTGGATCTGGGGGCCCGCTCGCGCGTCCGCGTGGGGCCCGCTCGATCCAACGGTCGGGAGCTGTAAACCCCCAAATTTTCAAATTATTCAATCTTGGATTTTTCCCAATTTTCTGGAATTTTCTGAGAATTTTCTGTAATTAAAATCAAGGTTTTCAATTTATAAATAATTTTTAATTGGCAATAAATAATATTAAAATGTCATAAAAATAATATTTTTGGGTGTAAAATGAAAAATTGGACTTAGGGTAATTTTTCTGGATTTTTCTGGACCTCAGACCTATTTTTTAAAAGCCTAAAAACTATTTTCTAAATTTATTAATTAATTAATTAATATTTATTATGATTATTATTATTATTATTGTTTTATTTATTTATTTTATTAGGTTTGGGCCCGGCCCAGTGGGCCGAGCCCAGTTGCAACCCGGCCCAGCCCTATGCTTAGCGGGTCGGGCGGGTCGGCCTGACCGGATCCGCGTCCGACCCGGACCCGCACCCCTACCCAGTCCTCCCCCTCGATCCGAAATGACCGCCGCCCGCCGCGTTCTCCGGCGACGTGGCCGGAGAACCACCCACGTCGTCATCCCCTCCGGATCACCCGCCCACGCCCCGGCCTCACCCCGCCTCGCAACCCCCTATATAAACCCCATCTCCGCCCTTGTTCTCCCCCCAAAACCGAAACCCTAAACCTAGCTCGACCCCCTTCCGGCGATCTCCGGCAGCCCCGATCCCCGCCGTCCACCTCCCAGAACCACCTCCTCCACCCGCCGCTCTCCCTCTCCTCCTCCTCCCCAGGCGGCCAGACCCCCGTGTCCAACTTCCCCCGTTGATTCGAGAGCCGCCGTCGATCCCCGCCGCTCCGGTGCGCCGCCGGAGACTTCGCCTGAGCCGCCAGAGCCCGGGCCGACCTCGCCAGCCTCCGGCGCACCCTCCAGCAGCACCGGACACGCCGCGGACACGACCCAGACGCGGATACGAGCCCGGACACGCCGCTGACACGTCCAGGACACGAATCGCGTGTCGGACTCGGTTCAGAAACCCTGATTTCTCGGTCCCCTTCAGGTATTCATAACTTGCAACCCTGATCTCCGTTTTCGATTCCGTCAATTCCTACGCGAAGCCTGTACGACCCTCTCGGTGTCCGGACAAACTGTTCGGGACATCGCGTCCTGTGGTGATCGCACACCGCGATCCAAAAACAGGAAAAACCAGACCCTATTTCACCCCGGAACCGAGTACGTCCCGCCAAACGGGACGACTTGGTCGTGTGCGGTTTTCACAGATACGTGCGCAGCGTTGATACGGACGTGTGAGACTTCGCGGAAGCTGATTCGGGTGTGCGTGCACACCGGAATCAACGCGTATCCGCGGACATCGCTCCGTATCCGCCTTTTCGGCAATTCGCCCTAACTTTGTGCACACTCGTCAGATCGAGACGAAACTTGCGTCATCGGACTCGTAGCGATACGCTGGTCCTGTGGGTCAAGTTTGGTTCGATTCTGAGAACGTTGACGAAATCGCGTGTCGTGGGCCCCATAGGCCCCGCTCGACGGGCGATTTTGTGTTCGGCTCACCGGAATCCAAATCTGGAAGTTCCGTTGGGTTCGTATCAGCGTTCCTGACCTGTTGACACTAAGTTTGGTGAATTTGGAGACCGTTGACCTGGACACGTTTTTCGGTGCAAAGCGGGCCCACCGGCAGACCCCGTTTTGACCCGAAATTACCGTTTTTGCCCTTGTCTCCAAATTGGACCCAAGGACAGGCGTTTCTAGCTATTTGACATCTTCTGAGAATGATGGTAATGTCTGTTTCAGCTTTTGGACTCACCTCTGGACATTTCTCCCAAGAACCTAATTTAATCAGATCCAAACAACAGGCAAGTACCTGCACTTCAAGTTAATCTTTATATTATGATAATTAAATTCTCTGCTCTACTAGTACTCTTGCTGATTACACGTAGTGTTAGAATACTATATTTCATGTCTTGAATATTTGGAATTCATGTCTTGTTTCTCGTGTCGGGTGGGAGAATACTGAAAGGCATGTAGTTTACCTTTCCCCTTGCCGTGAATAATAGCTGTTGGTACACGACTGTCCTTCAGCCGGATCTCGATTATTCGTGACTAATAGCCGTTCATGACGGCCGGATTAGCCTTATAAACCCCTGCATGCCAACTAAGTATTCTAAAAACAAACACAAGTTTCATACAGATATTTTCTAGTCATGTTATATTCTTGCTGACTGTATAGTTTCTTTTCCTGCTCGTTTACTTCTGTTTTCTCATACTCCTGTTTATAGTGTTGACTCTGAGATATTAACATTCCTTTATGCAATTTTCTTAACATGATACTCAATGTTTAATTGTCATAAATATTTAGTTTAACATTGTTGTGCACTGTGTACTTTGCTCCTTTCCTGACTGGATCTGTTGATTTAGGCGATGATGAGGATCTTGCCCCTACTTATTATGGTCCTTATGAGGGTACAGATGATACCTATGAGGAGCCAGAACCCACTCAGGAGACCCCTGCTGCTGAGTAGCTAGCAGTAGCTATCTTTCATTTCTATTTCTTATCTTATTTATCGGGTTTGTCCCCGATTTGAATATTGAATTTCTGTACTTAAACATTTGAATTGTTGTCACATTCATTCCAGTTGCATAATTTAAGATTCTATTCTCATTATTATCTTGCCTATGTTGTTGTGAATGAGTTAGACTAGTTAGATGGATTGACCTAGACAGCGTACTACCGCCGACTCTGCGGCGTAGGCTGGACGTACCCACGCACTCGTGCCCGAACTTTCGGGTGCGGGTCGTGACACGTTTTTATGGTGGCCCATGCAGGTCCTATCCTAAAATAGGGTAATACCCTAGGACAGGGTATGGAATAAGATTGAGGATTCTAGGAAAAGCTCATTCACAGTATAGCGTCCTTATTTCAATTCTTGATATCATTGCTGCTCAATTTTTTCTATCGCCTTTGATTTCCATGTATTTCTATTCTGATCTTCCTATCCCTTAATCTTTCAGAATGGTCCAGACCAGGAACACAGTAGGAGGCACATCAGAACCAGCTGAGCCGAATGTGCCCGAGACTCTTGCACTCCCGCCGCCCCCATCTGTTCCGGCAGTTACCTTAGATGGGGCACAGCTAATAGGAGTATTCCAGGGATTAGTGGAATCCCAAAAAGAACAGACGGCACTTCTGCGGACCAGCCTCTCAGAAGCTCTTAAACCCCAGGAGTCGTCACTCAAGAGGCCAGGGAGTGCTAAAGACTTCAAGAACCTTAGGCCTCTGGAATTCTATGGAACTGAGGGCATTCTCTATGCCGATGAGTGGATAGAGAATGTCGAGAGACTCCTGAAGACTGCCCGGGTTCCCGATGATCTCAAAGTGGAATCCGCAAGCCTGCAACTGTTCGACATTGCTCGAACCTGGTTCAGAGATGAACCCCAACTATCTGCTTCCGACGTCACCTGGGAGGACTTCAAGAGGCTATTCAAGGAGAAATTCTACCCCGAAGTGGCTCGGGAAGCTCTCGAAAGCCAATTCGAGAGACTGGAACAAGGTAACATGACTGTTGATGAATATACTGCTGAATTTAGCAGGTTAAGCCACTTTGCGGAGTACATGGTTCGTACCCCGGAGGACAGAGCCCGTAGATTCAAGAAGGGGCTATCTCCGGATATCCGTCTTGCTGTCACCACCAGCCGAGCTCGCACCTATGAGGAGATCTTGAGCGTGGCTCAAGGCGTCGAGAGAGATATGGGGCACAAACTGAAACGAGAAAGAGATACCGGGAATGCGGGACCCAACAAACGCCCTTTTCAACAACAACAACAACAGAGGGCCCCGCAGCAAAATCAGCGTCCTCCCCCTCGAGCTCCAGCACCCCAGGCTCAAGGACAGAACCAGCGAGCTCCCCCTTGCAACTATTGCCAAAAACCAGGCCACACTTGGCAAGACTGCAGAAAGAGGCTAGGTGCTTGCCTCTATTGTGGTTCCCCAGCACATCAATTGAGGGACTGTCCTGCTGCTCAAGGACGTCCAGCTGCACCAAAGGCTCCAGTCCAGGCCAGGCCCCCAGCAGCACAACAAAGGGGACCCCCGCTTCCAACTCAACAACAACGCTTTGCTCAGCACCAACAGCAGCAACAGAGGGGTGCACCGCAGCAAGGCCGTGCTTATGCAATGACTTTGGAAGAAGCGGAAGCCACAGCTGACGTGATCACAGGTTCTGTGCTTATAAATTCAATACCAGCTATTACTTTATTTGACTCTGGAGCTTCACATTCATTCATGTCAGTAGAATTCCTTATGAAGCACAACTTAATCACTAAACCCCTTAGGAATTGTTATAAGATCATTACCGGTGGAGGAATCATCCCGGTTAGTGATGCCTGTAACAATTGTCCTATTACATTATGTGGAAGAGAACTGTATGCTAGACTACTTGTAATGCCAGTGCCCAGTTTTGATATTATACTGGGTATGGATTGGTTAAGTCAACATCATGCCACAATAGACTGTCACAGAGGCAGTGTAATCTTCAGACCCCCTTGCAAGCCAGAATTTGAATTTGCTAGAGGTTCTAGAGAAATGGGTAATAACATAATTTGTGGAGCCCTAGTAACAGAAGAATTGCCACCTATCATCTCTGAATACCTTGATGTCTTCCCTGAGGATCTCCCAGGATTACCCCCAGACCGAGAAGTTGAATTCTCCATTGACTTAGTGCCAGGAGCAGCACCAGTATCTCAGAACCCCTACAGAATCAACAAGAACAAGATAATAGAACTAAATGAACAAATCAAAGAGCTAGAAGACAAAGGTTTCATTAGGTCTAGTGTCTCACCTTGGGGAGCCCCAGTACTATTTGTGCCCAAGAAGGACGGAACATCCAGAATGTGTATTGACTATAGGGCCTTAAATGCCTTAACAATTAAGAATAAGTATCCCCTGCCCAGGATAGATGACTTATTTGATCAGTTGAGTGGAGCTCGGGTGTTTTCCAAGATTGATTTGAGGTCGGGTTACCACCAAGTAAGGGTGAGAAAAGAAGACATCCCTAAAACTGCTTTCAATACCCGGAACGGACACTACGAATTCTTAGTAATGTCGTTCGGGTTGACGAATGCTCCAGCAGTTTTTATGAACCTAATGAACAGAGTTTTCCAGCCATACCTAGACAAATTTGTAGTGGTCTTCATTGATGACATTTTGATCTACTCCAAGACCCCCGAAGAACATGAAGAACATTTGAGGTTAGCATTGGAGACTTTGAGGAAGGAAAAACTTTATGAAAAATTGTCTAAATGTGCTTTCTTCCTAGACAAAGTAGAATTCTTGGGACATGTTGTGACTGGAGATGGAATAGCAGTAGACCCTAAGAAGATAGCTGCAGTAGAATCCTGGCCCACTCCAGACTCTGTAGCTGAGATTAGAAGTTTCCTGGGACTAGCTGGCTACTATCGGAAGTTTGTGAAGGACTTTGCTAGAATTGCGGAGCCCATGACAAAATTAACAAGAAAAGATGAAGAGTTCACCTGGACTGATGAATGTCAGCGTGCTTTTGAGGAATTGAAGAAAAGACTGACTTCTGCCCCTATTCTAACCTTACCTTCTGGAACCGGAGGTTTCGCTATTTATAGTGATGCTTCTGGAAAAGGTCTAGGTTGTGTACTAGAGCAGAACAAGAAGGTAATAGCATATGCCTCTAGACAGCTTCGACCACATGAAAAGAATTATCCAACTCATGATTTAGAATTAGCAGCTGTCATTTTTGCTCTTAAACTATGGAAGCATTATCTTTATGGAGAAAGGGTGGAAATATTTACAGACCATAAAAGTCTAAAATATATTTTCACTCAGAAAGAGCTAAACATGAGGCAAAGAAGGTGGCTGGAACTAATGAAAGACTTTGATATCACTCTTCAATATCACCCTGGGAAGGCAAATGTAGTTGCTGATGCTCTAAGCAGGTATCCTATGGCGATGTACTTGACTATGGACAGACACCTGCTGGAGGACTTGGAAAGTTTAGGTATTGAAGTAATTATCCCAGGAAAAGAGGGCCAAATGATGAACTTGCAGATTCAGTCTACCTTAATAGACAAGATCAAGGAGACTCAGTTTCAAGACGAAGGCCTGCGAAGCCTTCGAGGTCAAGTACAAGCTGGATTAGTAGAAGAGTTCAGAATTCATGAAGATGGATCACTGAGGCATGGCGACAGATTATGTGTACCTCAAGGAGACATAAGAGAAGAAGTTATGCAAAAGGCGCACAGATCGCAGTACTCTATACATCCAGGAGCCAACAAGATGTACAAGGACCTGAGGACGCATGTTTGGTGGCATGGCATGAAGAGAGAAGTATCCAGGTTCGTATCTCGTTGTTTAGTGTGCCAGCAAGTCAAGGCAGAAAGACAAAGACCTGGAGGATTGCTTCAACCACTACCCATTCCGGAATGGAAATGGGAACATATCACAATGGATTTTGTTTCCGGACTTCCAAGGACACCTAGTGGAAAGGATGCAATCTGGGTGATAGTAGATAGACTGACCAAGTCTGCACATTTTCTACCTTTCAAAGTAGGGCTATCTACAGAGAAGCTGGCAGATTTATATATCAGACATATTGTTAGGCTGCATGGAGTTCCAGTAAGTATTGTCTCCGACAGAGATTCAAGATTCACCTCCCACTTCTGGAAGAGCTTACAAGCCAGTTTGGGGATGCAACTCAAATTCAGCACAGCTTATCATCCCCAAACTGATGGACAATCAGAATGTACAATCCAGACCCTTGAAGATATGCTCCGTACATGTGTTCTGGATTTTGGAGGATCCTGGGAAGACTATTTACATCTGGTGGAGTTCTCTTATAACAACAGCTACCAAGCCAGTATCGAGATGACTCCATTTGAAGCCCTGTATGGCCGAAGATGTCGTACCCCGCTATCATGGGACGACGTTGGAGAAAGAGCCCTACTGGGACCAGAGATGGTGATCGATTCAGCTGAGAAGGTAAAGCAAATAAGGGACAGACTTCGAGTGGCTCAAGACAGGCAACGACATTGGGCAAATAGCCACCGAAGGCCCTTAGAATTTGAGGTAATTAAATTTATAAAATTCAAGTCAATTTAAATATTTTGCTTATGGAACTAAGACTTGATTATGACTTTATTAAAGGTTGGAGAGCTGGTGTTCTTAAAGATTTCCCCGACACGTGGCACCATTAGGTTCGGAAGGAGTGGAAAACTCAGCCCAAGATTCATCGGACCTTTTGGCATACAGGAGAAAATCGGAGAAGTGGCATACCGACTGGCATTCCCACCCTCTCTGGATGGAGTACATAACGTCTTCCACGTGTCGCAGCTGAGGAAGTATGTGTCAGACCCCAGTCACATTTTGGATCACTCAGAGCTCGAAGTAGGCCCAAGTTTGACTTACCAAGAGCAACCCGTGGAGATCCTGGATCGCTCGGAGAAAGTCCTACGGAACCAGGTTATCTCACTGGTTCGCGTAGCTTGGAAGCACCATTCTCCCGGCGAATCCACCTGGGAGCGAGAAGACGAGATTAGAGAGCGATACCCCTATCTTTTTGAACCCTGAGGTATATTGTATTTTATTTTTCGGCCTTTCCTTTCGTGCCTTGTTATTCTTAAATTTCGAGGACGAAATTTTTGTAAGTTGGGTAGGTTGTAAACCCCCAAATTTTCAAATTATTCAATCTTGGATTTTTCTCAATTTTCTGGAATTTTCTGAGAATTTTCTGTAATTAAAATCAAGGTTTTTAATTTATAAATGATTTTTAATTGGCAATAAATAATATTAAAATGTCATAAAAATAATATTTTTGGGTGTAAAATGAAAAATTGGACTTAGGATAATTTTTCTGGATTTTTCTGGGCCTCAGACCTATTTTTTAAAAGCCTAAAAACTATTTTCTAAATTTATTAATTAATTAATTAATATTTATTATGATTATTATTATTATTATTGTTTTATTTATTTATTTTATTAGGTTTGGGCCCGGCCCAGTGGGCCGAGCCCAGTTGCAACCCGGCCCAGCCCTATGCTTAGCGGGTCGGGCGGGTCGGCCTGACCGGATCCGCGCCCGACCCGGACCCGCACCCCTACCCAGTCCTCCCCCTCGATCCGAAATGACCGCCGCCCGCCGCGTTCTCCGGCGACGTGGCCGGAGAACCACCCACGTCGTCATCCCCTCCGGATCACCCGCCCACGCCCCGGCCTCACCCCGCCTCGCAACCCCCTATATAAACCCCATCTCCGCCCTTGTTCTCCCCCCCAAACCGAAACCCTAAACCTAGCTCGACCCCCTTCCGGCGATCTCCGGCAGCCCCGATCCCCGCCGTCCACCTCCCAGAACCACCTCCTCCACCCGCCGCTCTCCCTCTCCTCCTCCTCCCCAGGCGGCCAGACCCCCGTGTCCAACTTCCCCCGTTGATTCGAGAGCCGCCGTCGATCCCCGCCGCTCCGGTGCGCCGCCGGAGACTTCGCCTGAGCCGCCAGAGCCCGGGCCGACCTCGCCAGCCTCCGGTGCACCCTCCAGCAGCACCGGACACGCCGCGGACACGACCCAGACGCGGATACGAGCCCGGACACGCCGCTGACACGTCCAGGACACGAATCGCGTGTCGGACTCGGTTCAGAAACCCTGGTTTCTCGGTCCCCTTCAGGTATTCATAACTTGCAACCCTGATCTCCGTTTTCGATTCCGTCAATTCCTACGCGAAGCCTGTACGACCCTCTCGGTGTCCGGACAAACTGTTCGGGACATCGCGTCCTGTGGTGATCGCACACCGCGATCCAAAAACAGGAAAAACCAGACCCTATTTCACCCCGGAACCGAGTACGTCCCGCCAAACGGGACGACTTGGTCGCGCGCGGTTTTCACAGATACGTGCGCAGCGTTGATACGGACGTGTGAGACTTCGCGGAAGCTGATTCGGGTGTGCGTGCACACCGGAATCAACGCGTATCCGCGGACATCGCTCCGTATCCGCCTTTTCGGCAATTCGCCCTAACTTCGTGCACACTCGTCAGATCGAGACGAAACTTGCGCCATCAGACTCGTAGCGATACGCTGGTCCTGTGGGTCAAGTTTGGTTCGATTCTGAGAACGTTGACGAAATCGCGTGTCGTGGGCCCCACAGGCCCCGCTCGACCGGCGATTTTGTGTTCGGCTCACCGGAATCCAAATCTGGAAGTTCTGTTGGGTTCGTATCAGCGTTCCTGACCTGTTGACACTAAGTTTGGTGAATTTGGAGACCGTTGACCTGGACACGTTTTTCGGTGCAAAGCGGGCCCACCGGCAGACCTCGTTTTGACCCGAAATTATCGTTTTTGCCCTTGTCTCCAAATTGGACCCAAGGACAGGCGTTTCTAGCTATTTGACATCTTCTGAGAATGATGGTAATGTCTGTTTCAGCTTTTGGACTCACCTCTGGACATTTCTCCCAAGAACCTAATTTAATCTGATCCAAACAACAGGCAAGTACCTGCACTTCAAGTTAATCTTTATATTGTGATAATTAAATTCCCTGCTCTACTAGTACTCTTGCTGATTACACGTAGTGTTAGAATACTATATTTTATGTCTTGAATATTTGGAATTCATGTCTTGTTTCTCGTGTCGGGTGGGAGAATACTGAAAGGCATGTAGTTTACCTTTTCCCTTGCCGTGAATAATAGCTGTTGGTACACGACTGTCCTTCAGCCGGATCTCGATTATTCATGACTAATAGCCGTTCATGACGGCCGGATTAGCCTTATAAACCCCTGCATGCCAACTAAGTATTCTAAAAACAAACACAAGTTTCATACAGATATTTTCTAGTCATGTTATATTCTTGCTGACTGTATAGTTTCTTTTCCTGCTCGTTTACTTCTGTTTTCTCATACTCCTGTTTATAGTGTTGACTCTGAGATATTAACATTCCTTTATGCAATTTCCTTAACATGATACTCAATGTTTAATTGTCATAAATATTTAGTTTAACATTGTTGTGCACTGTGTACTTTGCTCCTTTCCTGACTGGATCTGTTGATTTAGGCGATGATGAGGATCTTGCCCCTACTTATTATGGTCCTTATGAGGGTACAGATGATACCTATGAGGAGCCAGAACCCACTCAGGAGACCCCTGCTGCTGAGTAGCTAGTAGTAGCTATCTTTCATTTCTATTTCTTATCTTATTTATCGGGTTTGTCCCCGATTTGAATATTGAATTTCTGTACTTAAACATTTGAATTGTTGTCACATTCATTCCAGTTGCATAATTTAAGATTCTATTCTCATTATTATCTTGCCTATGTTGTTGTGAATGAGTTAGACTAGTTAGATGGATTGACCTAGACAGCGTACTACCGCCGACTCTGCGGCGTAGGCTGGACGTACCCACGCACTCGTGCCCGAACTTCCGGGTGCGGGTCGTGACAGGAGCGACGGGGCTCCTGCGGGACTCCGTCACTGGTCGGATTCCACGTCGGTTCTTGTCAGATTTTCGCCAACTCAGTTGGCGATATGTATCAGAATTTTAATTTTTTTAAACTTCTATCGTTATACTGAATTAATATAAAATTATTATCGGTACAGTAAATTTTTTGTTTGATTTTTCTTCTAGTGTTTGGAAAGGAAAAAAAAAATATCAATGTTCCAATAATATCCTTATGACAGAGACCCAGAATACGAGTTAATTGATAAAATAAACAATAACACATGGCTATCTTTGTCATTTTTTTTTTTTGTAATAAATGCTGGAAAAGAAGGAGAAAAAAATCAATTCCATGGATTTTGAGAGGAACATTTTTCCTCCTATTTTTTTTCCCTGTCAGAAAAATACTTTTCAAGCTTGTGGCTACCGAACAAAGAAAAGAAATAAGTTTTTTTTCATGATTCCTTAAATCCGTGAACCAAACGAGTCGTAAGAGTAGGTTTTGACCTTCATGTTCTGATCTTAATTAGAGAAACATCATTCAGCTAAAGAGGAGTGTGAGGCTACACATACTAAGGTTATTTAGCTTTAAGGTGTCGTATAATATTAAAAATTTGCGTTTATGTCTCCATATTGTCTAGAATTCTTTCAAAATGAATAAATTTTGAATATTATACGAGATCCTAAAACTCAACAAAAATATATGAGGATTGTGTGACTTGGATTATTTAGTTTTGCATGGCGGGATTGTTTGACTTGGATTATTTAATTTTTGTCATGATCAATCGAGAAGGAGAATTGTAATAATGTTGTTTGTTTCTATCTTGATCTCAATAGCCATATAACTCTTATGGCGACAGTTTCAATGATGACGACTTTATGGGCATTGTGTACCATCAGATGTCTCTCGTCCCAGTCGCATTGTTAAATGCTCCGAAGAGTTGTATGGCTGCTGGGATCAGGATAGAAACAAACAATAATATCATAAATCATATTCTCGATTGATTATAAAACAACTAAATAATCCAAATCACACAGTCCTTACCATAAAAAAATTAAATAATCCAAGCCACATAATCCTCACATATTTTTCGTTTGATTTTATGGTCTCGTATAATATTAAATTTTTTTTTTTGATATGTTCGGCGATACGCATGCTGTGTTGCATGTCATTTGGGCTCGCTACTAGTGTCATAACTGTTATTTTATTTTATTTTATTTTATTTTATTTTATTTTATTTTATTTTTTTTTTATCCCTCCAATCCATATATATATATATATGTATATGAATTAATATCTTAGGTTTGTGCAAATACAAATTTACAAATTAGCCTCATCCAATTCTGAAATTGAGAGGGAGTTATATACAAATTTTCCAAATCCATGGGAAGGGGAAGAAAACCAGCAGCAGGTTGTGAGTCATGGCATACATGGCTTCTCCTCTCTTCATCTTTATTTTCCAGGGAAGACCTGGCTCAATTTTCTTCTCCTATACATTCCCAATAAATCTAAACCTTCCCTTCTTAATTTCCAAGGAAACCCATTCCTTCTTCATCTTCATTCTTCTTTAACTCCAACCTCTTTCAATCTACTGCTGCTGCTACCATGCCTATTGTTGCTGCTGCTGCTGCCATGTCTACTGTAGCTGCCGCCGCTGCTACTGTGTTGTAGTTGTCGCTGCTGTCGCCGGACTCGCGCGACGATGGGCCGCGCCACCACCGCCGGCACCGACGCCACAACAGCCGGACGTCGCCATCCTGCACGCCACCATCGCCGGACCCGCACGCCGCCGAGCTTCGTCTCCTCCAACTTCACGATTTCTCTTCCCTTCTTACAAAAGTTAGATAAAACCTCATTCCTTCCCCAACCCTTTTTCCTAGACCTAAATTAGAATATAATTTGATGTCAATTTCTCATAGGAAATTGGGGAGAAATTAGGTGCCAAGTGGGAACTTGGAAGAACCCTAGATCGCTCAAAACAAAGACAAGTCCTCATCCTTGCATTTTTCTTTTCCTTAGAAGTTAATTTGGGATCTCATTAAAGGAGTATTTTGGAGATTTAGAAATCAATTAACACTTGTGTATATAGTTGAATACATATATATATATATATATATATATATATATATATATATATATATATATATATATATATATATATATATATATATATATATATACGTGTATCTTGATGCCTAGGTATGACACAAATGGAGACACGATAATCATAATTACATTTGCAATTTAACTCTACAACTAATTAGTTCATACATATGTATATACATCATTCCTATGCCTATATACCTAAACCTAGATAAATATGGATATGTGTGCATGTATGTGTTCCTTTTTTTGTATGTTAGAATATAAGAAAATTTTTATTTACGTGTTTAATCAAATGATATGGCATTGACAACAAATAAATAAATAAATAAATAAATATATATATATATATATATATATATATATATATATATATATATATATATATATATATATATATATATATAAAGGATACATGAAAAGCGGAGACCCACTATTAAGATAACGTAAAACCACAATCGGCATAGCTATTAAATGATAATTAGACACTTTGTCAATCTTTTAAGTTAATATAATTTTGTCCAAAATTGAATAACAACCATTTTAGTATATTTTGTTAGAATTTACCTAACCTAAGAACGTGTCATACATATACCGTAAGTTAAGGTAACTTTAGTTGCATAAGTTCTAATCGAAATTTGGTTATTTATGGAAGGTTGCATATAGCATGTGTAATGAACATAAATAATTTTGCCTTGAACCCTAAACTCTAATATGTATGCATATAGTTAATTTCTTCATCTATTACATATTGAAAATTTTGAACTTAAATTGTTTACTGAGAATTATGGATTACTTAAAGCTTGTGCAGTGTTGGAAGGCAACGATTGCGCAATAAATAATTAGCTAACTGTCAAGGTATGAAAGAAGCCTTTCCATTACAATTAACTTATAATCTATTGCGTGTGTTCCAGTGTTGAGAGTTGCTCCACCGAAGGGGTCGGCGAGCCCGGGAATACTACGGAGGGTTGCTCCGGGTCGAATTTATAAATTGTTAAATTTTCGGAAGCCAAAATACAAAGGGGACTCTGCCAAAATTTTCAAGAATTTCGGGAGTTAACCAATATTTCGATATCTAGGAATACCGCCGACATCCCAAGACTCTAAATATCTTTTGCAACAGACCACCAACGATTGTAATTTAATTAGGGGACAGTTAGTAAAGGTCTAGGATACGTAAGGCATGAACATAAGTCACTCAACAAAATCTAACTACCTGATGATATGCTCTGTATAAATTAATATTCTTGGAATTGTGTTGATAACTTAATGCCTGTACTCTGGGTTGCGGATAAATAAAAGTGTGTATCTTGTATTATCTTAAAATGCTTTTTATATAAACAATGATTAAAGCGATACATAGAGCAGAAACCTGAATACAAGAAAATAGAATAAGGATTGTTTGTAGATTTAGGCTAGAAGCATTGGGCGGGAGAGAACAACATAAATAACCACCTACGAAATTCCGCAACATACTTATATAAATATATGGCTGATCAGCAGTTAAAAGCTCTTTCGTAAGGCCTTGCGAAGTGAGCGGGTGAGGCTTAGCTCACTTTCCCGTTTAGGCCGGATCATAATCCCGTGCCGTCCTGTTCAAGTCACCTGAATATAAATAGACCTACTTCGATTCAAAAACCATCGAATGGGTGAATTCAAGATTTGGCCCAAAAAATGGCTAGGACGGATCATAACCCCATGTCATCCTGTTCAGGTCACTTGATTATAAGTGCACCTATTTCGATTTAAAACTATCGACTATGTGAATTCAAGATTTAAGCCCATGAGGGCAGGGCAGGATTCTAAGCACCGTGCCATCAAGTCACAGCCTGATCCCTGATAACGAGATTGTTGGCAAAAAACTAGGTGAAGTGGTTATTTAAGGATTTTTCTCCAAATTGCATCATCATTTAGGAAATTGTTTGTGTATTGTGGTAGTGACGTAGGATTTGTGATGCTTGAATTATTAGACACTATAGGAATATTAAATTAGGAACTATTCAAGTCATGGACTCTATATTATATCTTTTATTTGCTTACCGTTCTTGATCGAGGACTTGCATGTCGTTCTGACGACCTAGTATTGTTCACTAGGGGAAGACGAAGCAAATGAAGAAATGCTATCTCTTTATAACGTGGATGAGATCGAGGAATAATCTTCAAGTGATCCCAGGATATATAGCACCAAGTAGTTTGTAACTGAAATTACATTAAAGAAAAGTTATTGTAACGACTTATCTAGTTGTATATTAACCATAATGGTATGATTTAGATGTATTGTCTAATTGCCTTAGCATGATTACCAGCCACCTCCTTCGCGGTTTGATCTCGAGGCCGTCCGTCTAGCCAAGAAGGTTAATTTTATGTTCCAATTTGAATGGTCCATCCAAATGAACCGTTAGAACGAAATTCAATTCTCTTCTCGACAATATGGAGGTCTGAATATAAATTTTCAACTATAGAAAACCTTAAAACTAAATTACCCCCACATTAAAAAAAAGCAGCAGTAAATGCTTTTGCTTAAGGAAACCACCAACCTCTTCTTTCCTTTGTGCCTCCCACAAGTATGTAAATGCTTTTGCTTTTGCAGAGCATACGCAGTTACTCAAAGAACTCTTTAGGAAATGAAGCAGGCTAAAGAGGTCTTTCACAGTTCACACCACCATGCCCTCTCTCTTTTCCTTTCCTTTCTCTTTCTCTTCTTTTTAACCACTCATTAAGTGTCAGGAAACACACAATAGGGAAACCCAGAGGGAAACCAGCTTTTTTTTGTTATTGTTGTAGCATTGATTGGCTCTTACTATCGGCTATCAACCATAGTAATGATGTCATTAAAGTTTTTGAAAGAAACAGTCCTATGGTGAAAGTAAACAGAGAGATTTAAAAAACAGAACAAAACAAATTGCTTGTATCACTGAAAGTTATGCTTGGGTAGATTTTAGCAAAAGCATCATAAAGTTTACCAAGTTATTTCTTTCTCACTTGCTATCACAGTGACAGATTTTATAGAATCACTAGTATAAATGTACGTGAATTATACGTATTTCATAGTTTGTTTTGATCATATAATTAAAATATATTATGGGCTTATAAATTATATATTCAACCAAATCCTCTGTTGCTCCTTTAGGCAAAATGTATAATTTTTCTTTAGGTCTCCTCTGGTTCCAGAAAGAAAAGAAAAGGAAATCAATTTCTTGTTTTTTAACTTCCTTTGAAAAAATAGAATTACTATTCATTATTCTTTTCAGTGTTTGGAAAGACAAAAAAATTTGAATCAATAATGAATTTTTCTATGGTGGAAAAATAATTTCTTGGTTGGAGGGGAAATAAGTTTTCCTTCCTCACATTTTTTTTTGACATCAAAATATAGAAAATGAATCACTTTTCCAATATTAAAATTCTGTGAACCAAACGAGACAGTACAACAAACCTCAAAACTCTCGTGAATGAATATTTTTGCTCTGCAATATGAAAAAATAGCAGACTTTCGCAATACACTACATTGAAATCTTGGATCTAAAATAATCATTTTTTGCGCATTTGTAAATTCCACACCCTCTATTCAGCGTCTTCTTGTGGCATACCATCCTATACTTTGTAATTCAATTTTTAGTGCACCATTTGTAATTAAGTACTCATTAAATTTATTACATTTGATCAAACAACAGACATTGGTAATAAATCACACTGAATTACTATTATACAGACAAAGTGATGAAGAAGCTTCATTTATTTTTTTGGACATAATTAATAGTTGTCGTAGCGTAATTAACAGTTGTTGTAGCTAGTTTGTGTAGGCAGGAGCGGAGCTACAACAGGACATAGATGGGCTGTAGTCCGTCCCAAAATTTTAAAAACAAAACTCTACAGTGTTGTAAATTTTTGGCTTGCGTGCTCCTCCACTCATGTTCTTGTAGAGTTAAAACTCTACATGAAAACCTACAAAAAATAAAATTTAGAAACCCCCCCCCCCCCCCCCCCCACCTCCCCACCCCATCTTCCACCTCTAATTTACGATGCTAGTATCGTCACTGTGTGTAGATGAAGTCTGTGGAGTCGTGACATGTTGGTTATGATGGAGGGTTCCCGTAAAGATGACACTGTTCGAATTCTTCTTGGAAACATAATTTCTAATTAGGTGGAATTGACATATAAAAAAAAGTTAAAATTTTTTGAGTTGCACCCAACTTTATTGGTCATATTTCAAGGTGCACCCCAGTACTTTACCATAATGTAACTCACCCTCCAACATTGACGGTCAACTGGGTTGACCCAATTTTTGGACCAAATTATCCCCGTCTTCTTTCCAAGCAGGCGACAACCCCCCGCGTCTCCCGTCGTGCTCGTCCCCCCCCCCCCCCCTCCCGCCTCGTTCAGTCCTCTTCCATCACCACCACCACCTTCACCATCACCATCACCTTCACCAACACCAACACCACCACCTTCACCGTTACCAACACCAAGACCCGTTCCCCGCCGCCCCCACGGCGCCACCCTCTCCCCAGTGTCCTCGCTCCTGCCCAGCCGCCTCCTGCGCGCCCACCGCGCGACCCCGCCGACCTCCGCCCATCGCCTACCGCCCACCCCTCGTCACCCCACGCACGCCTGCCGCTGCTACAATGCGCCTTCCGCAGTTTTAGAAGGGGGGCGCCATTGTCGTTGCCGCTGCTACCGTGCGCCTCCCGCGCCCCCGCGCCATGGCCACCTCCACCATGCGCGCCCCCGACAGCACCGCACCCTGTTGGTTATGATGGAAGGTTCTCGCGAAGGTGGGCACGATTCAAATTCTCATTGGAAATTTAATTCCTAATTAGGTGGAACTAACATATCAAAATAAAGTTTAAGAAATTTTGAGTTGCATCCCACTTTATTGGTCACATTTTAAGGTGCACCCCAGTGCTTTACCATAATGTAAGTCATCCTCCACATTTAACGGATTTCGTCCAACATTGAAGGTTAAGTGGGTTAACCCAATTTTTTGAACCAAATTACCCCCATCTTCTTCCCAAGCCGCCGGTAGCCCCCCGCCGTGCTCGGCTCCCCTCCTCCGCCTCGCTCAGCCCTCTGTCATCACCACCACCAACATCACCACCACCTCCGCCACTGTGAGACTCGTCTCACTTTTGCGTTTTTTTTTATGTTGTGTTCATATCTTGTATATGTGTGATATTGTTGTATATTGATTTCCATATATTTTTCTGTATTTCTCTAGCTGCTCTCATGTAATCTCCATATTTGTGAATAGTGTTAAGCACTCTTGATATATATATAACCCCTCTCTTTCTCTCTGTTTCTCATTCTTTCACTTTTCCCCTCTTTTCAATTTTTTTTCCTTTCCTCTCCCCTCCTCCCTAGCCGAGAGCAGCCCAGGCCGGTCCCCCTCTCCCTTTCCCTTAGTAGCTAGTGGTAGTTTTAGGCAAGTACATCTTGCCAGTGAGAAAGAACTTGCACTTTTACATTGTTGTGGATCTTTTGCAATTTATTAGTCTTTATTGTGCTCTATGAGCTCCTCTACATGTTTACTTATTGGTATTTTCGATTTTGATAGCTTGGTTGGACTTGTAAACCCCCTCACCAAAAATAGATATTTTGTGTGTATTTTATACTAGTATATTTATTATAGATTATTTTAAATATTGAATTACTTCATAGTCTTCTCTTAGTTAATTAGAAAATAAATTTTTTAGTATATTTACTTATATAAATATTTATTTAGAATTATTTTTAGGCTATTTTAGATTTTTAGAGATTTTTGTAGAATTTTTAGGTAATTAAAATATAGGGAACGTAAATTTTTAGGACTGCCACGATTTACTATGAGACCATACTTACATATTGTTCCTACCAAATATTTATTTTATGTTAAAATATTTAATTATATTTTTCTGTAATTTATTTAGAATTTTAAGAAATTTATTTAGATTTTTGAAATTATTTAGGATTTATTTGGATATATATAGTCTTAATATTAGATTAGATGCTAATTTAGTGTTAATAGATATTAATAAGATTATATATAAATTATTTGTATTATCTTTAATTCTATTTAAGATTATAAATTATTGAGATAAACTCAAACTATATTTTAATTTAATTCAAATCTTGAGCCTACTAGGAAAGTAACTTCATGCATATCCTATCCTTATTTAAACTTATCATAATCATATCCAAATTAGCCAATCCTAGTCGTATTCAATTAAGTAGTCTCCACCATTATAAATATCTATTAGACTTATGGAATAAACTCTTCTTTCATATTTTTCTTCCCCAAACTCCTCTCTTTTTGTCCAAAAACAGTCAAAATTCGTCATAAATTCAGCCTCATTTTCTAGTAGTTATGACGACTTAAAAAGACGATATCTCCTACCTCCGGACTCCAAATGTCACGCCCCAGTCCCAAAATGCCGAGGGGCTGGAGATACGTGGCAATGGCCAGCAGCACGCACCGATGGATAACCCAATTTAATGGAACCATCAGGGCGTACTTAAGCTGTAAATAAGGTCTACTACACGAGTCACACTAATCTCATCCATAAAGATAAAGAAATAAACTGCATACTGAATGAAAATAAGTAGCAACAACAAATCACAGCAAGTCAGTCGGAGAAACAATCCGACTTAAGTCTGAATAAACTGGCTCTATAGGCCAGGAATAAAAGAGATAACATGAAATAAATGAGTACTGGAACAGGCACTCAGGAGAAGTCCTCGGCAGTCACCTCGTCTTCAGTGTTCGGTTCAGCTCCAGCAATAGCTTCAGCTCCGGTCCCGTATACCTCGGGATACTGCTCCTCAGCTAAACCTGGGGACATAATCCATTCCAGGTCCTCAGTGGACATAGCAAGGCACAAATAAAATAAGCCAATTGAATAAGCAGTACAATAAATAAATGAACAGCAGGGTAAACTAAGTAACCATCTATGTGATATGCAAATGAGAGCAACACTAGTACTCAGGCTGAGACCGCTACAAGCTCTGTGTCGGGGAGCCGGTAGCAGTAATAACACGTAAAGAGTCTAGCTTTGCTGGAGAGTCTACAACCTCACAATAATAGTAGATATATATAGAACAGCCTGTAGCCTGTGTGTCTCTCCCCACCCAATGTAATCACGCAAGCCATGACCATAACGTCTCATGTCCATGTCAGCGGGATTATAACTAATGCAACAAGTCATACTGTCTATAATAAATGTCTCTATCAAGTCCTGTATCCTATACAGAATCACCACGAATATCTCAGGAGGATTCTGTCCATGATAGTGTCAAGTGTCCTGGGTTGTAGGGTACTTGATAGGTCAAGTACAAAGTAAGGGGATCGTAAATCCATCTCTAAATGACGAACCCAATACCGCGTACGGTGTCGGCACCCGACTATGATCGGACACTAGGTACGTCATACGTTCCCTAGGTTAAGCAGTTTAAATCAGTTTATATGAATTTGCACAAGAAATCCAACAGAGTATTTTTACAGAAAATATGAAAATAATGACTGCAAGTTTGGCAAGGTGCACTTGCCTGAGGTTTGGATTCCACTTAGGTCCTGGTTTCGGAAATTTCCAGAGATGTCTCCGAAAGCTGAAATAAACAGCACCATCACGCTCAGAAGGTGTCAAACAGCTAGAATCGCCTGTCCTTGGGTCCAATTTGGAGACAAGGGCAAAAACGGTAATTTCGGGCCAAAACGGGGTCCACCAGTGGGCCCGCTTTGCACCGAAAAATGTACCAGGGTCAATGGTCTCCAAATTCACTAAACTTAGTGTCAACAGGTCAGGAACGCTAATCCGAACCCAACGAAACTTTCAGATTTGAATTCCGATGAGCCGATCACGAAATTGCCCGTCGAACGGGGCCTATGGGGCCCACGACACGCGATTTCGTCAACGTTCTCAGAGTCGGACCAAACTTGACCCACAGGACCAACGTATCGCTACGAGTCCGATGGCGCAAGTTTCGTCTCGATCCGACGTGTGTGCACAAAGTTAGGGTAAATTATAGAAAAGGCGGATACGGGGCGATGTCCGCGGATACGCGTTGATTCCGGTGTGCACGCACACCTGAATCAGCTTCCGCGAAATCTCACACGTCCGTATCGACGAGGCGCACGTATCTGTGAAGACCGCACACGACCAAGTCGTCCCGTTTGGCGGGGCGTACTCAGTTCCGGGGTGAAACAGGGTCTGGTTTTTCCTGTTTTTGGATCGCGGTGTGCGATCACCACAGGACGCGATGCCCCGAGCGGTTTGTCCGGGCACCGAGAGGGTTATACAGGCTTCGCGTAGAAAATTACGGAATCGAATTCCGAGCTACGAGGAGGAAATTAGGAGTACCTGAACAGAGTAGGAAAATAGGGTCTACTTCGTGTCCGACACGACACTGTCGTGTCCGAATCCTGTGTCGGAGCTGTGTCCGCGTCCGGCTGTGCCTGTGTCCGGCCTAGGGGCTGCTGGAGGACACGCTGGAGGCTGGTCGACCGTCGGCGTGGTGGCGCCGGGCTAGGGCTGTGCTGCGGCGGGGGTTCAGGGGCGGCGGCGGAGCTTGGGGAGGCCGGCGTCGGGTCCTTGAGGCGGCAGGAAGGGAGGAGGCGAGGTCTGGGAGGGGAGGAGGTCGAGGAAGGGCAGCCGGGGTCGGCGCTGCAACTGGGTCGGGGCGATGGTTGGCCGACTCCGGTGAGGGATTTTAGGGTTCCGGTGAGGGTTCGGGTAGGGGAAGATGAGGGAGGAGGAGGAGGTCGGGGTTTTTATAGGGGCTGGGGCGAGGGTTGGCCGGGGACGACGTGGGCGAGGGGTTCGGAGGGGAGGCGGTCGTGGCGGCGCTTTTTTCGACGGGCGGCGGGAATTTCGGGCGGCGTGGGAGTGACAGGGGAGAGGGATTGCGGGTCGGGTCGGGCGGCGGGATCCGGGTGAGCGGACCCGCCCGACCCGCTAGGGTGTGTGAGGCTGGGCTGGGCTGGGTTCTAACGGGCTCGGCCCACTGGGCCGGGCCGGGCCCAAAAACAGTAAATAAATAAAAATAATAATAATAACAGTAAATTTAAAAAACATTTAATTAATTAAATTAATTAGAAAAATAGTTTTTAGGCTTTTAAAAATAGGTCCGAGGTCCAATAAAATCCAAGAAAATTACCCTAAGTCCGGTTTTCCATTTTACACCATAAAATCATATTTTCATTTCATTTTAATGTTATTTATTGGCAATTAAAATCTACAAACTCACAACAGGGCCTATGTAAATTACTGAAAATAATTGCATATTAATTTAAAAAATTGATTTTTAAAATCTAAAAATATAGGGTGTTTACAATCTACCCCCCTTAAGAGGATTGCGTCCTCGCAATAGAAGGATAAACTATAAAGGCAAGATTTACAGAATTAAAGAATGCTTAGGTTCTACCTGATTCTGCAAATAGGTGTGGATAACGCTGCCGCAAAACATCTTCTCGCTCCCAGGTCGATTCGCCAGGAGAGTGCTGCTTCCAAGCTACTCGAACCAGCCTGATTGTCTGCCCTCGCAGTGTCTTCTCGCTGGTGTCGAGTATACCCACTGGCTGTTCTTCGTATCTCAGGCTAGGTCCCACCGAAATCTCAGAATGATCAAATATATGGCTTGGGTCCGTCACATATCTCCTCAGTTGTGAGACGTGGAATACATCATGCACTCCCTCTAAGGATGGAGGTAATGCAAGACGGTAAGCCACCTCACCAATGCGCTCCAAGATATCAAATGGCCCAATATACCTTGGGCTCAACTTGCCTCTGCTGCCGAATCTGATAGTACCTCTAGTGGGCGAGATCCTCAAAAATACATGCTCTCCTTCCTTGAACTCCAGGGGTCGTCTGTGTGCATCGGCCCAATGCTTCTGTCTATCCTGGGCTGCACGGAGATGGTTCTGAATCTGTTTTACTTTCTCCACTGTCTCCGTTACCAGCTCTGGACCTAGTAATTGACGTTCGCCAACGTCGCTCCAGCATACAGGCGATCTGCACTTCCTTCCATACAACGCCTCAAAAGGTGTCATCTGAATGCTTGCCTGATAGCTGTTGTTGTAGGAGAACTCCACTAAGTGCAGATGATCTTCCCAAGATCCTCCAAAGTCCAGTATACAAGATCGCAGCATGTCTTCTAGGATCTGAATTGTGCGCTCTGACTGTCCGTCTGTCTGAGGATGATAGGCAGTACTGAATTTGAGCCTGGTGCCGAGACTCTCTTTCATGCTTCGCCAGAAGTGAGATGTAAATCTTGAGTCTCGATCTGATACAATACTAACCGGCACTCCATGTAATTTTACGATCTGTCGCATATACATGTCGGCTAGTACTTCCGTGGATTGTCCGACTCTGAACGGCAAGAAGTGAGCCGACTTAGTGAGCCGATCCACGATGACCCATACTGCATCCTTACCACTAGGGCTTCTTGGAAATCCAGTAACGAAGTCCATGGTAATATGCTCCCACTTCCATTCAGGGATGGGAAGCGGCTGCAACATACCTGCAGTCCTTTGGTGCTCGGCCTTCACCTGCTGACAGACTAAGCATTTTGCCACAAATTGGGCAATCTCCCTTTTCATTCCATGCCACCAGTAATATTGTCTTAGGTCCCGGTACATCTTGGTCCCTCCTGGATGAACAGAGTACATGGAGCTATGCGCTTCTGTCATCAACTCCTGCCTTAATTCTCCATTTGGAACATATAGGCGATTTCCGCACCTTAATGTTCCGTCCTCGTGGATGCGAAGTCCCGTTTGTAGGCCTGCTTCTGTTCTCTCTTTCAGCCTTCAGAATCTGGCATAATTAGGCAAAGCTTCCTTGATTCTCTCCACCAGTGATGACTTCAATTCGAGGTTAGCCAGCAAACCATTTTGTCCAGGTAGAACAACCTCTATCTGAAGATCTTGCAAGTCTTGTAATAGCTGGGGCTGCTCCGTTAAGAAATAAGCCGAGGGTTTTCTGCTGAGGGCGTCGGCTATAACATTTGCTTTCCCCGGGTGGTACTGCAGATCGATGTCAAAGTCCACCATCAACTCAAGCCAACGCCTTTGCCTCATGTTGAGCTCCTTCTGTATATAAACATACTTTAAGCTCTTATGATCAGTGAATATCTCGACCTTTTCTCCATACAGATAATGTCTCCAGATCTTTAATGCAAAAATCACTGCAGCTAG
This sequence comes from Iris macrosiphon, assembly GCA_036927795.1. Classification (NCBI taxonomy): domain Eukaryota; kingdom Viridiplantae; phylum Streptophyta; class Magnoliopsida; order Asparagales; family Iridaceae; genus Iris; species Iris macrosiphon. Next base: position 23,349,127 of record JAYESA010000010.1, read on the forward strand.
CTCCAGGTCGTGCGTTGGGTAGTTCTTCTCGTGGACCTTCAGCTGCCTCGATGCATAAGCGATAACCTTGCCATGTTGCATCAAGACACAACCTAGTCCACTACCGGACGCATCACTATATACAACAAAACCTCCTGACCCTGAGGGAAGAGTCAAGACTGGTGCTGTTGTTAGACGCCTCTTCAATTCTTCGAAGGCATTCTGACATTCTTCCGTCCATATGAACTCCTGGTCCTTCCGTGTCAGCTTAGTCATCGGCTCTGCGATCCTTGAAAATTTTTTTACGAACCGCCGGTAATACCCAGCAAGTCCAAGAAAACTTCTCACTTCCGCAACAGAGGTAGGGGTAGGCCAGGTTTCTATGGCAGTGACCTTTTCTGGGTCCATAGACAGTCCTTCACCCGAGATAATATGCCCTAAGAATGGCACCTTGTCCATACAGAACTCACATTTGCTGAGTTTGGCAATAGCTTCTCCCTTCTCAAGGTTCCTAGCATAATTCTAAGGTGTTCCTCGTGCTCTTCATGGTTCTTGGAGTAGACTAGGATATCATCAATGAATACAACCACGAACTTATCCAAGTACTGATGGAAGACCCCGTTCATCAAACTCATAAATACGGCGGGTGCGTTGGTTAAACCAAACGGCATAACTAGGAACTCATAATGTCCATACTTAGTTCTGAAGGCCGTCTTTGGGATATCTTCCTTCTTCACCCTAATCTGGTGATAACCGGATCTAAGGTCAATCTTTGAGAATACCTTAGCACCACTCAATTGGTCAAACAAATCATCAATGCGTGGTAATGGGTACCGGTTCTTAATAGTTACAGCATTAAGGGCTCTGTAATCAATGCACAGCCGTACAGATCCATCCTTCTTGGGTACAAAAAGTATAGGTGCTCCCCATGGTGAAACACTGGGCCGGATAAATCCTTTCTCCAGAAGGTCGTCAACTTGTGTTTTCAGCTCTACTAACTCCTTAGGTGCTAGCCGATATACCGATGAAGTGATAGGTTCGGCTCCTGGAGTTAGGTCTATTGTGAATTCTATCTCCCGATCAGGTGGTAAACCTGGAAGATCATCGGGAAACACATCCACAAATTCCGTTATGACTATTGGGTAACTTGAATCTTCTTCTACAGTCAATACCCTAAGAGTTGGCTGGACCCCTTGTTCTACAGCTCCTCGTAGAAATTCAAACTCAGGAAGGCTAGGGGGGCTAAATATCACTTTTCCAAGCCGGCAATCCAGTATCGCATGGTACTGACTTAACCAGTCCATACCAAGTACAACATCGTAATCAGGCATAGAAAAGATCAGGAATTGGGTTCGCATCTCTCGGCCACAGACTACTACCGAACATGATCTACAAGTATCACTAACCGGGATAATTCCACCTCCCGTTAGAATTCTCTTCATCTTCGAGAGAGGTGCGATAGCTATTCTATGTGTGGCTACGAAGCTAGCAGCAATAAATGAATGCGAAGCTCCAGAATCAAATAATGCTACAGCAGGAATTGAAGCTACTAATATGGTACCTGCTATCACTTCGCCTGCAGTAGCTTCCTCAGTGACTGCTAGTGCATATGCCTGACCTCGTCCCTGAGCGGGACCCCTTTGCTGACGAGCTTGTTGGAACAATGCTGCCTGAGGTGGTAGAGGTGGCCTGGCTCCTCCAGGCCCTGTCTGAGTTACTCCCCCAGCTGGAAGAGCTGCAGGTGGAGCTGGTCGATTCGGAACTCCCTCTTGACGTTCCGAACAGTCCTTTGAGAAGTGTTGTCCAGATCCGCAAACCAGGCAGAGTCCCAGCTTGCGTCGACATTCCTTTTCAATATGTCCTACCTTGCTGCAATAATGGCAAGTAGGCAGGTTCTTAGTTGCTGCTCTTGGAGGCGGGCTCTTCTGGGGCCGTTTAGCAGATTTCCCTGGTGATGACTTGGACGGTGCTGAGGAGAAGGGACGTTTCAGGCTTGATTCCCTCCGAGTAACGCGCTCCAGCCGACGTGCTGCAGCTAGGATGTCGGTGTAAGAGGTGGGCGCGACCGATCCGATTAACTTCTGAAGCTCGAACCTGAGCCCATCAAAGAACTTTTCTGCCTTCTCCTCTTCGGTAGGAATTAGCGAAGGGGCGAAGCGGCTCAGGCGAATGAATTCGGCGTTATATTCCTCCACCGTCATGTTGTCCTGGATCAGGTGGTTGAATCTGTCTCGGAGTTCTGACCGAGCCACAGCAGGGATGTACATTTCCTGGAAGAGTCTGGAGAACTCCTCCCAGGTAACCTGATCATATCCGAGCCTTCTTTCTTCGGACAACCACCAATGATGCGCGTTGTCCGTCAGTTACATCCTGACGGCAGTCATCCATTTGTCCCTTGGTAGTTCGGCGGCCTCCAACTGATGCTGTGTGTTCGTAAGCCATTCATGCACTTCAGTTGGTCCTTCCTTCCCCGAGAAGGTACGGGGCTTGAGTTGGCGGAAATCTGTAATAGATCCCGTCGCTGGCCGCCTATTTGGTGGATTTGCATGCTCCAATGCTGCGACTAGGCTGTTCCTTAGGTTCTCGGCCTCTCGGCGTTGGGTCTCCTGTTGAATCTGTTGTTGTGCCTGCATCATGGCGTAGAACATCTGAAACATTTGCTGGCCGTCCATTGCCTGTCCTGGGGGAAAGACAGGCATCGCAGGAGGGAACTGGGGAGGAGGCGGGATGTCATCACGCCTGAACCTGGAACTTGGCTGGCCAGTTTGATTGCTCTGAGAGGATCGTCCTCTGGTATCTGGCGTCGTTCCAGCTTCGCAGGTAAACCCTGCTTCAGTCGGTGTACCCAAGGGGGTCTCGTCACCGCTTCTGGGATCCATAACTCTGCACCAAAAGGAAACAATGAGAACGCACAGAGGAATCAAAACAGGATACAATTCAAGCAATTAAATTAAATTCGACATAGAGTTCAAAAACGATTCAATCAATGGATGAGATCCTATAACCTATCTTAGTGCAGGCATGTCCGGTCCCTAAGTTGAAACCGAACTATTTAGATTGGACCTGTATGGGCCACCACAAAAACCATGTCACGCCCCAGTCCCAAAATGCCGAGGGGCTGGAGATACGTGGCAATGGCCAGCAGCACGCACCGATGGATAACCCAATTTAATGAAACCATCAGGGCGTACTTAAGCTGTAAATAAGGTCTACTACACGAGTCACACTAATCGCATCCATAAAGATAAAGAAATAAACTGCATACTGAATGGAAATAAGTAGCAACAACAAATCACAGCAAGTCAGTCGGAGAAACAATCCGACTTAAGTCTGAATAAACTGGCTCTATAGGCCAGGAACAAAAGAGATAACATGAAATAAATGAGTACTGGAACAGGCACTCAGGAGAAGTCCTCGGCAGTCACCTCGTCTTCAGTGTTCGGTTCAGCTCCAGCAATAGCTTCAGCTCCGGTCCCGTATACCTCGGGATACTGCTCCTCAGCTAAACCTGGGGACATAATCCATTCCAGGTCCTCAGTGGACATAGCAAGGCACAAATAAAATAAGCCAATTGAATAAGCAGTGCAATAAATAAATGAACAGCAGGGTAAACTAAGTAACCATCTATGTGATATGCAAATGAGAGCAACACTAGTACTCAGGCTGAGACCGCTACAAGCTCTGTGTCGGGGAGCCGGTAGCAGTAATAACACGTAAAGGGTCTAGCTCTGCTGGAGAGTCTACAACCTCACAATAATAGTAGATATATATAGAACAGCCTGTAGCCTGTGTGTCTCTCCCCACCCAATGTAATCACGCAAGCCATGACCATAACGTCTCATGTCCATGTCAGCGGGATTATAACTAATGCAACAAGTCATACTGTCTATAATAAATGTCTCTATCAAGTCCTGTATCCTATACAGAATCACCACGAATATCTCAGGAGGATTCTGTCCATGATAGTGTCAAGTGTCCTGGGTTGTAGGGTACTTGATAGGTCAAGTACAAAGTAAGGGGATCGTAAATCCATCTCTAAATGACGAACCCAACACCGCGTACGGTGTCGGCACCCGAATATGATCGGACACTAGGTACGTCATACGTTCCCTAGGTTAAGCAGTTTAAATCAGTTTATATGAATTTGCACAAGAAATCCAGCAGAGTATTTTTACAGAAAATATGAAAATAATGACTGCAAGTTTGGCAAGGTGCACTTGCCTGAGATTTGGATTCCACTTAGGTCCTGGTTTCGGAAATTTCCAGAGATGTCTCCGAAAGCTGAAATAAACAGCACCATCACGCTCAGAAGGTGTCAAACAGCTAGGATCGCCTGTCCTTGGGTCCAATTTGAAGACAAGGGCAAAAACGGTAATTTCGGGCCAAAATGGGGTCCACCGGTGGGCCCGCTTTGCACCGAAAAATGTGCCAGGGTCAATGATCTCCAAATTTACTAAACTTAGTGTCAACAGGTCAGGAACGCTGATCCGAAAGATTTGAATTCCGATGAGCCGATCACGAAATTGCCCGTCGAACGGGGCCTGTGGGGCCCACGACACGCGATTTCGTCAACGTTCTCAGAATCGGACCAAACTTGACCCACAGGACCAACGTATCGCTACGAGTCCGATGGCGTAAGTTTCGCCTCGATCCGACGTGTGTGCACAAAGTTAGGGTGAATTGCAGAAAAGGCGGATACGGGGCGATGTCCGCGGATACGCGTTGATTCCGGTGTGCACGCACACCTGAATCAGCTTCCGCAAAATTCCACACGTCCGTATCGACGAGGCGCACGTATCTGTAAAGACCGCACGCGACCAAGTCATCCCGTTTGGCGGAACGTACTCAGTTCCGGGGTGAAACAGGGTCTGGTTTTTCCTGTTTTTGGATCGCGGTGTGCGATCACCATAGGACGCGATGCCCCGAGCTGTTTGTCCGGACACCGAGAGGGTTATACAGGCTTCGCGTAGAAATTTACGGAATCGAATTTCGAGCTACGAGGAGGAAATTAGGAGTACCTGAACAGAGTAGGAAAATAGGGTCTACTTCGTGTCCGACACGACACTGTCGTGTCCGAATCCTGTGTCGGAGCTGTGTCCGCGTCCGGCTGTGCCTGTGTCCGGCCTAGGGGTTGCTGGAGGACACGCTGGAGGCTGGTCGACCTTCGGCGTGGTGGCGCCGGGCTAGGGCTGTGCTGCGGCGGGGGTTCAGGGGCGGCGGCGGAGCTTGGGGAGGCCGGCGTCGGGTCCTTGAGGCGGCAGGAAGGGAGGAGGCGAGGTCTGGGAGGGGAGGAGGTCGAGGAAGGGCAGCCGGGGTCGGCGCTGCAGCGGGGTCGGGGCGAGGGTTGGCCGGCTCTGGTGAGGGGTTTTAGGGTTCCGGTGAGGGTTCAGGTAGGGGAAGATGAGGGAGGAGGAGGAGGTCGGGGTTTTTATAGGGACTGGGGCGAGGGTTGGCCGGGGACGACGTGGGCGAGGGGTTCGGAGGGGAGGCGGTCGTGGCGGCACTTTTTCCGGCGGGCGACGGGAATTTCGGGCGGCGTGGGAGTGACAGGGGAGAGGGATTGCGGGTCGGGTCGGGCGGCGGGATCCGGGTGGGCGGACCCGCCCGACCCGCTAGGGTGTGTGAGGCTGGGCTGGGCTGGGTTCTAACGGGCTCGGCCCACTGGGCCGGGCCCAAAAACAGTAAAAAAATAAAAATAAAAATAATAACAGTAAATTTAAAAAACATTTAATTAATTAAATTAATTAGAAAAATAGTTTTTAGGCTTTTAAAAATAGGTCCGAGGCCCAATAAAATCCCAGAAAATTACCCTAAGTCCGGTTTTCCATTTTACACCATAAAATTATATTTTCATTTCATTTTAATGTTATTTATTGGCAATTAAAATCTACAAACTCACTACAGGGCCTATGTAAATTACTGAAAATAATTGCATATTAATTCAAAAAATTGATTTTTAAAATCTAAAAATATAGGGTGTTTACACCAAACGAGTCCCAGTTTTTTTTTGTTAGAACTATATCAAGGTTAGTTTTCTAAATATATAAATTAATTAATAATTTATGAACCTACTTTTCCAGAAAATTTTAAAAGTGGCAGTTGTCCGAAATCAAACGCATTTTCGTATTTTCGAGATTTTGGGAGATCCCGAACTCAAAATTATGAACCATTTAAGTTTCAAAAATCTGACATGATGAAATTTCATAAAATTATTTTTCTAGAATTTAATATGCAAGTTTATTCTACTGTAAAATTCGTGCAACGTAGACGTAGATAGAAAATCAACAAAATATGTCATATGTGCGCCCTTGTGGCCATAACTCTTTACCGACTTGTAATTTTATGAAACCGTCGATTTCGATATTCATGTAGCATTGAAATCTATAGGATCTATACACAAATCCAGGATTTGAGTTGGTTGACTTTTTGGTCAAAGGATTGCCTCGATTTGTGCGCCACAGATCATAAATCTGTAAAGTTGACTTTCTTTGGACCAAAATTAGGGTTTAACAATAAAATCAGATTATAATAAGATTAAAATATTATTTTAGCTTATTTTGTTTAGAATTAAAATAGATTAAAATGGAGGAACCTATTCACCCACTTTTGTAACCTAACTTGTTTAATTTATGTGACGGGTAGATCGGACGACGCCTTGAGTTGGAACTTCATTCTTTTTCAGAGCAGGCAAGTATACCTTGTCAAATTGCTTACAATATTTTGCATGCTTATTATATTTTCATATATTCCTTGCATGTGTGTTTTTTTCGGTCATAATTATATATTATATATGTTGACACACACTTGACACATAGTATCATGGGAGAGGAGGACAATCAGTAGGCGTATGGTCTATAACCACTCTGGTAAACCGTAGTAACTAGTATGCACTATGGTACTTGTGTCACGCTGGTCGCTACCCTCGCGGTATGTCAATTTCTGGTGTCGCGTTGGTCGCTACCCTCGCGGTATGTCAATTTCTGATGTTCCTGACGTGTATGTGAGTTGTGAGATTATATAGAGTAGCCTACCAATGCCCATACGTCAAAAAATTGTCCTCATTATGCATTCATATAGATTGTCTTGTACAGCGTACTTATATAATTTTTTCTATTATGCATGTTTACTGTATTCAATTAGCATGCTTCTATGTATCTTGTTACGTCCCTCTGAGGACCTGGTCCCTTTCCTGGTGTAGACGATCATGACTATTCGCAGGAGCACGGATCAGGACTTGCAACTTATCTCTCTTTCGAGGAGGTCTTCTCTTCGAGTCTCATTGATCATTAGATGTACTTGTTTTATTTCTCTTATATTCTAGTTGGTAGTGGATTTGTCTTCGCCCAACTACTTGTTTTTATCAAGCATTTTATACTTGATTCAGTTATATAGTTGATTATTTATTTGATTTTGTGGATGAGATCTAGCTATACCCTGTGACTTTTGATAATATATATACCACATGTGAGTTAATATTCATATTACAACGTACGTGTGTATTATGGTATCCATATATTGGAGTTGCCATATACATACTGCTGGCATGCTTACGTATTCCTAGTCCTACGTATTTTGTGACTGGGGCGTGACATATTTTTGTGGTAGCCCATGCAGGTCGAGAGCATATTGTCTCGGTTACGTTACTGTACCGAGCAAGCCTGCGCATAGGATTAGAATATAGGATCTTATCTACTTATTTAATCACCTCCCTTGATTTTATTTCGCATTCTTATTTGATTACTTGCATTGCATCTAGCTTGATCCTTTCACAATGTCAATCTTATCTTTTCTTTCGTGCTTGATAGGGGTTAGGAAGATGACTGGTACTAGGTATATACGCTCAATTATTCAATAACATTATTAGTTAAATTCTTGTAAGTAGGGTAGTATGCCTCATAACCTAGTATCACATAGTCCTTTTGACCCATTAATGAAGTATAATTGAATGACACCAACTATAGGCTTGCCTAAGAAGATAATGTTTACCCAGATTGTAGAACTTAGAGGCACATACCCCCATTTGGTTGACTTTAGACTTAGACAAGAAGTTAGTATGGCAACTGTAGAGGCACAACACCGGTCTTCTTGATGAACTTAAATTATTCTGTACCTTCCTCCATCATAATCCAACGTACTTATATTTTCTGGACTACCTCCGCTTATGCTGCTATTTTATAGCCTAGTTTTGCAAGATTATTCTTTTATCAAGCTTGTTCATGACATATGTGTTATTGGGGACGCCTATTAATACATTGTCTAAATCAGAATCAGTGTATTGCGGTCTGATCAACCTTAATGCACTTGGTTCCCTCTTCGCATGACTACTTTACGTGGATTGAGATATAATTGACTCAGAATGTTAGACGAATATACTTGCCTTTAGACATGTCCGAGCATATCTTATTGGTTACATAACTGTACTGATATGAGCATGTGAATAGGAATTTACCAAAATAAGATTTTAATCCACAACTGTCCTAAAAACTCTCTTTTTGAATTCTTTAATCGCCTTGAACCCCGTACTTGTATTCTATCGCCTCCTCCTTGAATTCTTTATTATCGTTTTTCGTCTTCCCCTAATTTGGAAAGACGAAATCTCGTGCTTGGTATAAGTTTGATACACGGATAGTACTATCTATACCCCCATAGGCCAATCACATTACTTGGTGACTATCTTTTGTAATTAAGGGCATACAAAATGTGAGATATTTTATGGATTGAATAACACGATTAAATAATTTGAGAAAGTTTTTCTTAAATGTATAGCCTATGTAATAGATCGATAAATTCTAAGTTGGGTAGAAGTTGCATTGTCAACTTGAGGTAAAGATTTTTAGATTATAATTAAGTAATATTAAATTGAGAGATTTAAGTCATTTTAATTTTAAGAATTTTTAGAAGAATGATTTAGATTATGATAATTTAACTTTAAAGATAAGAATGCCTTATAGAATAAAATTTTAAAATTTTGATATTGCGGACCAAATATTTATAATTTGAGCACAATTTTGAATATTGGAGATTAAATTAACAATTTAAATTTTGAGAATATATATATATATATATATATATATATATATATATATATATATATAACTCAAAACTTGAACATTGATGGATTAAATTCAAATTTTTACAATTTGATGATTTGAATTAAAAGTTAAATTTTGATTGTTGTATCACCTATTTGAAATGTTGATAATAGAAATTGAATTTAAATTTTGAAGAGTAAAAAATTCTTAGGTTGAAATATAGGAATAATATTTGATTAGAATTGTTTAAAATTTATAGGAGATTAAGATAGTTGAAAATCGTGATATAAAATTTGATGTGGTTTATTTAAATTTTCAAGATGTCATATAGAATTGAATTAAATTTGGATGTTGATTATTTAAAAATCAAGAAGAAATTATGATAGGTTAAATTTTGATTTAAACAGTTGTCATTTTTATTTTGAAGAGATTATGACGGATTTGAATAGATTTTGTCATTTAAATTTTTGAGATGATTGCGGTTGACTTGCCTTAGATACAAATGTGAAAGATTTAACAAATCATTCCTTATTTTTAATTTTGAGGACAATTTTTTTTAAGTTGGGTAGATTGTAAACCCCCTCACCCAAAATAGGTATTTTGTGTGTATTTTATACTAGTATATTTATTATAGATTATTTTAAATATTGAATTACTTCAGAGTATTCTCTTAGTTAATTAGAAAATAAATTCTTAGTATATTTACTAATATAAATATTTATTTAGAATCATTTTTAGGCTATTTTAGATTTTTAGAGATTTTTGTAGATTTTTAGGTAATTAAAATATTGGGAACGTAAATTTCTGGGACTTCCATGATTTACTATGAGACCATACTTGCATATTGTTCCTACCAAATATTTATTTTAGGTTAAAATATTTAATTATATTTTTCTGTAATTTATTTAGAATTTTAAGAAATTTATTTAGATTTTTGAAATTATTTAGGATTTATTTGGATATATATAGACTTAATATTAGATTAGATGTTAATTTAGTGTTAATAGATATTAATAAGATTATATATAAATTATTTGTATTATCTTTAATTCTATTTAAGATTATAAATTATTGAGATAAACTCAAACTCTATTTTAAATTAATTCAAATCCTGAGCCTACTAGGAAAGCAACTTCATGCATATCATATCCTTATTTAAACTGATCCTAATTATATCCAAATTAGCCAATCCTAGTCGTATTCAATTAAGTAGTCTCTACCATTATAAATACCTATTAGACTAATGGAATAAACTCTTCTTTCATATTTTTCTTCCCCAAACTCCTCACTTTTTCGTCCAAAAAAAGTCAAAATTCGTCATAAATTCAGCCTCATTTTCTAGTAGTTATGACGACTTAAAAAGACGATATCTCCTAGCTCCGGACTCCAAACGTGCTCCAATTTTGTTTTAGAACTATATCAAGATTAGTTTTCTGAATATATAAATTATTTTAATAATTTATGAACCTACTTTTCCAAAAAATTCTAAAAGTGCCAGCTGTCCAAAATCAGACGCATTTTCGTATTTTCGAGATTTATGGAGATCCCGAACTCGAAATTATGAACCATTGAAGTTTCGAAAATCTGACATGATGAACTTCCATAAAATTATTTTTTTAGAATTTAATATGCAGATTTATTCTACTGTAAAATTTGTGCAACGTAGACGTAGATAAAAAATCAACAAAAACTATCATCTGTGCGCCCTAGTGGCCATAACTCTTTACCGACTTGTGATTTTATGAAACCGTCGATTCCGATATTCATGTAGGATTAAAATCTATAGGATCTACACACAAATCCAAGATTTGAGTTGGTTGACTTTTTGGTCAACGGATTGCCTCGATTTGCGTGCCACAGATCACAAATCCGTAAAGTTGACTTTCTTTGGACCAAAATTAGGGTTTAACAATAAAATTAGATTATAATAAGATTAAAATACTATTTTAGGATATTTTATTCAAAATTAAAATAGATTAAAATGGAGGAATCTATTCACCCACTTTTGTAATCTATCTTGTTTAATTTATGTGACGGGTAGATCGGACAACGCCTTGAGTTAGAACTTCATTCTTTTTCAGAGCAGGCAAGTATACCTTGACAAATTGCTTACAGTATTTTGCATGCTTATTATATTTTCATATATTCATTGCATGTGTATTTTCTTTCAGTCATAATTATATATTATATATGTTGACACACACTTGACACATAATATCATGGGAGAGGAGGACAATCAGTAGGCGTATGGACTATAACCACTCTGGTAAACCATAGTAACTAGCACGCACTATGGTAGTTGTGTCGCGCTGGTCACTACCCTCGCGGTATGTCGAATTTTGGTGTCGCGCTGGTCGCTACCCTCGCGGTATATCAATTTCTGATGTTCCTGACGTGTGTGTGAGTTATGAGATTAGATAGAGTAGCCTACCCATGCCCATACGTCAAAAAGTTGTCCTCATTATGCATTCATATAGATTATCTTGTACAACATACTTATATATTTTTTGTCTATTATGCATGTTTACTGTATTCAATTGGCATGCTTCTATGTATTTTGTTACGTCCCTCTGAGGACCTGGTCTCTTTCCAGGGGTAGACGATCATGACTATTTGCAGGAGCATGGATCACGACTTGCTACTTATCTCTCTTTCGATGAGGTCTTCTCTTCGAGTCTCATTGATCATTAGATGTACTTATTTTGTTTCTCTTATATTCTAGTTGGTAGTGGATTTGTCTCCGCCCAATTACTTGTTCTTATCAAGCATTTTATACTTGATTCAGTTATATAATTGATTATTTATTTGATTTTTTGGATGAGATCTAGTTATGCCCTATGACTTGTGATAATATATATACCACATGTGAGTTAATATTCATATTACAGCGTACGTGTGTATTATAGTATCTATATATTGGAGTTGCCATATACATACGGCTGTCATGCTTACGTATTCCTAGTCCTACTTATTTGGGGACTGGGCGTGACAGGACTAGATCTACATTCTTGAGTTTTTCATGGTTTTGATCTCTTAAAACTTGTTGTTTTTCAAAACTAGTTATTCTATGTGAGAAAGCATCTGATTTCAAGTGGTTTAGTACTTTACTTCTCTGGATTTGGGCTAAAAACGAGAATTTTATGGAGGAACTAGATTTCAGACTTGGTGCTTTTCCATGGCTGAAACTTGTTGTTCTTGGATGAAGGAGCTCCATGCAGCCTGCTTGGCATGCGACCTGGACTTCTTGCTCCAAACTCAGCATGCGGCCAACTTGTTGGACGCATGACTGAATCTACACATGAGTCCCTTGACCAAATGCATGAGACTTAAAAGAAAGAAAATTCTCTAAGTTCTGATACCATGCGGCCCAGAGGAGCATGCACAATATTGATGGCAGGTCTACAAGTTCAGTCCAGTATAGTAAAAAGAATAAAGGTAGCACAATCAGCAGATGTCAAGCTTCAGCGACTCAAGGCCGAGTGTGAGGAAGGGCGTAGACCCGAACTTAGCATTCTCAGTGACGGAACTCTCCATTTTGAAAATCGTCTTTGTGTACCTAACAGAGACCTTTGTCGTGAGATTATGTCTGAGGCCCATAGTTCGCAATATTCAGTACATTCCGGAGGAACCAAGATGTATAGAGACATTCGTCAGTATTTCTGGTAGAATTGAATGAAGCGCGAGAAAGCGCGATTTGTGTCTCGATGTTTGGTATGCCAACAAGTTAAAACTGAGCATCAGAGACCAACATAACTTCTTCAACCTTTACCAATCCCGGAGTAAAAGTGGAAACATGTTATCATGAATTTCGTGACAGGTCTACCTAGGTCCACAGCTGGTAGGGATGTTATTTGGGTAATAGTGGACCTACTCACGAAAGTTGCACACTTTTTTCCTTTCAGGGTTGGCCAGTCCACAGAACAGTTAGTCGAGATGTACATGAGACAGATTATTAGACTACATGGGGGTACCAGTTACCATAGTTTCAGATATAAATTCCAGATGTACTTCTTACTTTTGGCAGAGTCTTCAACAGAGCCTAGGCACCCGCTTAAAGTTCAATACGGCATATCAGCCCCAGACAAATGGTTAGTCAGAGCGAACCATCCAGACTCTAGAAGATATGCTTAGTTCATGTACCCTTAACTTTGATGGTTCGTGGAAGGATCACTTAAACCTGGTAGAGTTCTCCTACAATAACAGTTTCCAGGCCGGTATCCAGATGGCACCCTTCCAGGCCAGTAGGAAGTGCAGATCGATCCCCTGTAGGTTGGGATGATATTGGCGAAAGACAATTATTTGGTACCGATATGATAGCCCAGACAGTTAAAATAGTCAAGCAAGTCTTGAAGCATCTTCAAGTAGCACAACATCGCCAGCGTCATTGGGCCGATTCGCATCAGCGACCTCTTGAGTTTTCTTTCGGCAACCATATATTCCTTCGGATTTCGCCTACATGCGGAGTCATCAGGTTTGGTGTACGAAGAAAGCTTAGTCCGCGGTACATAGGCCCGTTCTATATTCTCGAGCGAGTATGAGATGTTTTCTATCGTCTTGCTCTTCCACCGTCGCTTCGTAAGATACATAATATTTTCCATGTATCCCAGCTACGACGGTATATACCAGATGCAAGCCATGTCCCAGATCATTCAGAATTGGTTGTTGGTACCGACATTTCGTATGAGAGAGGCATGTATCCATTTTGGACAGGAGAGAGAAAATTTTCAAGAATCGGACCATTCGTTTAGTCCGAGTTGCTTGGGGGCATTACTCACCGGGCGAGTCAACTTGGGAGCGCGATGACGATATCCGAGATTGATACCCGTATCTATTTGACTCGTGAGGTATCCTTTTTCGTATGTCCCATACCTTAATCTTGTCTTATGCATGCTTGCCTTGTTCTAGATAGTTCATAGCTTGTTATTGACACCCGTACCATGATGCTTGTTATATTGCCTGATTTCTGTAGTCTCCTTGCTAGATCCTGTACCTTATTGAAATTTCGAGGACAAAATTTTCTAAGAAGGTGAGAGTTGTGTGACTTGTTTCACTATTGCATTTTTTTTAATATTGTGTTCTTATATTATATATGTGTGCTATTGCTGTATATTGCTTTTCGTATTTTTTTTATATTTCTCTAGCTGCTCTCATGTAATATCTAGATTTGTGAATAGTGTTAACCAATCTTGATATATATATATAACCCCTCTCCTTCTCTCTCTTTCCCATTCTTTTACTTTTCTCCTATTTTTATTTCATTTTTCTTTCCTCTCCCCTCCTCCCTAGCCGAGAGCAGCCCAGGTCGGTCCCCCTCCCCTTTTCCTTAGTAGCTAGTGGTGGTTTTAGACAAGTACATCTTGCCAGTGAGAAAGAACTTGTACTTTTATATTATTGTGGATCTCTTGCACTTTATTAGTCTTTATTGTGCTCTATGAGCTCCTCTACAGGTTTACTTCTTGGTATTTTTGATTTTGATAGCTTGGTTGAACAAGATCTACATTCTTGTATTTTTTATGCTTTTGATCTCTTAAAACTTGTTATTTTCCAAAACTAGTTGTTCTATGTGAGAGAGCATCCGATTTCAAGTGGTTTATCACTTTACTTCTCTGGAATTGGGCTGGAAACGAGAATTTCATGGAGGAACTAGATTTCAGACTTGAAGCTTTTTCATGGATGAAACTTGCTGTTCTGGGACGAAGGAGCTCCATGCGGCCTGCTTGGCATGCAGCCTAGACTTCTCATTCCAAACTCAGCATGCGGCTATCTTGTTGGACGTATGAATGAATATGCACATGCGCCCCTTGGCCAAATGCATTAGACTTGAACGAAAGAAATTTCTCTAAGTTCTGATTTCATGCAGCCCAGAGAAGCATACGGTCGATTCGCCCATGCGGCCCCGAGCTATGCGTCCCTTTTTCTAATGCATGACTCAGCGCCGCCTTGGCTCGGTTTTCACTGATTTTGTCTTTTCCTTCTCTAACACGCTTTATTGGCCAGTCACATCAGCACTTTCCTAACATTATGTTTATTCCCTATCACTCAACCCTTGTTCCGAGGAGTGGACCTTGTTATGACCCATGCGGCCAGTTTCTTGCATGCAGTCAGCTTCTTGCATGCTACCATCTTCTTGCATGCGACCAGCTCATCCCATGCACTTCTAGCACTTATAAGTAGAATATTTTTCTTTGTTATATGTTCTTATATGGATTATTTACTCCTTGTGCTTGGCCCAATTAGTTAAATTTATTTGATGCATGTTATTTCTAATTACTTGTAACCTGGATGCAACACTTACTAGAACATGGAATATAATGACACAGTTAAACTGAGAACTCCCGGTACTTGACTTGTACTGAATGAACATGATCTCTGACTCTCGATACCTGACATGTACGGATAAACCTGATAGTGGCTCGACGTAGCTCACTCCGGACATGCTAGAATCTCTAGAACTGAAATGCTTGTACTTATAAGATAAATTCCCGTGGTTGGCTGCTTGTCCATGTCCTGATTATAATTGTCAAGCTATTGTCTAGTCTTGCATCATGTCTAAGGTAGATTCCTGAGCATCACAGTCAGAAATTCTTGATAACTTGTGTAAAGCCCCTAATCTTAAAAACCATATTAAGTATTTAATTAATTTATAGTATTTATTAGCTAAGAAAAAATAAAATTTTTTGGATTTTTTATTTCTAGGTAATTGTGCAATAGATGAACTATGGAGCAACGCGTAATTTTATCTTAATTATTTTCATGTAGGAGATCATGTGGACAGTTGATAGATTTATTGTATACATTAATATAAATTTCTAGAATTATATATATATATATATATATATATGGAGTTTATTATAAGAAATAAGAAAAAGATTAGAAATAAAATAAAATAGAAAAGAAAAAGAAAAAAAATAGAAAGAAAAAAGTAAAAAACAAAAAAACAAAAAAAAAACAACAACAACAACAACACAACACTTGCTCTAACCAAATGTAATGTCCCGTTCCCCCTATTCGGGGAGCGCGACCAAGAAATACTTACGACCGTTCGATCGGGACAGATTGAATCAAGATCCTTTCCTCGTTATGGATTGGTTTCTTCGGAATCAGGTCCCATATTCAACGGATCGTGCCTCAAGGAAGGACTCGGCGACAGAGTCGAGAGGGGCCTTTCCGTTGCGCTGGTTTCCTTGCCCGTTTTCGTGCCGCTTAGTTGCCTTCTTGTTGGTTTTATAACTTGTGTTTTCTTGAACGGTTTCGATGGATTTTATTGCTTTCGTTCTTAGGATCTCGCAATTTTATATCGAACCTTGGAGACCGAAGCAGGAGATATTGATAATCTGTTGGTGCGTATAGGTGATTGGGTAGACGACGCACGTGCGGAGTCTTGAAGTTCTCCCTTTTCTCTCATAGTTCTCCAACTTGTGAGTGGCCTTATTTCGATTAGCACCATTCTGCCAAGTCTTCACTCTAAATAATAATTGACTCATTATGCATCCCGCTCCAACGATATCATAATAAGAATAAAACTGAGTCATAAGGAAGATGAGTTAGACTTGAAACACTTGAAATGCTTGTCACTTAGAATGCTCAAACGATCTCATTGATGCGTGCTTGTCCGCTATGCATTTATAAATTCATGTTTCAGTTGTAGCTAGAACTTATTCTATATAACTGTACGGATGTATTGTGCAAACTATATTGAAATGCAATCACTTGGACAGGAAGACTATGCCAATGCACTATGCTAAAGTAGATTTATACATTCTTGTGGTTTGAATGCTTTATCTATTAATTTAGCGTAAATGCGTAGTTCGGTCGGACAACTTGTGCACAAGGTTTAGTTCCTGCGAACGGCGCCCGGGGCACTGGGGCCGATTCGTTCCGGGCGGAACTCGGATAGCTACGCTAGCGAGGCTAGCACGGGTAAGGCGGGGGAGGCCTTGTAGTGGGGCTTGCTACCCGAGCTGCAAGGGTCACCGCTTACTGTAGCTATTGTCCACGGTGGTAATGATATGCCATCACCCAATGTACATATATTCTGCATTGCTTGCTCAAACTAATGGTGTCTTCGTGGCAGGGAAGAATATGGTAAGTGCTATGCAGGTAGTTCAGACGGGAAGGTAAAAGTTACCTAACAGTAGCACGTTTGTTCTGTAAATCGAATATATATTCAATGCTTGCATGTAAATTAAACTAAGGCAAGATAGAAAGACCATAATAATATTGCATGTTTTATATGAACAAACTTGGATTTGGTTAGTTGGGTTAGCTCGCCCTCACCAGTACTTTACATAGTACTAACCCTCGTTGCAGCAGGTTCCCCGAGCCCGAGCGACGCGGCGAGGAGCTGAAGCTTCTTCCTTCTCCAACCAGTCCAGTATCCAACGTATTCCGTTCATGACTTTTGGAGCTTGTACAAAGCACTTGGAGCAAGCGCAACCCTTATATGCGGCTTCGTGGCAAGGCGATAGCTTCGCCAGCAGGTGTCTATATTGTTTTAAAGTTTTAGTAAAGGATCTGATGTATGGGAACGGCTATCTCATTTTGTATCCAAGTTGTAAGACCGTGCAGCATCCTTCTCGTTTTGGATCAAGAGTCTGTAAACAAATGTTCATTATCAATAAAAAAAAAACTTTTCTATGCCTCAATGTGTGTTATCTTATTTGCGTACTCTGTTGCATATGTTCTAAAGATCATC
Source organism: Iris macrosiphon (assembly GCA_036927795.1). Taxonomy (NCBI): domain Eukaryota; kingdom Viridiplantae; phylum Streptophyta; class Magnoliopsida; order Asparagales; family Iridaceae; genus Iris; species Iris macrosiphon. The sequence continues at coordinate 23,366,833 of JAYESA010000010.1, forward strand.
ATTATGCCTAGGCCTTATGCACGCGGGCCCTATGCGTGCACGGCATCACGCCCGGGGGACGATTATCGATTGGGCGAAATTGGGACATGACACCAAACCCCCCAGCACAAGTCCCCCAAACCAGTTAACAGCCTACCTATACCCACGCGATCTCTGTTCCCCGCCCCCTCTCTCTCTCTCTATATATATATAACCTCTTACTAAACCCTAACCCTAACCCTAAGATCTCCATCTCCCCTGCGACCGCCGCCCTGCCTCGACACCATCGCCGCTTCGCCGGAGCCGCAGCCTCGACCACCGCGTCCGCCGTCCGCGACAACCCCGACCGCGCTCGAGACAGCAAGGACACAGCAGTTTACCCTGTTGAGACGTCGTTTTTTGCGCCATCGCTCTACCAAATTCGATCCCGTCTTCACCGGTATGATCCCCACCTATCCTCCTCTAAATTCCGTAGATTAGTTTTTATCGTTCAGTGCTAAACCCTAGGTAAAAATCGACGCCAAGTCGAGGAAAAACTGCGATATTTAATTTTAGAAAATCTATTGCGATGACCCATGTTCAAGGGCTCGTATCTCCCACCACAGGGATCCAAACCTAGAAATTCTTTTTGCTATGCGAAGACCACCTAACCGAAATTAATTTCTGTCAATTACATTATTTTAATTATTGTTGTATGCTGAATTAAATCAAACTAAAAATCATAAAAAACTCGTTTTTCTAACTTCCAAAACTTGTGATACGGAGCGCGCCCCGCCAAACGGGATTGCCCCATCGTATACCAAGTGCACCTAACGGTGTGCACGGTATACCCAGACGTGTGGGCTTTCGCGAAAACTGATTCGAACGCGTGTGCGCGTCGGAATCACCCCGTATCCGCAAAAAATTCTCGTATCGCAACTTTTGTAAAACACCACACAATTTAGTGTACGCTCGTCAGAACGCGACGAAACTTGCACCATGGATTCGTGGTATCACGCTGGTCCTGTGACCCAAGTTTCATGTGATTCTGAGACAGTTGACCAAGCTACCTATTTGTCCCTATGGTTGACTTTTTGGGCGAATTTGTGTTCGACTTACCGGAATCCAAAATTGGACGTACTGTTGAGTTCGTATCGACGTTTAGAATTAGTTTGACCTATAGTTTATCTTTTTTAGAGATTTTTACCCCTGGCACGCTTTTCAGTACAAAGTGGACCACATGTGGACCCCACTTTGACCCAAAATTACCGTTTTGCCCATGTGTCCAAATTGGACGAAAGGGTAGTATTTTCTAGCTATCTCGCTTATTCTGGGAACGTTGGTGTTGTTTATTTCAGCATCCGGAGACGTTCATTCTGAGACCGTAGCTTCTGATCCTGTGTGGTTGACTCCTGGACGTTACACTTTGCAGCTCTCTTGCCAGACAAGATACCTTGCCAAATGCTTACAGTACTTTGCATGCTTATTATATTTCTGTATATTCATTGTATTTCTGTATATTCATTGCATGTGTAGTTTCTTTCAGTCATTACTATATATTAGATATGTTGACACACACATGCCACTTAGTATCATGAGAAGACAACCAGTAGGCGTATGGGCTTTAACCACTCTGGTGAACCGTAGTAACTAGCACACACTATGGTAGTCGTGTCTGATGGTCGCTACCACATCGGTATGTCGATTGATGGTGTCACGAGGTTCACTACCCCCGCGGTATGTCGGCTGATGATGTTCTAGACGGGTGTGTGAGTTGTGAGGCTTAGATCGAGTAGCCTATCCTTGTCCATACGTCAAAAAGTTGTACTCATTTGCATTCATATAGATTATCTTGTACAGCGTACTTATATATTTTCAAACATTATGCATGTTTACTGTATTCAAATTGGCATGCTTCTATGTATCTTGTTACGTCCCTCTGAGAACCTGGTCCCTTTTCAGGTGTAGATGTTCATGACTATTCGCAGGAACACGGATCAGGACTTACCACTTATCTTTTTCAAGGAGGTCTTACCTTCTGAGCATCATTGATTGTCTCTAGCGATGGATCCTTTAGCTGCCACTCTTATATCATCACTTTATTTTACATAGGAGATTTACTATTCTCTCTCATTTTAGTTTGATATAGTCATTGGTAGTGGATTTGTCTCCACCCGACTATCATTGTTGGATTATTCAAACTTTTTATTCTAGTTTAGTTATATTCTTTTCTGTGACTTGTTGTGTGGATGAGATTAATATTTCTGTGACCGGTGATAACATAGATACCACATATGAGTATTTTTTATATTACATCGTACGTGTGTGTTATGGTATCCATATATTGGAGTTGCCATATAGATACGGCTGACATGCTTACGTGTCCTAGTCCTACGTATTTTGGGACTGGGCCGTGACAACTTGCTTAAGTTAATAACTAAAATAATTATTTAGAAGAATCTAAACAGATTTTTTGGCTACATGCAATTCCGGTATCGCAGCGACACCTGATGGATTTGGAGCTCTCCGTCGTGAGGGGTACACTTCCAGCACACCGCCGAGTGTTGCAATCTACCAGTAAAATAATATATACTTTATTAATCTATGTTATGTATTATTACGTCCGGATAACCTGGATAGTCTGCAGGGCATGTGGCTGTATGGAATCTCAACTGCATTTGTTAGTAACCAGGATTATGATAACCCTAATTAGTTAATGATAGTAAGCCGTAGGTCATGATTGGCTATGATCGCACATTTTCTAGTCTTGTCTTGGATCATCCAGCTACTACTCCTGAACTGTACCCGTTACTGATTTTTGAAACTGCTTAAACTGTTTATTTACATATTGCTCTTATTTATATATTTTTATGCTATTGAATGTTTGCATGCTGGTTTTAGTTCCTAAGTTGGCTCCCTTGTGATACTTACCGTTCTTGGGGGTCTGACCCCACTGGTTTTGTTTGGCTTGATTTCGGAGCAACACCGCATGATCTTTCGTACTTCCCGCCTCCAGATGGTGAACATCAGGAACACCCGAGGACTTGAGTAGTTTTCTTCTTCATCACCCACCTGATCTTGTACTTATAATTTTGAGGCGTTTAGCTACCGAATACGTGTTTAGCTCGTGTTTTGGTATTTGACATTCTAGCCCGCGGGCCTTCATGTAAAGCATATTCTAGACTATAGCTAGAGATGATCATGTAATATTGCACTCTGCTAGTTCTTCATTTTGGGTAACTAGCTTCATGATCATCTATGTATGTATAGTTTGGGACGCCTTACTATTATATGTTTAGTGATTATGCTTCTTGTAACTTGTTGCTTGCTTGAGATTGAGACAACTAGGACTCATGACCCAGAAATGTATGTTGGATTGTAGAGTAAACCCTCACATGTCTAGACAGTCGTGACCGTATCTCTGGGTATAGAGTACTCTGATGTACGTAGCTGGTTTTGTCTGCCCTCGCTCTCCAGTATTCTAGTTCTGAGACGTGACAACCACCAACACCACCACATTCACCAACACCAACACCCGCCACCCCCACGACGCCACCTCCCTCCCCCACGTTCCCGCCACCGTTCCCCCCTCGTCGTCTCCCGCGCATCTCCGCCCGCCTCTTGCTGCCGCTGCTACCACGCACCCCCGCAGCCGCTGCTACCATGCACCTCCTTTACTTTTAGAAGGGGGAGAGAAGGGGGGGGTGCTGCCCTGCTATTGCCCTGGGCGTCATCCCGCGTCATAGCTGTCGCAGGATAAAATATTAAGATATATCTTAGATATGGACAAATAATATGAGGTGCAACTCAAATTTTCTTAAAAAGTTTTGTAGGGTGAAGAAAAGACAACGACATAAAATTTTCGCACATAGCTAACATGGCCTGGGAAAAGAATTAGCAGCTATCTATTGTAGCTTAATAGATATTCGTATGATCATTATGACGAAGGGGGAGAGACTTCGATTAAAGCAGAGCTACCATTAAATGTTAATTGGTAGGTACACGGAATATCGTTGGATATGTTTGCATTGGAAAGATGCACAATATAGTTAGCAGTTTGAATGTAATGCCTTGCAAGTTATTATTTGAGCTTCTACAGAGATAGAAAGACTAAAAATCAGAAGCAATATATTCTGTTTTATATTTTTATTTTCTATGTATTACATGTAAGTTCTAATAAGAAAAAGAGAGAGAGAGAGAGAGAGAGAGAGAGAGAATATTGGACATCCGATTTGCTCTCCTAAAAAACAACATAAAATTTACTGTAGCGAAATAAATTTATATTAAATTCATTTAAACGAAATAAGTTTGCTAATATTTGAAATATAAACATTGTCCGCCAACAGTGTTGGCGGAAAACATAAATTCCGCCACGTACGCAAAAAAAAAAAAAAAAATTTAAAGTGGACCCCACACCCCAAATTCCGCCAACACTGTTGGCTGAAATTGTGGGGGGGGGGGGGGGGGGCAATTTCAGCCAACAGTGTTGGCGGAAATTGGCCTGTGGGCCCCCCACGGATTCAGTTTGGTTTAGTTGGTTTGGTTTTATTTGATTTTTTAATTAATTATATTTTTTCTATTTAGTTATTTTCTATTTAGTTTAGTTTTGGATTTTGATTTTGATTTTTTTTTATTTAGTTTAACATCCAAAATAAAATATGTTATCATTGAACAAAAAAAAAAAAAACTACCGTACGAATATTACGTCTGCCGTCGATCAGACTTCGAACGCCCATAACTATTTGTTTTCAAATCGTTTTTCGTCACACAATAGGTCGATTTGTATTTTTCGACGAGAGTAACACAATTCGTGTAGAGAGAATTTTCATCCGAAGTAAGACGTACATATTACAAGCAAAAATATAAAATATAAAACTTTAAAGTACCATAACTTTTGACTGGGAGATCGAAACAAGGCCCAGTTTGAGCCAAATGACCGTATGGAAAAGTACTTCGGGATAAACCGTTTCACCGTTTGACGGACTTTCCAAATTTTTAGAATCGCAAAAAAACGATGTTTTGATCTCCAAATTTTACTTTTGGTAAATTTTTTTATAAAATATTTAATGTACCGATAATAAATTTACTATGTTAAATAACGGAATACTTTAAAAAATTTTAAGGATAGAAATTTGGATAAAAATTTGGGATATTTTAAAATTTTGTTACATATCGACAACTGAGTTAATTTTATTTTAATTTTTTGTTAATTTTGAAATTTTGATAGAGTAATTTTTTTGTTAATTTATTTTAATTTTATTTCGTTAAAATATATTTTCATAAATAAAACAGAAAATTAACACCCCATTAACACCCCACCAATTAACAAAATAAATTAACAGAAAAAAAACAGAAACAAATTAAAAAAAAGAAGTAAACTAAATAGAAAAAAACTAAACTAAATAGAAAAAAAACTAATTGAAAAAAAACTAAAAACTAAATGGAAAAAAATATAACTAATTGAAAATAATAATAAAACAAACCAAATAAAACCAAACCAACTAAACCAAACTGAACTAAACCAAACTTAACCCGTGGGGGAGCCCACAGGCCAATTTTCGCAAACACTGTTGGCTGAAATTGGCCCCCCCAATTTCAGCCAACAGTGTTGGCGGAATTTGGGGTGTGGGGTCCACTTTAAATTTTTTTTTTGCGTACGTGGATGTTTATTGTATTTTCGGCCAACACTGTTGGCGGACAATGTTTGTATTTCAAATATTAGCAAACTTATTTCGTTTAAATAAATTTAATATAAATTTATTTCGCTACAGTAAATTTTCTGAAAAAACAACAGCTTTATCATTCTATTTTTTTTATCGTGGTATATTTTATATTTACATATTATTTAGAAATACTACAAAATAATTTTTATAATTACTCATCTATGTCTCTTAACTTTATTTAATAGTAAATATATTTAAAAATAAATTTTTTTACTGTAAAATCTATTTTTTCTCATTATATAATAGAATATATATGATTTTTGTTAGTGATATAAGAATCCTAAATAGAAGGTCAATACCAAAGGCACTATCGGAGATTTTTTTTTTGCAATTCTGTGCTTATTTAAGACTGTCAAAAATTTGTCAGTTTTATTGACAAAAAAAATTAAGATTGAAAAAATTTAGCAGTAGCACAACAAATGCTGCCCCCCCTTTTTTTTTTTTACAATTCTGATTATAGACTAAACTGTAGAAATTGTAATAATTATTAACAACAAATGAATTGCCTTTAAACTTGGACGAATGGAGGAAAGCATTCAAACAACAAATCATCTAAGGAAATAAAGTATTGCAAATATGGAGAGGCCTAACTTTAGGGCCGGAGCTAATTATAATTTGTAGTAATTTGAAATAATATTTTAGGACTACTTTAGGCTATCTTCAAAGAGAATTTCTAAAATAACATTGTACTTTAAGAAATTTTTATAAAAAAATAATCTCTAATGGTTCCCAATTTCTATCATACGTAGCAAAAAAATAAAATAATCAATTAAATAATTTAGTTTGAAAGTATGGTACAATATTAAATTCTATAAGAGATGAAAAATTTATACGAGTGTTTCTACATGTAGAAACGTTCGTAAAAATTCTCCATCCTACATCAGCGTCACTCAGGATAAAAATCACTATTAAAAAATAATAATTTTTTTACATAAATATTTAGAAATTTTTATAGACATTTTTCATCCTACATAAGTGCCACTTGGGATATAAATTGAAATAAAAACTATAGATGGGAAAAACAAATAAATTTTTTTGATCATAGAAATAGAAGAAATAGAACCCCATTAGAGATAGCCTGAGTGTATTGACCCACAAACTGATTCTTGGTTCAGTCTCTGATTGCATAATCACAATTTCCATACTGTTTTACAACCAACTACTACTTGCTGGTTCTGACCCTCGTTAGCAATCATCCGAATAAAATGCGTATAATATGTGAAGTTTTGAAAGATTCGAATTAATATACGATTTTATGACTGTGACGTTTTAAACACGCTTCGTATAAATACGTATAATACTTACGTACTTTTGAAAGAACAATTCTCACATGCAACATATTTAATTAACCAAGAAAGAAATTCAACAGTCTTGTTGTTTACATCAATGATCATTTTGTGAGATGGATGAAAATGTGAACTTATGAATTTCTGTTTAATGAATTGTTTGTTTGTTTATTAGGAATTAAAAAAAATACATGTCGATTTTTTAGTACCGAATTTGTTCATATGAAACATACTAAATACGAATTAAATCAAACATGAATATTTCTCGTTTGACGAATATTTGACCAATTTTTTTAACGTATTTTATTTGTACTATACTAATTTATATTTATATTTTGTCCGTTTCTGACTTTTTTGCTAACTAGGGTTCTAACTATCTGTCATTCTAATCAATTTAAAAAGTGTAAAAAAAAATCAACCAAACTTGAAGATGTCGTCTACTTCCACAGTATCTGTGGATATGAGCTCAATCTTCCTCACAACAACAAAGTTTGGTGTGCATGCTTAAGCTAAATGTTGGTAACTCTATCACCAGCCACCACCACTCACTCACTCACTCCACAAGTGAAAGTGCCTTTCATGTCCCACTCCACTCCCCCATGGACTCCCCTCATCATCAATGCCACGAGAAATGAGAATACAACAGATGGCCAGGATCTTTCCCCAGTGGCATTTTATGTAAATATCACTAGGTTGCATCCCTTGAAATTAAAAGAGAGTACTACCAGCAATTCATTCATTCCTTCCTTCTTGCCAATTGCCACCCCTGTCACCACTCACCACCTGTACCCTCCCTAACTGAACAACTACATAATCCCTCCCCTCTCTTCTCCTTTCCTTTCCTATTCTCACTCCAAATATTTTCTCGCTCGAGTTTTAGTTGCTTCTATGGCTTCCAAAGAAGAAGGCTCTGAGCCTCTCAACTATAAGGTACTAGTCTAAAACTAAGTATATTGTTCGTGTCGTGTCTATATCTATCGTGTCGTGTCTATGCAACAGAAACACTTCAAAAGTATCCAAAAGTTAATGTCATGTTCGTCTCGTATCGATCCGATAATGCAAATAACACAAATACTCCCAAAAAAAGAAAACAACAACAACAACAACAAAAAAGACCGTACATCAAATTATGTAACTCCCGAAACTTATGCCATAAATCAAATTATATATTTCTCATATTTAGCTAAAGATAATATATACACTCCAGAATACACTAAATCACATGACTATATTATGTTGTTCTAAGTACTTTCTTTGTTGTTCTATTTCAGACGTGTGTACTGAAGGTCTCAATCCACTGTGAAGGATGCAAAAAGAAAGTGAAGAAAATACTCAAGAACGTCAATGGTGAGAAGAGAGAGAGAGAGAGAGAGAACCACATCAAGTTTCGATCTTTTTGTCATTTTTGGGGTTTACGTGCGGAAATGTTTAATGGGTCGTTCTCAAATTTTGAATTTTTTTTCAGGGGTTCTCTCGGTCGACATCGACGCGCAGCAGAACAAGGTGACGGTCGCCGGACACGTCGATGACGAGACGCTGATACGGAGGCTCGCTAAGTCGGGGAAGAATGCCGGTACGTGGCCGGAGAACAAACCAGCAAACCCTAACACTAAACCTAATCCTAATCCCAACACCAAACCGAAAGAGAAAAACAAAGAGAAAGAATCCGAACCAGCCGCTAAAGAAGTCCTCGCCACCGCCACCGACAAGACTCCAGCTGCTACAAACCCTGAACCGGCCGCCAAACCTGCCGAAACAGCTACAATCTCTGAACCGGCCGCCAAACCGGCCGAAACAGCTACAAAACCGGCCGAAACAGCCAAAAAACCGGCCGAGACAACTGCGGAACCGGCGAAGAAGGAAGCTGCCGAGAGCAGCAGGAAGGAGGAGGAGGAGGAGGAGAAGGAGGAGGCGGCGGCGGCGGCGGCGGCGGCGGCGGCGGCTAAACCCGACAAGAAATCCGAAAAGGAACCGGCCGAAACTAAGTCCGATACGGACACGAAGCCGGCGGAGACGAATGCGAAAACAGGTGGCAGTGGCAAGAAGAAGAAAGGAAAGAAACCAGAGGAGCAGCCGGCGGTGGCGGTTTGGGAAGGGCATTCCGGTAATTCTCCCCTTAGCCGGGGGCTGCCGGTGTACCAAGTCCCCGTGTACGCAGTCAGCCACAACACGTCGCAGCCGATGCCGAGCCACTCGTACTACTATGCGCCGACGCAGTCGAGCCATACGGGGAATCCATATCCGGCATACAATTATGGTCAGCCGCAGCCGCCGCCACCGCCACCTCAGCAGCCGGAATATTACCCGTCGGGGAACTACGGTTACAACGGTTCCGATAACTACTACGGGTCTTCACAGCATTCGTATTCCTACTACGGGTCGATGGCCTCGCCGTCGCGCTCGTATCCTTCGCAGGGGCAGGGGCAGGGCGAGCTGGATATGTTCAACGACGAGAACGCCCATTCTTGCAGCGTCATGTGACCACGGAGAAGCCGGTGGCCGGAGTCCGGCTAATGTTGGAAATGTAGTAATCATCTAGAGAGGGGTTTAGATGTTAGATGCTGGTTGAGAATGTGTATATTAGCTTGATGCTTGAATTGTTGCTTCAACGACTAGTTTAAATCTGTAAACTAGTTCATATAGTTGGTAACGGAATGCATGGTTTGCAGTATCAATAGTTGAATCAGTTCCAGATCCTTTTTAATTTTGTCGGTTTCAGAAGGTTTTTTGTGATTTTGAATCGGTTGATCTTAGTAGTTCCGGCAATTTTGGTGGTTGTGAATCGGTTGATCTTAGTAGTTCCAGTAATTTTGGTATCTATGTCCGCTTTGGACATCGGTTGTGAATATATAGAACATGTATTGGAAGTTCTCACTTGATTCTGCATCTGAACCAAAATTGTAGTTTTTGAACTTTTGGAGTTGTGGATTTCTGAAGTCGGGCTATGCTATGACTACAACAAAATGCCTACAATCCTCTTACAAAAGCTACGTAGCAGCCGTCCATTGGAGGAGGGGGAAGAGATGTGATTCAGTGGTTGTCCGAATGGTCGTCACATCGTCGGAATGTGATCGTTCATTGGAGGAGAGGTGGGACCTGGGGTGGCCTATACAGCAGGGGGTTGAAGGGTTGTAGTATTATTGATTTCTGAAACGCTTGGAGTTCTTATTCCTAAACCACAAAAGCAGAGTAGACCTTGAATGCTTTCTCTTCTTCTTTTTGTAGGGCCAATTGATAATTTATGGTGGTTCATGCTTAATCACACATATTCCTTTGCTAACGACGACAAATTGCTTGTGGTCAAGTAGGCTGATATGTATATTTATGTGAAGACAAATCAGTTGATCACACACATCTTGAACTTGATGTTGAATATTTAGACAATCAGCAAATATTACATATACCATGGGTCTTTGGTTTCAAAAACCTGGAACAACAAAAGTTCCATGGTCTGGAAAATTGCAGTGAAGCCCTGTTTTGAGAGTTCGCTAAATATTTAGGTGAGAAGTCATAATATGTATGTTAGGTAGCAGCGACTATATGTTTCCTCTCAAGGAATGCATGGTGCTTCCTGAGTCAGCAGAGGCCACATTTGGGAGAAGTATGTGAGAAGTAGTACAATGGTCACTGTCTTGTTAAACATCATTAGTAATGTCTATTTCAGATTCTAGATTTAAAATATAGGAGATTATTTTTTGTAAAATAGTAACTTTATTTCTAATTTAATTTTTAGATTTTTGATTCCATTTTATCTATGGGAGCTATAAGTTGGCCTTCCAATTTCTAGATTCTAGATTGTAAGAACGAATTTTTTCATTTAAAGTAATATAAAATTATATATTTATAAAAAACGGAAAAAGTTTTGAGTAATTGCGGAGGGGGGGACACTCGCCAACTCAGTTGGCGAGGTGCTGAGTTGGCGAGCATCTCGCCAACTGAGTTGGCGGGGCGCCCTCCTCGAGGGGCCGCTCGCCAACTCAGTTGGCGGGCCATGCACCGTTGCCAATTTAGCCGTTGGCCAACGGCTATATTCACTTCCTATAACCCTCCCCCCCCCAAACACTCCTCACACCACTTTCTCCTCCTACTCCAAACACTCCTCACACCACATTCTCCTCCTATTTTCACAACTTCCTCCTCTTGATATTTACTAGCGATGGCTACCCGCAATGACGGTCGTATTCCTGGCGGACCGACTACCGCGCTTATTATTAAGCAACGTGAAGAGCACATTTCTAGTCAGATATTTACTGGCGAGGTAATTTTTGAAATTACAAGTTGCCAACTTTATTAATGTATATATTTTTTATAATGCCTATGTTTACTTTATTAATGCATATATTTTTTATAGTTATACGACCATGATAATGCTTTACGAACCCGGATCCACGTACATTGGCGGTCTGAAAGGAATTATCGTACGTGGGAGCTAAATTCGGTTCAAAAGGCTTTGGTGGAATCCTTTGGATTCCACTATATAGATCGTGTTAGATATTTAATTCACGATCTTCATTTAGTTGTAAGCCTTGCGGAGCGTTGGTGGCCAGAACGCAACACTTTTTAACTCCCATTCGGCGAGATGACGATCACCCTTTTTGATGTGGCGAATATACTAGGGTTACCTATTAAAGGTAACGCTATATATTTTGATCCGCACTTAAAGGGATCTGATCTGATCCGGAGTTATCTTGGTGTTAGCCCTCCTTTAGGTCTAAAAGACGGCAATTATGTAAAATTTTCATGGCTCCGTGGCAACTTTATAGACCTACATCAAACTATTGATGGGGTGGTTGATGTAGATGAAAATCGGGTATGTATTTTTATTAGTAAATTTATTTATTACTTAATTTAGTGGTGCAATTCTATATAACACTTAATAAATCCAGGTCGTTCGTTGCACTAGAGCGTATCTGCTCTGTTTATGTGGTACAATTCTATTTCCCGATGCATCGGGAAATCTGGTAAATGTGCAGCTTTTACCATTCTTGGATGATCTGACAAAACCTACTGAGCATGCGTGGGGAGCTGCTACTCTTGCATTTTTGTACGCCAATCTGACAGAATTTGTCAGATCCAATCGCAAGAGTATTTGTTGATGTATTTCACTGATACAGGTATGAATGAAAGACCTTAAAAAGTTAGAGTAATTTTATACGCAAATTATGTTTGTACTAATGTCATTTTTTTTATAGTTCTGGTCCTACGAGCACTTTTATATTGGTAGGCATGTTACCAGCATTCTCAGTGATGTTGGAGTATTTCCAGTTGCTATGCGCTGGCCTACAGACGTAGTGGATTATCAACACTACCAATACAGGACTGTATCACTATATCGTAGCCAATTTGATACACTGCGGTATAATCAGGTAAATTTTAAATATGCAATAAATATCTTTAAATTATTTAAGTTTTGATCGTAGATAAACATCACATCTAATTGATACAATATCTTTAAATAGGTAACCTGGTTACCGTACTCATTTGAACCTGATGCTCCAGAAATAAAGATGACATCCTATGTATTTAGTTTACACAGATGTCATATTATATATGATCGGTTCACCATGTACCATCCGGCAGACCGCGTTCTTCGGCAATTCGGAATGGCCCCAATAATTCCCGATGATCCACCGACAGTCGGTTATCAGACATCAAATGCATTACAACGAATCATTGGTCTCGTTGCTGACTGGAATAATCGGTTCGAGAATTATATTGTGTGGGACATGTCTCCCAGACTAAATTCTGCTGAGGAATGTAAGTTATAAGTTACTCATTATTCGTATTGATTTAGTGTAAATAGTTTGCTAAAATTTTGTTTACATTTTGCAGACATAGGTAGCCTCGACTACAGGCAATGGTGGGGATGCCCTCTTATGAGCAACCGAGTATACCACTACGAGGAGCCCAGGTTCAAGACTAGATCTGTAGACGATTCTACTCTGCGTGCTTTTGTCGATGGAATACATGATTTGGTATGACTTCATTATACTTTCAAAAATACATATACATAGATATGATAAATATATTAATTTACGTGTTCTTCAAATTTTAGAGTGGTGTATACCAACAATTTTGCAACAACCTGAGATAAACCTTCCCCCACAAGGTCGACTTCTTATGGAGGAACTTGTGACTCGTGTTGAGCATCTGGGTATTGGACGGGAACCGGAAATGCCTCCAGTACAATCCCGTCTTCCACCGGACTATCCGACCGGCTTAGTACGACAGAGACACTCTCGTCGTCGACGGCGGCGGGATACTGCTGGAGCGGGCCCGAGTGACCAGTATGCTGAAGCGGGCCCTAGTGACCAGTATGCTGGAGCGGGCCCGAGTTACCAGTATGCTGGAGCGGGCCCTAGTTACCAGTATGCAGGAGCGGATCCGAGTTACCAAACTGCTGGAGATGAAAGCTACCAGATATTCACACAATTTTTTTTTTGACTCCATCAGCACCGCTGCCTACCCAAACTCAACAAGACGAGGACGAGGATTAGTAGAAAATTTATAACATTGTATGATTACAATTTTTGTATGATTTGTAATGGTTTTTTATTACAATATTTGGGTATTGAACAATTCTATTTTAATCTCTCGGTTGACTAGTACATCTTCTTCGGTTGTGTCCCATAGCACCACAATTACTGCAACGTAGATCTCTTGTCGATGAATCCCGGGGTTTGATGCGGTTCTTCTTTGGTCTTCCGGCTTTACGTCTTACATCTGGCACCCCAATTTGTCCTCTTACCAAAGGACCTTGGATTTCGTAGGGAACTGGAATTGGCTCCATTTTATGCGCGTATACAGCTTTCAAGTTTTCCGTCGAAAATACTGCAGGATAAAAAGTATCAATACTAATATTGCAATATCTACAAACAAAACATGCATGTATACATGGTATATAAGTATGGTACCATCTAAAATATGTACAAGATTTGTCAGTTATATTAACAATATAGGTTCTACTTGTTGCACGGTCTATTATTTCAAACTTATAATTATCAATAGCTAATATTTCTAGGTGGTTCTTCTCTTTGATAATAGAAGCCATATTTTTTAACATCTTCGGACAATAATCTTTGTCTATATTTTCAGCAAACTTTCTACGATTGTCATGAAGTGTAATAATCTTGGCTCTAATACCATCGAGAAGTGTTGTTATTGGCTTATCTCGTAATTTCTTAATCCAGCTGTTGAAACATTCAGCAAGATTAGAAGTGTTAATATCTAATCTAGGACAAGTAGCATACGTTGTTATCCAATATTCAAATCGACGACTTTCATCGTTTACACTAATAAGCCAATCGTACAACACTATATTCTCGGCTTTAATTATATCAAATACACTCTCTGCATCCGTTTTATTATATAATCTAGCAAGCGAGTCTAACAAGCGTTGAAATACTGGTTCTTTTGTAACTTTTTTCATGTTCTGTTTAAAATGTTGAATACAAAAAAAATGAGGAGATGCAGGAAAAATAGCACGAACAGCATTTATTAATCCCTTTTGCTTGTCAGATATAAATGAAATTGAACTCCAATCATTAAAACAACTTTCAAAAGATATTTTAAGAGAATTTAAAAACCAAGACCAAGAATCACTATTCTCATATTCAGCAACAGCATAAGCTATAGGATATAATTGATAGTTAGGATCGTGAGCACAAGCAATAAATAAGATACCTTGATATTTAGACGAAAGAAATGTAGCATCAGTACTAATAATTGGTAAACATCCACTTAAAAATCCATCAATACATGACTTCAAACAAATAAAAATTCGTTCGAAGCTATTATTTTCGGTAGTTTTAATAAAACATGTACTACCTGGATTTGTCTCCATAATTCTATAACAATACTCCTCAAGACTAGCGTATGCCTCATCATAACTACCATTAATTTCAGCTAATGCTGTCTCTCGAGCTCTCCATGCTTTGGAATAACTAACTTGTATACGGTGCTCCCTATATATATCTTTAACAATTTGTGATGGACTGTATGACTGGTTATCTCTAATAATGTCAATTATAATGGTCTTAATCCATGAAGCGGTAGCTAGTCGATGACGTCCTGTACTAAGTCTTCCTAAACAAGAATGACAATTTTCTAATGTACTAACTTTAACTATATCGCCATTTCCAATAGATTTGACATATACTCTCCAATTACAATTCGGTTGATCACAACTATATATAATTCCACGAGCATTATTCATAAGACTAGCTGAACAACTAAAATTATATTTAATTGCTAAATTACTTATAAAGCTTCTAAAGTGAGAACGATTAGGAAATGATTGTCCCTTAAATAATTCATCAGTGATAGCTTTTACAACATCATCATCTACCGTATAATCTACATTTTCAACTAAATTATCACTATTTGCATCGTCGTTGTCACTATCATCATCATGGTTAGATTCATCTGATGAATGACCTTCTTGGATAAATAAAACTATTTGTTGAGAAGAACTAGCACCCGAACTAACATGCTGATATTCAGAAAAATATTCATTATTTCTACTATCTAAGGTTGCTGCTACTTTAATAACATATATTTTTATATAGCGTGATTGTGAATTAATCTCAAGAATATAATTCCATGCATCTTCACTATCTATCAAAAAATAATTAGAACAGAAAATAGACTTCAGAATAAAATCATAATGAATAGAACAACGTTCGATAATATGATTACGTATATTTTCAAAACTAATATTCGGGTAAGTTGAAAAAATTATACTTTCTCCTCCTTCGTAATTTAACCCATTTACTTTACCGCCGTGCGAGCATACAATTCTTACGCTACGATCCATGACGGTTGAGAACTTTTGCTACAGAAAACAGGAGGAGGAAGCTGTGAAAATAGGAGGAGGAAGCTGTGAAAATATGATGAGGAGTAGGAGGAGGAGAATGTGTTGTGTGAGGAGTGTTTGGGGGGGGGTGGGGGTGTTTATAGGGGTTGGAGGGAGCCGTTGGAGGGAGCCGTTGCCCAACGGTTGGATAGCCAACGGTGCATGGCCCTCCAACTGAGTTGGCGAGCGGCCTCTCGAGGAGAGTGCCCCGCCAACTCAGTTGGCGAGATGCTCGCCAACTCAGCACCTCGTCAACTGAGTTGGCGAGTGGTCCCCCCCTCTGCTAATTCCCCAAACTTATCCCGTTATTTATAAATATATATTATTTTATTACTTTAAATGAAAAAATCCGTTGTAAGAATTCATTTTTCAGAATAGTAAGTCTCAATTTGAAATCCAACTTTCTATATTCTAGATTTTATATTATTTTTTTTTCACATCAATTTTTGACCACATGTAATCCACCTGATTTTCAAGAATTTTAAATTTTTGGAATTTTTACATTTTCTGAAATTTCTGGAATTTTCTGAGAATTTTCTTTAATTAAAATTAGGTGTTTAAATTATTAAAGAATTTTTAATTATTAATAAATAGTATTAAAATATTATGAAAATAATATTTTATGGTGTAAAATAGAAAACCAGACATAGGGTAATTTTTCGGAAATTTATTGGACCCAGGATGAATTTTAAAAGCTCTAAATACTAATTTAATTATTAAACCCAAATAAACCGGGTTTATTTAACCAAACCAAATTGAACCAAACCGGATTTATATTAATAAACCAATTCCTATCGGGTCGGATCCGGGTCCAACCCAGACCCGACCCGTTAACCCGAACCCGACCCGTCTGTTGATTTCGGATCGGGCCGGGTCAGCCCGACCCGCAACCCACTCCAACCCGCAACCCGATAACCTCTCCCCTCCCAACCGTTCACCCGACCCCTGACCTACCCCGCCGCCGGCGACCCTCCGGCTCCCTGTGAACGCCCGCCGCCACCGCTCTCCATCTTCCCCGACCTCTCCGCTCCGGTTCCTTCTCACCGGACGACCGTTGGCCTCCCTCCACCTCCCTATAAAAACCCCCTTCTTCTCCTTCTCCAGCCCGCACCTCCCCGCTCCGTCGTGCCGCAGCCGACGCCGTCCTCCGCAGAACCCTCATCTCTGCCTCCCGGCCGCCCACGAGCCTCACTGTACCAAACCGCCAGGCCCTCATCTCCTCTCTCCCTACCTTCTCCGCCTGTCACCACCGTCCAGCACCAGCTGCAGCAGCTAGCCGACGACCTCCGCCCGCTCCGGCGCCGGACGAACCCGCTGCCTCCGGCCGAGTCCCCTCCGTGTCTCGCCTCCTTCTGCAGAGCCGCCCCCAGCCGACTCCGGTGACAACCGGACACAGTAAACCCTAAAACCTAGGGTGGACACATGACACGATTTGGACACGAAGGACTCGGGTTTTTCAGACCCACTTCAGGTATCCGTAACTTCTTGCTCGTAGCTCTGTTTTTAAATTCGTAAATTGTATCGCGAAGCCTGTATGACCCTCTCGGTGCCCGGACAAACCGCTCGGGGCATCGCGTCCTGTGGTGATCGTACACCGCGATCCAAAAACAGAAAAAAACCAGACCCTGTTTCACCCCGGAACTGAGTACGCCCCGCCAAACGGGACGACTTGGTCGCGTGCGGTCTTTACCGATATGTGCACGTCGTTGATACGGACGTGCGAGATTTCGCAGAAGCTGATTCGGATGTGCGTGCACACCGAAATCAGAGCGTATCCGCGGACATCGCCCCGTATCCGACCATTCTGATTCTCGCTGTAACTTAGTGTATACATGTCGGATCGAGACGAAACTTATGCCATCGGACTCGTAGCAATACGCTGGTCCTGTGAGCCAAGTTTGGTTCGATTCTGAGAACGTTGACAAAATCGCGTGTCGTGAGCTCCACAAGCTCCACCCGACAGGCGATTTTGAGAACGGCTCGTCGGAATCCAATTCTGGAAGTTCCGTTGGGTTCGTATCATCGTTCCTAACCTGTTGACACTAAGTTGGACTGTTTTGGAGACCTTTGACCCTGACGCATTTTTCGGTGCAAAGCGGCCCACATTTGGACCCCGTCTTGACCCGAAATTGACGTTTTTGCCCTTGTCTCCAATTTGGACTCAAGGACAGGCGTTCCTAGCTGATTAATATTTTCTGGATCTGTTGGTGATGTTTGTTTCAGCAACCGGAGTACTGCCTAGAAATTCAGCTGAAGCTCGAGCTACAACTGAAACAGGAAACCCAGGCAAGTGTACCTTGCCATAAAATGCAGTTATTGATTCATTTTTGATTCTCTTGCTTTAAATTCTGTGACTGTTGTACCTGCTCTATCAAGTACTTTATACCCAGGACACTTGACACAAAGCATGATATAGAATCTTCCTGATTATTCAAGGAGGTTTTGTATAGGATATAGATTTCATGACTTGAGCTTAGTTTTATCCTGACTAGTTGCATTAGTTATGATCCTGTATGGCATGGACATGAGACGTCGTGAACATGAGATGCATGATTACATTGGGTGGAGAGAGTATTACCATATCAAGGCTGATTATATTATATATATTGTTATCTGGAAGTGTCCTAGTCTCTGACACAGAGCTTTGGCACCTGTACTGGCCCTTCGAGAAAATACTGCTATGGTTTCTTGTCACTGATCCTGTAGTAGTCTCAGCCTGAAGTATGATTAATAACTCTCACTTGCATGATCACTTAGCTGGTTAGTTACTTACCCTGTTATTTCTTTATTTCTGCACTGCATTATATTTTGGCTTGTGTTTTTTGTACCTTGCTATGTCCCCTGAGGACCTGGAATGGATTATGTCCCCAGATTTAGCAGACGAGATCTACCCAGAGGTGTACGGAACAGGGGCACTACTCGGAGCAGTACCTGAACACGAGGTGATCGCAGAGGACTTCTCCTGAACAATTGCTTCGCCATGCTCAGTCTTTATGGCAAATAGTCTTTATTTCCTGTTAATTGAACTCTTTATTTCCTGTCTTTGAGAACTTGTGTAAACAGACTTAATATCGGATTGTTCTCCGATTTTATTTACTTTGACTGTTGTTGTTAATATTTCTTTTCTGATGTTGCTATCTTATATCTGTGGATGAGAATAGTAAAACCCCGACTGATGTAATACAGCTTAAGTATGCCCGATGGATCCATTAAATTGGATTTTTCCATCAGTGCATGCTGTTGGCCATTGCCACGTGTCCAGTCCCTCGGTATTTTGGGACTGGGGCGTGACACCACATAATCTTTGAGATCGAAGCTCACTTTACCATTTCCTACTATTCTCGTACGAACCCAATCCATTTTACATTTATCTATTATTTTTAAAAAATTTGGACCCCAAATTGTATTGTAGAGTCCCAACTACTAATGATACTCTAAGAGCATCATTAGTAAGGCCCATCCCACATTCTAGATTCTAGATTTAAAATGTAGGAGCGTATTTTGTAGAATAGTAAGTTCCATTCCTAGTTCTAATTTCTAGTTTTTGGGTCTCATCCTACCCATGAGAGCTATATGTTAGGCTTCCCAATTTCTAGATTATTGATTGTAGGAACTCATTTTGTAGAATAGTAAGTCCCAATTTGGAGTCAAATTTTCTAGATTCTAGATTTTACATTATTTGTTTCTCACATTAATTTTTGACCAAACAATGGTTGGGGCCGGAACTTAGTTTACCATTCCTACTATTCTCGTACAAATCCAACCCATTTTACATTTACCTTATTTTTTATTGTATTGTAGAGTCCCAACTACTAAGGTCCATCCCACATTCTAGTTTCTAGATTTAAAATGTTGGAGCTCATTTTGTAGAATAGTAAGTTTCAACCCTAATTATAATTTCTAGATTTTAGGTCTCATCTACCCATAAGAGCATATGTTGGGCCTCCCAATTTCTAGATTCTAGATTGTAGGAACTCATTTTGTAGAATAATAAGTCTCAATTTGGAGCTCAACTTTCTAGATTCTAGATTTTATATTTTTTTTTCACATCAATTTTTGACCACACAATCATTGAGACCAGAGCTCACTTTATAATTTCCTACTATTCTCGTACAAATCCAACACATTCTACATTTACCCTTTTTTTTTTTTTGGGTTCCAAAATTGCATTGGAGAGTAATGATAGTACAATAAGAGCATCCTTAGTATCCCATTTATAGATTCAGAATTTTCGGTCCCATCCCAAGTTCATTTTGTAGAATAGTAAGTTCCATCTCTAGTTCCAAATTTTAAATTTTTTGTCCCATTCCACCCATGTGAGCTATAGGTTGGACATTCCAATTTCTAGATTCTAGATTGTAGGAATCCATTTTGTAGAATAGTAAGTTCTAATTTCGAGTCAAACTTTCTATATTTTAGATTTTACATTATTTTTTTTTTGCATCAATTTTTGACCACACAATCTTTGAGGTCACTTTATTATTCCTACCATTCTCATCCAAATCTAACTTATTGTACACATCTTTTTTTATTTTTAGGTCCAAAATTATATTGAAGAGTTTCAACTACTATTGATGCTCTAACCCACCTTATTCTGCCTGCTGCAACCACTGCTTCAACTCTTACCTGGATATTTCTTGAGACTGCTTTGTCTCATTTGATATCTTATATTTTCACTGTCGGTCCAAAGTACGGAAAAAGGAGAAGAATTAACACACGTTACGACGTTCCTCATATGACACAGACACGGCTGAAGAAAGGACTCAAATTTGCCATATTGTGTTGTGTGAGAGATTTGTGGGGGTCATGATAGCCTAGCACTGGTTCTGTTTCTTTTACTGGTCCAGGCAGACTAGAGCATGCTTGCTCCTATGCATCTTTACTGGACTAATTAAGAGCCATCATTCATTGTCATTAAACAAAAGAGCAAAGGATAGACGTCATTTAATAGAATAGACAAGTGGAAGACACATGCCTAACTTCCTCTGTTCCATGTGGATGCGTAGCTAAGCTAGCTAGGGGCTTTTCAGTCATGGAGTTGTATGGTGAGAGGTGAACCCATCCTCTGATGAGGCTTTGTCAGAGCATCATTGGTTGTTGAAACTTTTCAATACAATTTAGAACAATTTTTTTTTTACACATAAATATATTTTAATAAAATTAGTGGAAGAAAATAAAGTTTATAAATTTTTTTAAAAAAGGACAAAAATATATGTGTTAAGTGCATTTTCGATAAATAATATATTAAATAATAAAAATGCATGTGTTAAATGCGTTTTCAATAAAAAATAAGAAAATAAAGTTTATAAATTTTTTTAAAAAAGGACAAAAATATATGTGTTAAGTGCATTTTCGATAAATAATATATTAAATAATAAAAATGCATGTGTTAAATGCGTTTTCAATAAAAAATTAAATTTTAATTATAGCCGCATCTACTAAATACGTTTTCATATTTTATTTAAAAAATTTCAATCTGAAAATGCACCTAATACGTGAGGTTTTAAATATATATATATATATATATATATATATATATATATATATATATATATATATATATATATTTAAAAAGTACTCTGAAAAAAGAAAAAAAAATGTAAAAACGGATTAGTAGGTGCGGTTTGAATTAAAAGAAAAAAAAAAAGTTGAAAACAAACCTAGCAGGTGCGGTTTGAATTTTTTTTAATTTTTAATTTTTAAATTTTGATTTCTTTCAAAACGCAACTAATACAAGCGGTTTCAAATATTTAAAAGAAAAACTCTTAAAAAAAAAGAAAAAGTAAAAAGTAAAAAGAAAAAAGAAAAAAAAGAAGAAGTTGAAAACGTAGCTAGTAGGTTTGGAAAAATAGTTTGGAAAAAAGTTGAAAACGCACCTAAATTATTTTTTTCACATTTAATTTAGTGACAGAGAAAATAGTTTGGACAAAAAAATAAGAGAAAAATTTTCACAGAGAACTCAAGTTTAACAAAATTAGTAGCAGAGAACATAGTTTGAAAAAATTCCAAGGAAAGAACATGAACGTACCTAATACATGCGTGGCAAAAAAATTTAAGGAAAGAACAAGATTTTTTTTTTTTTTTTTAATTTTGGGCCGAATTTTTTTTTTTTACAAACATGTGATTTCTCTTATTTTTTGGGCCAAAAAAATAATAAAATATATTTAGTGAAAATAATAATAATAATTTTAAAATCAAAAAAATACTTTTATTTATTTATTATGATTTCTTTGAAGTTTATAAAAGAAATTATGATAAATAAAATAATTTTATATCCTACTTTGACTGAAGTTGCAAATAATGAATTATAAGGAACTATTATGCAAAAAAATTCTAAAATGCACATAGCATGTGCGTTTCCAAAATTTCAGAGTTCTTCTTAGGAAAAAAAAAATTGAAACCGCATGTTTTAGATGCGTTTTCAAAGAAACAAAAAAAAATAATTTTTTTTTCAAACCGCAGCTACTAGGTGCATTTTTAATTTTTTTTCTTTTTCTTTTAATTCAAACCACACCTACTAGGTGCGTATTCACATTTTTTTTCTTTTTTCCAGAGTTCTTTTTTTTTTAAAATATATATATTTGAAACCGTACGTATTAGATGAGTTTTCAGATTGGATTTAAAAAAATAAAATAAAAACGTATTTAATATGTGCGGCTACAGTTAAAAATTAAATTTTTATTGAGAACGCACTTAACACATGCATTTTCGTTATTTAATATTTTTTTTTATCGAAAATGCACTTAACACGTGCGTTTTTGTTCTCTTCTTAAAATTTTCATAAACTTTGTTCTCTTCAGCTAATTTTGCTAAAATATATTTCTCTGTAGAAAAAATTCTGAATTTAGAGTCCAAAATTAAAAAAAAAAGTAAGTGAAGAATGAGTTGAATTTGTATAGAAATAGTAAAAAAATGATAAAGTGAGTTCCGGTTTCAAAGATTGTGTGGTCAAAAATTAATGTAAAAAAAAATATTAAATCTAAAATCTAGAAAGTTGGACTCCAAATTGAAACATATTATTCTACAAAATGGGTTCATACAATCTACAAAATAAAAATTGGGAGGCCCAACATATAACTTCCATGGGTGGGATGAGAAAACTAGGGATGAGACTTACTATTCTACAAAATGAGCTCCTACATTTTAAATCTAGAATCTAGAATGTGGAATGGACCTTACTAATGATGCTCTTAAGAGCACGCCACTAATATATGTAATTTAGGAAACGATTTTGCTATTTGTCTTCCAAATTTTTTGGGTGATATCATCTTTCATTATGTGGCATCTGACATGACAACTAACATGACAGTTTTTAACTCAAAAAATTAATCACCCACAATTTTTAATGTTAATGTTAATGTTAATGTTAATGTTAATGTTAATTTAATGTTAATGTTAGTTTTAGTTTTAATTTTAATATTAATATTAATTTTAATTTTAATGTTAATGTTAATGTTAATGTTAATGTTAATATTAATATTAATATTAATGTTAATGTTAATGTTAATTTTAATGTTAAAATTTGTCATGTCATTCGTCATGTCAACATAATGAGAGATGGCATCACCCAAAAAATTTGGGTGACAAATAGTATTGCGAAGTTTTGAGTTATCCCCAACTTTATTTACCATTTTTTACGTTGCACTCTATTGTTTTTCCATAATTTATAAGTCCTTCCACTTTTGACAGAATCTGTCCATGATTGACGATCAACCCATTTGACCCAAACTTAGACGAAAATACCTCCTCCTCCTCATGTACTATCTTCTCCCCCCTCCCTAGTCGCTGCCCTCTCCCCGTCAAGCTATGCAGACCCCCTCTCCGTCGCTACCCCTTCCCCTTCCCGACTGCTGAACCCCCTTCTCCCTGACTCCGATCCCCCACCGCTGACCCACTCCGTGCCCTCCCTGCCGCACTCTCCCCATCCCCCCTCACTTTTTCGCGTCGTCGCGCTCGCCCCCCTCCCCGCGCGTCGCTGCTGCTGCCAACGTTGTTGCTGCCAGTACCCCTGTTGCCTAGGCGAGCGCTGGAGAACGTAGGGGGGACGGCGGAAGAAAGGGGAGGGGGAGAGAACACGTGCTACCTGTCACGCCCCAATACCAGAATACGGAGACAGACATGGCCAGCTACCCTGTATATGGTGCTATACGTCATACGACGATCACGACTGTATAAGACAAGGGGGTGCATGCTACAACCAAGTCTCCTATGGTCAAGAACTTCTATGTCTCAATTATCAACCAAGAAACAATAAGAATGAACATGTAAGATAAAGCAGTTAGGCGTCCCTAACGCTCTATAAGAATGATCATGAAACTAGTTATACATGATGGTAAACTAGTACCTTGTCAAGAGTACATGACCGTAAGTCATCCGCGGTCTGAATAATAAACAATCATGTAGAGGAACTAATTGTAGCGCCCCGTTCTCCCGATGCGGAGAGCGCGGCTAAGAAACACAAGACGGTATCGTTCGATCGGGATAGATTGAATTAAGAACTCGTCCTCGTTATGGATTTGTTTCTTCGGAATCGATTCCCATATTCAGTGGACTGCGCCCCAAGGATCGGCTTAGCGGCAGAGTCAGGAGGGACCTCTCCGCTGCTATCTTTTATTGCCTCGGTTTTCGATGTCGCTTGTTGCTTTCGTGCTTTGAGTTGGTTTTGGGATTCGCTTGTTTTCCTTGAACGGTTTCGATGGTTTTCATTGTTTTCGTTATTGACTTGCACTTCTATTCCGAGATTGGAAAGAGAGGAAGAAGTATTAATCGAGCTGTTCGTGTGCAGGTGAACGAGCAGTAGGCGGCTTGCGAGCGGAGTCGTGAAGCGCCTCTTTCCTTCTTCTTTCCAAAAATCTAAGTGAGTGGCTACCAACCCGATTAGCTAGCCCTGCTTCCAAGCTTCACTCCTTTGCCCCGATCAAACGATACCAAGTAATAACTAAAAGAAACCAAGATAAAAGAGAATAGACTTGGTACTTATGCTTGTCAATGAAACTTGTGAACGGTTATATCTTTGCATGCTTGTTCGTTCGGAAATGTTCATCAAATGCATAGATACAAGTTTAAACGTATATCCTGATGCATAAATATAACGTAGTTGCAATGTAAAATGAATCATGCAATACCGCTTGTCTTGTACTCACGTAGCCTCCGGGCGAATGCTTGTTAACGTAGCCTCCGGGCAAATGCTTGTCAACGTAGCCTCCGGGCGAATTATTGTTAGTGTGCGATCACGGACAACTTGTGCACAAGGTATAGTTCCTGCGGGCGGCTGCTGGGGTACTGGCACCGTTCCGGCTCCGGACGGAACTAACGTTTAGTCTCACGTACTAGGACAGGGTGGTATGCGGCGCCTAACGTTCTTGCACGTAGCAAACCATCTTCGTCACAGACTAGTGTCCATTATGGCAATCAAGCCAGTGATCATCGTGTATATTTAAACCTGTTGCATACTAACTTGTGTCTTCGTGGCAGGGAAGGCAGGGTAAGTATTGTGCAGGTAATTCAGACGGTCAGGTAAAATCCACCTAACGGTGGCACATTCATTTCAGTAAATTCAATATGCTGCTTACTTGTAAATGAACTAAGGCAAGATAGAAACCCACAAATATGCATGCTTCATTAAAACAACGTGTTGATTGGTATAGTCAGGCTAGCTCGCCTTCACCAGCATGTTTCGATATGCTGACCCTCGTTGAAACAGGTTCTCCGCACTAAGGCGAACCGAGCGAGGAGCCGAAGTCGTCTTCCCGATCCAGTCCAGCTGTTGGCGCATCTTCACCGCACCCCCGAAGCATTTTGGAGTCAGGAGCCTGCAACTCTTCATACACAAATGCAGCTCCGTGGCAAAGCGATCCTCCAGCCTGGAGGTCTTTATCATTTTGAGTTTAAAAAAGGATGTAATGTACAGGACTGCTATCTCATTTTGAGTCATCTCTTTTGTAAGCCGTTTGGCATATTAGCTGACTCGTTCAAGAGTTTGTAATAGATGTTTATTATCAATAAAGAGAACTTTTCTATGTTTCAAATCTGTGTTTTAATTTATCTGCGTACTCTGAATATGTGCTTGCTATGCAAATCATTAAAGCCTTGTGCGGGCTCAATTCCAGGCCCGCACGGCGGTCACGATTCGGGGGACGCCTCGGGGCGTGACATAGTGGTATCAGAGCACAGATTCAATGTTCCTTAGACTTCGTGCTGGAAAAGTTCCTTTAACGATCAAAAATTTCTGTGCGAACTCTTGAACTCGCTAGGCCAAAATGAGATACGTTCATGCAATAAGTCCATAATACATTATGATCCTAATGTAATTTACCTTCTTTTGAAGGAGTGGCTCCAGCGCAATCTGCAGCGCAAATACCGGACGAAATGCAACGCCAAGAAAGTAGTTCGGATACTTCGGGAAGTTCAAAGAGCCAGCGAGCCGTGCCAAGCATCGATCCCGTCCAACAAATGTTGCAGATGTTGGAGGCAAACCAATAAAGGGACGAGGCTCGCTATGAACGGGCCGAGAAGCGGGCGGAAGAGAGTCAGCTCAAGTTTCAAGACAATATAGAAGCACGAGTTTCAGTCCAACAAAAGCAGGTAGATACCCTGCAGCAGATCGTTCAGACTTTGGCATCCAACCAGTCCGCGGCAACGCCAGCGACTCCGGTGGAACAGCCCGTGCTTGAAGTAGAGACGCCGCAAATTCCAAGGACGAGGGACGTGATTGCCTTCGACTTTGGCCACTTCAAGAAAGTCTGCAATACCCCATTCAACGGGACTGAGGACCCAGTCGTAGCTCTAGATTGGTTGTCCGAACTTGAAGATCACTTCGCTCTGCTAGAGGTCCCCGAAGATAAGCGCGTCTCCTGCGCGCAACTACAGCTCCGCCTCAACGCGCACGATTGGTGGGACGTGCATCGATGATCTCTCCAATTTGATCACGGAGAGGAGGCGATCTCGTGGACGACTTTTCGTGCCGCGTTTGAAGAGGAGTATGTACCCCCTCCAGTCCAACGTCAAATGGAAAACGAGTTCGTGCAGCTGCGGCAAGGCAGCATGACAGTTAAGGAGTACTCCGCCGAATTCAACCGACTCTCCAAATTCGCTAGGGCCTATTTACCTGATGCAGCGAGTCGAGCTAGAAGGTTTGAAGGTGGACTACGCCCTGCCATCCATTCGCACGTAGCCGTTCCTCAGTATCGTACGATGCATGAAGTCATGAATCACGCCCTATCGCTTGAACCTCACTATCCTCATATTGCTGCCGGCGCTGTGCATACATCCAGTCACAAATGCCAAAGCAACGAAGGAGGAAATACCGCTACAAAGTGCCGCAACAACGGTGGTCCACAGAGAGGGAAGCTATGTCACTTCTGTAGGAGGCCAGGGCACCTGGTCAACGAATGTCGTCTGAAACAAGGATTATGCCTCATCTGTGGCGATGCAAACCACAGAATTCGTGACTGCCCCAAATACTCTGCTAAACATCCCCAACATAACGTTCCCTGATGGTAGGTCCTGTTCTTAAGTTTCGGGACAAAACTTCCAATTGGTTGGGTAGGATGTAGCGCCCCGTTCTCCCGATGCGGAGAGCGCGGCTAAGAAACACAAGACGGTATCGTTCGATCGGGATAGATTGAATTAAGAACTCGTCCTCGTTATGGATTTGTTTCTTCGGAATCGATTCCCATATTCAGTGGACTGCGCCCCAAGGATCGGCTTAGCGGCAGAGTCAGGAGGGACCTCTCCGCTGCTATCTTTTATTGCCTCGGTTTTCGATGTCGCTTGTTGCTTTCGTGCTTTGAGTTGGTTTTGGGATTCGCTTGTTTTCCTTGAACGGTTTCGATGGTTTTCATTGTTTTCGTTCATTCACTTGCACTTCTAATCCGAGATTGGAAAGAGAGGAAGAAGTATTAATCGAGCTGTTCGTGTGCAGGTGAACGAGCAGTAGGCGGCTTGCGAGCGGAGTCGTAAAGCGCCTCTTTCCTTCTTCTTTCCAAAAATCTAAGTGAGTGGCTACCAACCCGATTAGCTAGCCCTGCTTCCAAGCTTCACTCCTTTGCCCCGATCAAACGATACCAAGTAATAACTAAAAGAAACCAAGATAAAAGAGAATAGACTTGGTACTTATGCTTGTCAATGAAACTTGTGAACGGTTATATCTTTGCATGCTTGTTCGTTCGGAAATGTTCATCAAATGCATAGATACAAGTTTAAACGTATATCCTGATGCATAAATATAACGTAGTTGCAATGTAAAATGAATCATGCAATACCGCTTGTCTTGTACTCACGTAGCCTCCGGGCGAATGCTTGTTAACGTAGCCTCCGGGCAAATGCTTGTCAACGTAGCCTCCGGGCGAATGATTGTTAGTGTGCGATCACGGACAACTTGTGCACAAGGTATAGTTCCTGCGGGCGGCTGCTGGGGCACTGGCACAGTTCCGGCTCCGGACGGAACTAACGTTTAGTCTCACGTACTAGGACAGGGTGGTATGCGGCGCCTAACGTTCTTGCACGTAGCAAACCATCTTCGTCACAGACTAGTGTCCATTATGGCAATCAAGCCAGTGATCATCGTGTATATTTAAACCTGTTGCATACTAACTTGTGTCTTCGTGGCAGGGAAGACAGGGTAAGTATTGTACAGGTAATTCAGACGATCAGGTAAAATCCACCTAACGGTGGCAGGTTCATTTCAGTAAATTCAATATGCTGCTTACTTGTAAATGAACTAAGGCAAGATAGAAACCCACAAATATGCATGCTTCATTAAAACAACGTGTTGATTGGTATAGTCAGGCTAGCTCGCCTTCACCAGCATATTTCGATATGCTGACCCTCGTTGAAACAGGTTCTCCGCACTAAGGCGAACCGAGCGAGGAGCCGAAGTCGTCTTCCCGATCCAGTCCAGCTGTTGGCGCATCTTCACCGCGCCCCCGAAGCATTTTGGAGTCAGGAGCCTGCAACTCTTCATACACAAATGCAGCTCCGTGGCAAAGCGATCCTCCAGCCTGGAGGTCTTTATCATTTTGAGTTTAAAAAAGGATGTAATGTACAGGACTGCTATCTCATTTTGAGTCATCTCTTTTGTAAGCCGTTTGGCATATTAGCTGACTCGTTCAAGAGTTTGTAATAGATGTTCATTATCAATAAAGAGAACTTTTCTATGTTTCAAATCTGTGTTTCAATTTATCTGCGTACTCTGAATATGTGCTTGCTATGCAAATCATTAAAGCCTTGTGCGGACGCAATTCCAGGCCCGCACGGCGGTCACGATTCGGGGGACGCCTCGGGGCATGACACTAATGTCCAGATAAACCGACTGACAAGTAACGTCGGCTAAACGCCAAAAAGGTAATACAAAATAATACTTATAGCGGGGAAGAAGAAACCCACTCAAGTTCCTCGGTAGACATCCTCTTTGTGTGC
This sequence comes from Iris macrosiphon, assembly GCA_036927795.1. NCBI lineage: Eukaryota > Viridiplantae > Streptophyta > Magnoliopsida > Asparagales > Iridaceae > Iris > Iris macrosiphon. The sequence goes on from JAYESA010000010.1 coordinate 23,396,073, forward strand.
GCCATCGGACTGCTACAAGACAGGATCCTCGGGCTCTGCTACTAAACCTGGCTAAACAAAACCAGCGGGGTCAGGCCCCGATAACAAGTACCATAAAGGAGCACAAGTGAATGAAGCAAAAACCAAAAAGTACATAAAAAAGGAAATTCGTGCCACAACGACAAGCGTATGACCTTTCATCGGAGCAATATGACACCTCTACAACCAAACAAGGACAAGAGGTGTCGCACTACTCCGAGACAGGGTATGACTCACTAATTAAGAACACGAAGAAGATACAACACATCAATATAATCCAGGGAATACATGCCATAATACAAGCTAAGATATAGATATAATATGCAGCTTCGGTACATGACCTATTGTGACACATTGGCGCAACCCTAAAATCAAACAAGGACAATGGTTGAACCGTCGCACCATAATACTTCAGGTCCCTAGACTACCAGCACATACTCTGTTAGATCGGCCAATCAATCATACGGCTTGTTATGTGGAGTCTGAGTTATCTCAGAAATAATGTATAATAAGTATCCTCAGATCATGCCAGTACCAAACATGGGCTAACCTAACCAAATAAATAAAACAGGAACTTGCAGGATGCACCAGTCCCCCGTAGGGCCACCGCACTAAAAATATGGTATTAGCGGTTCCAGTATTCCTATAGTGAAACAGTGGCTCAGCATAATAATTGTCACGACTCGGACCCAAAATTTAGGCATGAGCCATGGGTACGTCCAGCCTACGCCTCAGCATCGACGGTAGAACGTTGTCTAGGTCTAAATACTGCTAAACATAACTCACAAGATAACCTGTCAATGATCTCAACTCCATAAGGAGGACAATAAATAATGCATTGATCAACAATTTATAACTCAATCACAATAACTATAGGAAGTAAATGGCACGATAAGACATAAAGATAAGAAAATACTGACATAAGTCAAGCACAATAACTCAAATACAACAGTCATTTAGAGTCTAGCTAGCCCAACATAAATAGTCTCAACAATAATACAATCCAAGTCTTAAGTTTAGAACAAATAAATATGTTGATAACTAGACTAATGAACTGTCTAAATGATTGCAGGTGGTGTCTTCTCTAAGGAGAGTGACTCCTCTAGAATCTCCGGTATGTAGTCTCCCTCTACTCCTGGGCCATAGTAAGTAGGGCAAAAGTCCTCAAGGTCCTCTGAAAAATGTTATACAGTCAGGATTGGAGCGAAGCACAAGCACTAAACAACAGTTTCATTTATATTGACAAAAATTATAAGACGGTGTAGGAAATACATGATTAGAAAAATACTGAAAATAAGGAATACTAGAGAAATATGCAATCAACAATAGTACTAACTAGCAATGAACATATATATATGAATATTAGAAATGAGTGAACTGGAATAAAGAAATAAAATCTCTAGCTAAGTGTTTGAAATATCAGTTTACTATGTGATCAGCTTGGGACGAGATCAGGCTTGTTATATATGATTGGCTATGATACATGTGAGGTCAGACTAACCATCTGGTTAGCTATGATGCGAGCAATAGTCAGGCTAATCATATATAACAGGCTATGAGACATGTAAATGGTCAGGCTACACCCTACTTGATGTGTGGGGTGAGCTACGATGCATGTAAAGTGGGGTATGATCACATAATCTGCTAATATTTCTCCGTCTGCAGCTAGCACAATGGATTCCAATCACGATTCCTCATGACATGTATCTATTATACTAGCCCGTGTATCCACAGTGTCAGAATCAAGCATACTCTACAACTAGAATCATAAAAATAATCAACATAATAAAAACTGTCAGAGAATGTACTAGCCTGTGGTCCTGAGAAATGAGTGAGGATCGATGTCCAAACTATAGTCACACAAACCTATATATATGGTACGTTGCATCAATACAAAGTTCAGAAATGGAAATAAGTTAAAAAGATGCAATTCTAGGTCAATAAGTCATTTCTAGGTCAAACCGATAAAATCTAGGTTGCAAGAGTCTAATACTAAGTCACTAAGTCGATACACTATGAAACTAAGCTATACTAGCTAAGCTAAGATACTACAAGACACTCAAAAAGCCGTATCCTAAGATACGCAAGTTTTCGAATATGAAAATAGTATTTTAGATATATATTCAAGTCAAATATTATAATACTATAACAATACAAATGAAAATACGATACCTTGGCCTTGCACCAATACGTATCACACCTATCTCGATATCCAAACTCAATACCTTGGGTATCGGCCCAATACCTTGGTATCCCAAGGTAACCCAAAACCTTATAACATATAACTAATACATAAATATAATACCCCAAGCTAATATACTAACTATATAATGTCTAAACTACTAACATAAATATATACTATACTACATATAAAGTATATAACCAACTAACAAATATAACAAATAGTATACATATCTAACTTAATCAATACTTATACTCATAGATACATATATAGATAAATATATACTAACATGCTAACCAATGTAACTAACAACTAATCTACTAACCATAACCCAATTACCTCAAATACCCAATACCTCAACTAACCCAAACTAGCCACTGAAACTGAACTGAAACCTACTGAAACTGATACCTAGCTGACACACACACACACACACACACACACACACACACACACATATATATATAACCCAACTAAACAACTACTAGCTAACTCAAAACCAAACTGAACCAAAGTTTACTGATATCTACACAGAACTGTGCATTTAAACCTACACAATGGGCTGAATCACTATGATATTGTACAGCATTGCACAGTACTGAAACCAAATTATGCAGTGGCCCGACTATGCATATTCCCTACTGTTGGTCTGATACTGCATTGCTGCTCGTGCTGTCTAGTGGTCTGAAGGCTGCACCTTCCTGTGCACTGAGCCTCTCTTCTTGAGTTGCTGTGCCCCAGTAGCTAGCTGCAGCTGCTGTGCCTACATTATTGTAGTGCCCTCCTTTCATGATGCTGATACTGAAGAACTACAATGCCCGGCTACTCACTCACCTTCTCACACACCAACACAAACACAATACTACATAGCACACTCCAATACAAGTATATATCAGTCTATATATGGCTATCCAACTCTACATATATATGAGTATATAATCACACACACACACACACACACACACACACACACACACACACACACACACACACACTAACTGAAAACTGATACACTACTACTATACTGACACACATTGTCACAGTGCCTGAGGAAATCCGATACTCACATAACCCAACTACTGATACACTGAACCACATATGTCACATCCCGGTCCCGAAGGCCTCCCGACCCCCGCCAGACGCGAATCACTGTGCCTCAGCGCTCCCGTGGGGCGTAGAATCGTTTGCCACCGGGACGTGATGCCGTGCGAGCCTAGGGTTATGCCCGCATAAAGCAACATCGTTAAAGTTTGGCTATCATCGTATCTATCGAGTAAGCAGCGGAGGGATATTGTTGCAAGCATTTATCCATTTGAGTATACGGGGCAAATTGAGGCATTGGGTTCTCTGAATACAATGGCATCGTTCCATACATTTTGCCTCTCTATACGAAAGCAGCTCAAGGCAATCGAAATCAGATTTCTGGGTCTTAGGGATGAGGCACGCCTATCGCTTCCTCGGGCGATCCAGTACCTGCGAACAAGTAAACTATTGGTGGGTCAGCACTTTTATAAGTACTGGTGAGTATAAACAACTGAACAGAAGCAACATTCACTAAACCTAATACTAATTAACCATGTTATAAAATATTATATTACTAGTGATCTTTCTAGTTTTACCTATGTTCGTTACATGCAGCACAAGAACGGAGTCATATTACTTTCTTTTGGGAACATCTTTGAAAACAAAGTTTATATTGATATAAGCAAGCCGACAAGACAAGCTGATTGTTCTACTATCAGGGTATGCACAGCGTGTCTCGTGAGCTATACTCAAAGACTCTAGAGATAATGCACCATCTAGGAACTATCCTCTATCAAGCTAACATAATGAACTAGCTATATGCTTTTCGGTCTCCGAGAAACTCAGGATCGTTAGCGATAATCCAGCTAACCAATGACTCCTTTATCTGATGCTATTAGCATCTGTGACTCATGGTTGCTTTCCACTATCTCTGTAGCAGCTGTGACCAAGGTTCAGCTCTTCACCAATAGCCATTGTTCGATCGATGCGAATGCATGAAATACTATAAGATAAACTCTAGGATGCAGACGAGATGAACCAGCAGACCATCTATCTCTGTGCGGACTAGCTTCCCTCTCTGAACAAGTTCAAGCACGATATGGTTCTCTCAAAACACAAGCGATAGTAAAACATGTTCAAGCAAACTCTTACTCTTAGACAAGCATTCAAGTTCTCTTAGTTAAGCAGACAAGTTCGTTTCAATGACAAGCTATGTGAGTTCTCTTATTAAGCATGCAAGGCAGGTTCTATCATTCTTCTTATAAAACTATCTTTAAGCAAACAAGCATTCAAAAACTCAGATTCATTATTAAGGCGTGCAAGAATCAGAGAATGCAGTTCTGCCCACTCACCTTGATCAGTCATCTTATGCTTCAATAAGGAGCTCTTAAGGAAGATATCCTTTTTGAGTCAGCAAATCGATATCTCTTGTACATAGTGACGACGCGGAGTGGGGCACTACATACTTACCCACCAACAAAAAGTTTCGTCCTCAAAACTTTAAGGAATTTTTTTTTGATATTTCGAGCAGCGATAGTCCTTATCCCTCACCATCCTCAATCGAAAACTCTAGCAAAACATAAGCACGAAAGCACAACTCTCAAGTAGCAAATAAAATCCAGAAAACTTTTGCACAACTTTGAGAATATCTATGGACCTATTGTATGGAACGCTCTATTGCAATACAATATCGAGCACATCTCAGAGTCATAGCAACGGAATAGGCAAATGATTGAATTGCTCTGATACCATTGTTGTCATATCCCGGTCCCAAAGGCCTTCCGACCCATGCCCCCGCCGGGGGCGAATCATCGTGCCTCGACACTCCCGCTGGGCGTAGGGTCGTTTGCCACCGGGACGTGATACCGTACGAGCCTGGGGTTGCGCCCGCACAAGATAACATCATTAAAGTTTAGCTATCATCGCATCTATCGAGTAAGCAACAGAGGGATATTATTGCAAGCATTTATCTATCTGAGTATACGGGGCAAATCGAGGCATCGGGTTCTCTGAATACAATAGCATCGTTCCATATATTATGCCACTCTATATAAAAGCAGCTCAAGGCAATCGAAACCAGTTTTTTGGGTCTTGGGTATGAGGCACGCCTATCGCTTTCTCGGACGATCCAGTACCTACGAACAAGTAAACTGTTGGTGGGTCAGCACTTTTATAAGTACCGGTGAGTATAAACAACTGAACAGAAGCAACATTCACTAAAACCAACACTAAGTAATCATGTTATAAAATATTATATTACTAGTGATCTTTCTAGTTTTACCTATGTTCATTACATGCATCACAAGAATGGAGTCATATTACTTTCTTTTGGAAACATCTTTGAAAATTGAGTTCATATTGATATAAGAAAGCAGGCAAGACAAGCCGATTGTTCTACTATCAGGATGTGCGCAGCGTGTCTCGTGAGCTATACTCAAAGTCTCTAGGGACAATGCACCATCTAGGAACTATCCTTTATCAAGCCAACATAATGAACTAGCTATATGCTTTTCGGTCCCCAAAAAACTCAGGATCAGTAGCGGTAATCCAGTTAACCAATGACTCCTTTATCTGATGCTATTAGCAGCTGTGACTCATGGTTGCTTTCCACTATCTCTATAGCAGCCATGACCAAGGTTTAGCTCTTTACCAATAGCCATTGTTCGTCCGATATGAATGCATGAAACACTATCAGATAAACTCTAGGATGCAGACGAGATGAACCAGCAAACCATCTATCTCTGTGCGGACTAGCCGCCCTCTCTGAACAAGTTCAAGCACGATATGGTTCTCTCAAAATACAAGAGATAGTGAAATATGTTCAAGCAAACTCTTACTCTTAGACAAGCGTTCAAGTTCTCTTAGTTAAGCAGACAAGTTCGTTTCAATGACAAGCTATGTGAGTTCTCTTATTAAGCATGCAAGGCAGGTTCTATCATTCTTCTTATGAAACTATCTTTAAGCAAACAAGCATTCAAAAACTCAGATTCATTATTAAGGCGTACAAGAATCAGAGAATATAGTTCTGCCTACTCACCTTGATCAGTCATCTCCTGCTTCAACAAGGAGCTCTTAAGGAAGATATCCTTTTTGAGTCAGCACATCGATATCTCTTGTAAATAGTGCCAATGCGGAGGGGGGGGTACTACAACATGGGCCTCACTGCTCACTCATGAACTGAATATTCAGTGCATAGGTTCCCTCAAAACATAGTCCTCCATCTATCAAAGTTGATACACACCATAGTATCACGACTGTACAGTGACACGAGGAATCCCTACTCTGCACAGTGACTGATGACTGAGGAATCCCGATACCCCAATGTCAGTCCCATGCCATAATATATCTAGATATATACATCAATACCTATATGTACATATATACACACATTCATATATATATATATATATATATATATATATATATATATATATATATATATATATATACTCAAACACATAAATTAGATCATATAGATAGGCATACATCATATTAAACATTTTATCAAGCGCCCAGTGTGCAAAATCTGGGATACTCTATGAATCCTCATGTATAAATCCCCAAATACAAATAAAACATATATGTATACTATATAAATATACATATATACATGATTAATGATACAAAAATTAGGGGAAAATGCATCCTTGGATTACAAAACCCAAACTATGAACAAATCTCATGAAAAAAATACTATGGAACCCAATAGAACTAATTCTCTCTCCTTGAGGGTGTTCTTAAACCATGGATGGGCTTCTAATGGCCAAACAAAATGATTAAAACATAATTAAATGAGAATTTCTAGATTTTTACCTATTGGAAGATAGATTCCCAATGTATCTTTTTCTTCTCCAAGTCTCCTTGTGACCAAGCTTCTATGTCTCTTTGAATGAGGGAAGAATGAGGGATTTGGGGTCTATAAATTCTAAAATTTGTGGAGGAAAAGAAGGGTTTTTCTTGGAGGCTATTTCTAGGGTTTCTTCATGAATTGTTGAGTGGCTTTGAGGGAGGCTCCCTCTAGATATACAGGGCAGGCCATAGGGTTAGGTTTAGGGTTTCTAATGCATAAAGTCTCTTTTTCCCTCAATGGCTTGTCATGAAGAACCATTTAATTAAGGGATTTAGTATTCATGTGAGGGATTTCACTAAATGCTAATTAATAGAATATAAATTTGCTTAGTGGATTTTTAGGTCTAGTCCACTAACCTATGTTATCAATGAACGCAATATAATATGTATATTACCTATCATGCAATTATTAATACAATAAATATAAATAGGGTAATAACCAAAGAGCCCCTACTCTAGAAATACGATCATGACAATAATAGTCAGATACTGTACTCCACTAAGGCAGATAATATATAATATCTGTTGTGGTCATCCCACAACGCACTTAGAATGAATCTCTGTGGGAATGTTCGTTGGCATGATCTCGGGATACCATTTTCTCCCAATGTTATTACCACTTTTAGTTACGTAATTAATCCTAGGTTGTTGTTAAAATATCAAGGGGTGGTCACATGAGAATTCCCTTAAGATGTCGTATAAAGTACATGCATGCTAGATACGAATCCATGGAAGTCAAATCTGGATTCACCCGAGCGTGTATGCAACATTCAGACAATCAATATCCTAGTCATGCTTTGGTAGTTGACTCATTTATTATGCCCATGCTAGAGGAACAATGTATATATTTATAATATCACGCATTCAAGAATTTTGAGGCATTCTCGATGCACAATCCAATTATAATCACTTAACACGTAACATGATGGGTCGTACCTCGGCACACATTAAATCATGAACAATTACCAGGCAATAGTGGTATCATCACGGATACAATATTCGAGTCCAATCACCAAACTTATAGTTGGTCATATGAGTCTTTTCATATGGGGACATATGGTTAAAATATAATCTCCTCAAATCAGGTACACAGACTATCAATCAATTGGAAGTCTAAATTTGTGCTGTGAACTCCTCGAATTAATTATTATGCTGTCGAACGTGAGTAAGAGAAAAAGTATGAACTACTCTGGAGCAGATCTACAATTCTTAAACCAAATAAGGACCGGGATTGCAGATCGTCTCCCGACCAGAACTACGCTCCTCACTCTATTTAACGAACAAAATAATAAGTTAATATACTAATCTGCGTTTACTCTGGGTTGCCACATGGTATACTATAATATATAATCATACTATGCACATAGTCAGTTCTAGCACATAGCCAGGTCTAGTACAGTCTGGTTACTAAGTCTACTCTTCTTAGAATAACACAAGCAAAAAGCCACGACCAACCACATAGGGTACGATGAGAAATATTCCAAATAAAATAATTAAACCCAAAAAATTATGAAACATGTACAAAGATTATTATGGTCGCATAGGATCACATACGCGCATGAGAAGTGCACGCATAGATTCCCGCATGGGATATGACGCATGCACTGATCAGGCAAATAAGCACTAGCCGCATGGGCGAGTTGGCGATATTCTATCCCATGTCACATATGGCTCTAGGTCGCATGGACTGCTTGTAGCATGAGGCAGGTGCCGCATGGTGTGACGACAAAAAGTCCACTACTTGGAATAAGTGCTAAAGTGACAGGCAATAAATAAAGTGTTAGTGATGTGACATAAAGTGACTGATGCAATAAAGTGTGTCAGAGAGAAAAGATAAAACCAAAGAAATAAGTGCCAATGGTTCAGAGCGATGTGTCCAAGAAAAATAGTGGCCGCATGCTCTCCAGGCCGCGGTGCCGCAAATGGAGTCAATACCACATAGAGTCAATGCTGTCACCCAACTTTTTAGATTAAGGGTATTTTTGTCTTTTCATAATTAATAAGTAAATGATAATTAATTATATTTAATTATTGTGATTTTTATTTGATTGTTGCACTTTACTGTTGCTTCGATAATTAGAGCGCTACGCTAGCCATTGTCTTCCAACTGATTTTACACCCTTATCCTAGACGTGCCAAGCTGTTACTTTGATCTTTGTGTGACTCATAACCATGTCTTGATGTGCTTCACTTTAGTCGCACAGCATTCGTCACGACCGATTATATTCTAATTCAATATAAATCAAGCCTTGTATCCTTGTGTGTTCCAATCAAAATTGGAGATACAATCTCGACCCATTTTGAGCAACCCAAATTAGGATAATATTCTATATTAAGTTTATTTCATTTATGACCCTTGTGTCCCACTTAAATTTAGTCCCTTGTACTTCTAATTAATTTTAGAACACCAATTACATCTATTTTTTTATTAAATAAAACCATAAATCTCACTTTGTGCAATTTTCCCGTTATTGGACACTTTTGTGCAAAAGTGCATTGAGGTATCCACCCCGTTGGACACGACACGTAAATAAAACCTATTTTCCCCTTCATGTATATTTTTCATAATTTTTGGGAGTGTGCAATTGCAACATCAACCTCCTTGAACCATGGCCCTAAAACGTTGAACCAATGGAATCATACCCATTCATTTTTAATTTATTTGAAATCCTAGCCATTGAAATACCCATGAGAAAGTCCAATCCCAAGAGGGCTTTGACCAAGCCAAATTTTAGGTCAACCTAAGTCTACAATATATATATATATATATATATATATATATATATATATATATATATATATATATATATATATATATATATATATATATTTTCCTTTTTAACCTAAAACTAACCTAGCTACAGCCGTTCCCCACCCCTTACTATTCATCACCACCTTCATCATCTCTTCCCCCACACCGTCAACCTCAAACCTCGCCTGGATGAACCCCCTCGCCGCTGTCTTCATCCACGCAATGCTCCACCAGTGTACTCGACCTATCCCGTCAGACCCCGCTGCTATCAACCGCCTCCATCCCGCTCGCAAAACCCGCTGTCCCCGACCCGTAGAACTTTACCCCTCCTCTCACCGACCGGAGAACTCTCCAGAGCCCCCTCGACTGAACTCGTTCGCCCTGCTCGACCAAGTCGCTATCACCGCTCACATCTCCTCGAACCGCTGAAGTCGACGAACCCGTTGGACTGAAGACCCGCCCGACTCCGACGTCAACTCGCTGCACGGTTCCTGAACGCCGGAGGACTCGCCAACCCGCTTGTGCTCGACCTGAGATCGCCCGACGCTGCTCGACCGGCCAGAACCCGCTGAACCGACGGAACGATCACCTGCACGACGCCAAACACGTCGGAGACGGTTAGAACCTGCTGTCAACCCCTCGACTGCCCTCAACCGAACACCCCGCGATGACCTCGACATACGACTCGTCCCACGTACCCAGGTTCGATTCCCCTCTTGCGTACATGCACATGTACACGCATACGCATATTCTTTATTGCTTGCATACGTATTTAGCCATGGTTTAGTATTCATGTATTGTGGGTATATATATATATATATATATATATATATATATATATATATATATATATATATATATATATATATATAGTTGGTATATACGTATTGGCATATGTTTTAATATATGTCTAAATGTCTAAATGTATATTAATGTATCTGTATATAAATAGTATAATTCTTAATTAGTATAAAATATACGTATATGTATTGTACGTGCATCCCTAGTACATGTTTAATATATGTATATATGTATATAGTATAAATTCTATTAAGTATGTATATACATGTATCTTTTATAATTATAATTAATTAGTATTAATGTATATGATAGATAATAATATATATTATATGTCTATGTCCTAGATGATCGAGTATAACCACAGATACCCCATAGTTACATTGACCTTTGACCACGTAGCATGATCGCAGACTGCCATATGTACACTGACATACTGGCAAGACCGTACCATTGACTGTCTGTTATGCACAGCAACTACAGACGTGACCCCCCTAGCGTAGTCTTTGAGATCATTGTGTTGATTGTGTGTTTGAGTAATGTCTGATGCAGTATTGTGTTATATGATATGTCTATAGGACTGTTGGATCATTCAGACGATACTTTAGAACCCAGACATTGGTATTGCCAGCTAAGGACCACAGGCGAGTACATTCTCTGACAGTTTCTATTATGTTGATTATCTCTATAACTCTTGTTATATAGCATACATGACTCTGACACTGTTGTTTACATGTGTTGGCATTTTCGAGATCTGTCATGAGGAGTCATGATTGGAATCCATTGTGCTAGCTGGGGAAAAATGGGAAAATATTAGTAGCTTGTGTGATCATATCCAAAATTTATATGCATCATAGCTCACCCACACCTCACGTTGGTGCAGCCTGACCATTACATGTCTCATAACTGTTACATATGGTTAGCCTGACTATTACTCATATCATAGCTATCCAGATGGTTAGCCTGAATTTACAAGAATGATATCTAATCATATGTAAAGAGCCTGATCAGTCCCAAGTCGATCACATGATATGCTAATATTTTACACACTTAGCTAGATGTTCTTGACATGTATCTCTAGTATATTGATCTAGTATTCCTTATGTTCTAGTCATGATTCTAGCATTCACATATATACCAGTTCATTGTTCCAGCGTATACTTGTATTTCTATTTCATTGCTAGATGTATATTGATGATGACATATGCTCCACTATTTTTTTTATTCCAACATATCCTTATTTTTAGTATTTCTTATTGCCAGTATTCATATCTGTCTTGTATTTCTTTACACTGTGTTATAGTTTTTATCAATATATGTAGAACTGCTGTTTGTGCTTGTACTTCGTTCCAATCTTGACTGGATATTTTTTTCAGAGGATCTTGAGGAGTTCTGTACCACACACTATGGACCCGGTATAGATGCAGATTATACACCAGAGATCTTAGAGGAGACTATTCCTTTAGATGATACATTGCCTGCAACTATCTAGATAGTATTATATTATGCATCTGAGACTTATTGAGGTTTATTTCAGTTTATATTTAGACTTATGTTAAGTTTAATTGGAGACTTGTGGAGACTTTATGTTGGACAGCTAGACTGTGATTTATCTATATTTTGATACATGGTGTTTGACTATGTCATTCTTCTTATCTTTTATCGTGCCTTATTCCTCTTATAGTGGTTGTGATTGAGTTTATATTATGAGATATTGTGAGATGTATATTGTCCTCCTTATGGAGATTGATATCATTGACAGGTATTTAGTTATAAAGTATTATTGTGACCTAGACAACGTTCTACCGCCGATACTGCGGCGTAGGCTGGACATACCCACGCTCTCGTGCCCCTATACCTGGTGTGGGTCGTGACACATTTTTAGTAGTGGCCCATGCAGGTCCAGTTTCGCAATTTGTGCGATATCGTGGTAGCGCGACAACTTAGTTGTACTACTGCGAGCTTGCAATAGGATATAGGAAATATGATTAGGATGAGAGTATGCTCAATCATACTAGGAAATTCTGATCTTCACAATGCTATTCTAATTGATTGCTTCCTTTAGCATTTTACTGTCCTTCCTTGATAATATCGTATCTATCACCTTAATTGATTCTTTTGATATGTATTCAGGATGCCGACGAATACTAGATCTATAAGAGTGGTATTTGAGATAAACAAAGTGGGTTCATACAAAACCTTTGCTTACAAACGAGAAAAGAGAAGAGTACAATTAATCCTATACGAGGATGTTAAGTACAATAAAATAATTCTGGGGAAGTATTGCTATAGAAGTCTGATCTGCGGTCGATCACTTTGTTCCTTGGACCACACGATGATGAAGAAGTGCTGTAGAAGAAGCTTCAAACTTTCTCCGAACTGAAGGCAAAAGCCAGTCAAAGGAAATTTGCAAATGGGATTGAATTCTCATTGCCAAAGTTGTCAGCCAAAACTCTATATTCTCTCCTGTTCTTCCGTGCTCCTCTTTCCTTGATGCTTTAACCTGTGACCACGGGTCTCTATTTATAGAGATCAATCAAATAACTGTCTATTTGGCGTAAAAGCCAAATAACTGTCTTATTGGCGTAAAAGAAGACACTGTGAAGAAGATTGCATCTTTTACGCTGCAGTTATGACAACTGCTACCCACATTCCAATAATCTTCTGAATCTGCATATGACACGTGTCCCTTTATAAGATAACGCGTATAACTGCTTCTCGAAGATCATGGCATGCAAGCCACGTAGGTAACTGCCCCTGCGTAAAATGGTTGGCGTAAACTATCTTATTGGCATAAAAGGCCACACTGTGAAGAAGATTGCAACTTTTACGCTGCAGTTATGACAACTGCTATCTACGTTCCAATAATCTTCTGAATCTGCATATAACATGTGTCCCTTTATAAGGTAACGCATATAACTGCTTCTCGAAGATCGTGCCATGCAAGCCACGTAGGTAACTGCCCCTGCGTAAAATAGTTAGCGTAAAAGCCAAATAACTGTCTTGTTGGCGTAAAAGGCCAAACTTTGAAGAAGATTGCCTCCTTTATGCTGCGGTTATGACAACTGCTATCCACGTTCAAATAATCTTCTGAATCTGCGTATGACATGTATCCCTTTATGAGGTAACGCGTATAACTACTTCTCAAAGATCATGGTATGCAAGCCACATAGGTAACTGCCCCTGCATAAAACTTGATGATTCATGAATAATATATAACCAGCGTAAAATAGCCAATTATACTTCACGACTGAGGTCTTGAGCGTATTCTGGGCTAAATAGCCTTATCAACGTACCTTTGCAAATATAGCTGAGTTGGCATATTTTGAGGAGATAGCATACGGCGTACTCCTACAGTTGAAAATATCTTGGTTGGCATAAAATGCAAGGATGGTGATATGAGCGTATTAGTCACAGTTTTAGCTTTCCCAGTCATGACAAAATTTTAAAAATAGAATAAAATCTCGTGCATTAAATGCAGAGATATGCCTCGAGCTCTATACAAGAAACATCTTTTGACGTGGCATCTGATTTTGTCTTATCTTGAGAATAAAAACTCATTTCTGTCAATGTAGAATAGGCCACGTATTCAGAAGACTCCATTTTGAATGCGTAAAAATGACTTATATAAAAAATATGTCACTAAATGATAACCTGGATCTCTGTGCAAAATTATCATCACAGCCGTCCTCTCGATCATCGTGCAGTACTTTTGTCAGATGTCAGGTTCACTGATTTGTTTGACAAATTCATCCGAGGAATACGAAGAGTTCCTCGTATAAATTTACGCTGCATTAAAAATAACGTATTTTAAACTTTACACAGGAAGGTATAGCAATCTTTTACGCCAAACAGCCTTGAAGCTCTTATTTTATGCGTATAGCTCTGCTTTACGCGGATAGCTCTGAAGCCTTTTTTTATGCCAAAACAACCTTGAAGTTCTGTTTTACGCAGACAGCTCTGAAGCCATATTTTATGCCACACAACCTTGAAGCTCTATTTTACGTGGACTTCATGTATGTTGGGGGTTTTGACTGTAAAATATGCGGACAATTTTCCAGCATATTTTATGCTTCTACAAGACCCCCTTTAATGTTTTTAAATTCTTCGTAGTTTGAAATACTTTGAATAAAGCATGAAATGGTCAAATTTGACCCGTTCTTCAAGGCTAGTTTTTTGGCTATATTTAAGAAGTCATTGAAATTTGTACGTTCTCTTCTGCCTATATAAGGGCAAGAAAATGAACTTGGTTTTCCATACTTCCTTCACCACAAAGATGACTGCTGAGATTCATTGGGCTGAACTGAGAAAGAAGAAGATTATGCTCTTCCAGCATGTAAGGAGCCGTAAAAAGAGACGTCTTCGAGCAAATATTTTCTGCAATAATGGACCATGGAGGGATATTATAGCTTTCTTTGCTCGAGGTAATTAGCGATTTTATATGGTAATTCATCAAAGAGAGAGGAAAGGTCGCATTAGACCACACAGCTTGCTAGCTGTATTTTTCCCTATTATGAAGCTGGATCCTGGGGTGCAGCTTGGCCGTGTCTTCCAGTATTGTGTTGGGTCTGAATCCCATCACAATTTCTAAGCATGGCCGTCGATGACGTATGGAGGGTGGGCTTGAATAATTTAAACATGCCCAGTTCTGTATCCTCCCGCCATTGATCATTTTTTTGGCACCCGGCGCATAGGAGCTGAAGAAGTGCTATAGAAAAAGAAATTAAGATCTCCATCGGACGAGAATCTAGCGTAATAGATTCCCATCATATGTAATCGTGATCTTGAATATTAATAAAAAAATCCTTTGTAAAAAAATGGATTTTCATCATATGTAATCATGATTAATAAACTTGTCTTCTTTTACGCACTATTAATTTGCCATGTTACTGTGAGAAAGTCTGGTAATACGCGGCTTCAACACGCTTGAGTAATTTTTACACAGACTCTGATAAATATGCATCCAGTCACGTTCCAACTTTTACGCATAAAAAAAGATGCGTAAAAACTCTTTAGCATTAAATTGTCTTAAAAATCCAATCGTCATGCTATTTTTGACGATGAGTCACATAGAATTCTGAACCGTCATTTCTTCTTTATAAATATGAAGAACATCTATTCAGAACATCATCTTCAAAAATTTCTTCTCAAAAGATTCTCGAGACAGGGCAAGAAATGTCCGCCGAACAGGCCATCCCTAAACTAGATGTAAAAGATTCTGGCTAAACTTTGAATGAACTCAATGGCCAAGGAAGAAAAGTCATCTCCAGTGAAGACAAACATTTTCAGGGAACTCCTTGGTCCTTCGTCTGATGAAGTCCTCTCGACTGAAGAAGAAGAGAATTTACTGAATAATCGTCATCTGTTTGCAAACGCTGATAAAAGAGCATTTTCTGCGTAAACTCTTGTAACTGGCTTTTTCGAGCGTAAACTTCAGATTATCAATATATATGCGTATTCTGCTAACTGATCTGTCCCGCATAATTTAAGATTTTTATTTTATGTGTAAAATCATAGATCCGTGCTCTGCGCGTAAAATCATAGATCCATAGCATCTGAGCATAAAATCATAGATCCGTGCTCTGCACGTAAAATTATAGATCCATAGCATCTGAGCGTAAAATCATAGATCCTTGCTCTGCGTATAAAATCATAGATCCGTAGCATCTGAGCGTAAAATCATAGATCCTTGTTATGCGCGTATAATCATAGATCTGTAGCATCGGATGGATCCTTTATTCAGCATGACTATATGTCTTCTTTTTCAAATGATCGGCTGACGTGGTCCCAAATCATAACCGACTATGATAAAATCGGATTTGGTTAAGGATTCGGAGAGTCATTTGAACTCTATAAATAGACCTAGGTCATGAGAGAGAAAAACCCTTCGTCTCTTTCTGAAAAACCCTTCGTCTCTTTTTGAAAAATCTCAGATTTGCCATGGCACCAAAACAGACCTCCACCTCTAAAGAAAAGCAAGCTGTTTCATTATCTCGCTCATCTGCTCAAGCACGAGCGACTCCTACTAGGCCAAGCGAGCCTCATTCTGAACGAAGTGCTCCACTGTCTAGCTGTGTACCGGATATTACGGGTAATACTTCGAGAAATAAAAACCCTTCGTACACATTATACGTATATACGCAAATACGCCCATATTTTAATGTGTCAGCGTAAAACTCCATATTTTGTAATCTTGTGTTTTACGCACTGAAAGTAAATTCCAGCGTAAAACTCCATATTTTGCAATCTGGCATAAAAACTCAGACTGTTAAATTTGGCGTATAGTACAAGACTTGTGGTCATCATTAATTTTATGCGCAAATATAACACCTTGTGTTTTACGCACTGAAAGTAAATTCTAGCGTAAAACTCCATATTTTGCAATCTGGCGTAAAAATTCAGACTGTTAAATTTTGGCGTATGCTGCAAGAATGTAGCATCTTACGTTTTACGCACTGAAAGTAAATTCCAGGGAAAACTGACTTATTCTCTTACTTTTTTGCAGTGGACCTACAGATCATCCCTCTAGCTGAAGTAATGGGTTCTGCTGCTGGAATGTTAAATTCTAACTACTTGGAGGACTTGTCCCATATAACTTTCCCCATATCTGGAAACGAGTATCCTAAAGAAAGGAGAATTCTGATCTTGGCCCAAGGAGAAAGAATGTTGCTAAGTATGATCAGCGGGAAACCCTTGACATACATAGATGGAACCGAGTATAAGAAACCAACTTTTTCATTTGGGGATGTTATTAATAAGCAATCCCAAACAAAGCCCAAGAAGGAAGATTGGGTATTTTCTGTTGAGGGCACTGTTATGTACCTGCCAAAGATGTTCAGAGACTACCCCATATCTGCATTCTTCGATGCCACACATCACAGAAGGATGGCATGGACTCTGACTCCTGATATTCATGGCCAGCCAGGGAAGATCTTCTATAAGAAAGGATTAACCCGATGATCTTTTGTAAGTAGTCCCTCAGGTCCTATTATGCCCTTCAGAGGTTTACTACCAGGCAGCGTCCCTAGTGAAGACTCTTCTTTGATCCAGCCATTTCAAATAGCAACTTTCTATAATAAATTCATGAGGTAGGGAGGAGTATATCCCAAGGTTAACCATCGCACCCGTGGATGGCTTAACCCCCACAATCTTCGATGGGCTGGATTAACTGCATGGGCCCTGAAGCACTTTCAAATGGAGCTAGAAAGTATCAACTTATTTGATACTGTCAGTGCTACTAGTGTTGGACTGCCTATCAACACAAATCTATTCTTAACTTTGATGGAGCGATATAACTCGTTCACTGGGACTTTTGCCACTCTAATAGGTGAGTTGGGCCTAGCACTTCATGAGATGGCAGACATCTCAAAACTACCAATGGGAGACATTCCTTATGAAGAATACGTCCCCACCAACAGAGAGTTAAAGGATACCAACCCTCGGGTAGTGGCTGTATACTAAGAACTGATGAGCCACTATCTTGCATGCACCACTTTCTATAGAGAGCCTTCTGATTTAGCTCATATTAACAAATGGGTATCTTACCTTTTCTTCCATCAGGCTAGAAATGCCAAGCAGGACAAAGTTGTAGATAGCAAAGACAAACCTTTGAACCCGCTGAGTATCCTCAATGCCAACATAATAGATGACCTTATTGAAGATGCAGAGACTCCAGATTGTGTTCTTAATGAAGATATAGGTAGTTATCCTGCAGGGACCAAAGCCTACAGTTATATGAGGCATTGCCGAAAGCCTCTGTCAAAAGAAGCTCAGCTAGCTAGCTTCCTTTCTATTTGACTACGCCAATGGGTGGTGCCTGGCATTGCGTCTGCAGATCGTATTCATCGTGTAAACCCCCTCGATTAATTCTATAGATAGTCAGGTATGGATTGGGAAATTTTGGATTTTTTAGCAGATGTTGAGGTTTAGAGTAGAGTTGTCTGTTATTATTATTTTTAATTTAATTAAACCCTTGGCGCGCCCTACCGTTGCTATTTTATTCGCAGCCCAATATCAGCCCATAAATTCCATGGGTATATTGTACTTCTGACTTGACTCGCCAATTTAGGCACTGGACTTTTCCTTCACACAAAATCAAATCAGTTGTGCCTTAAATTAATTGCACAATTTTTCGTATCCTAAATCCCATAATTTAATTTCGTGTCGGACACCTGTGTCGTTACCCTAGATTTTGAGATACCAATTTAATCCGTTGAGCCGGACCAACTTAAGGGTCCAAGACTGACTCCAAGCCCCCACCATTTTTTGTCCTTTACGTCATTTTTAAATTTTGACCCCAAGTGCCCCAATTTAATTTAAAAGTGCGGGACACTTTAATTCTATTTAAATTGGGGATACCAATTTTGTCTAATCCTATTTTAATCCCTAATTAATCCTAATGCCTATTTAATTAAGCCCATCGCAAACCCACAATACCCCCTCACCATACAAATCACCAAATACCATTTTCCCTACAATTTTTGCACTATTTTATGTGTTCGTGCAATTATCCAAATTTAAGGGGCTTAGTTATAATTTTGGAATTAGGTGTCCTCACCTCATTGGCCAAAGCCAAATGGAGAGGCTACCCTTCTTTGACCGTAGTCAACCCATCTCCTCCCCTTATTTTTTTATGGAGAAATTATTTCTCCATGACCAATCCTGACCCTTTATTTAAAAGGGAGCATCATCACCACACATCTCTACCCACACTCCCCTTATTTAATATCTCTTCCTACACACATACCAAGCAGGCCCAAATCCCCACATTTGGGAAACCCCACCCCCTCTCTCTCTCCTCCTTCCTCCACCTAGGGAACCGAGCCCCCTACATACTTATATATTTTTCTTCTTCTTCTTCTTCTTCTTCTTCTTCTTCTTCTTCTTCATCCTTTCTTCTTCCTGGGAGTTCCCTCCGGCGGCTGACCGACCCACCGGCCACGGCGTCAGGTTCGTTTTCCCGCAGCCAGCCCGGCCTGACGGAGCAGCGCCGCCCCGCCACTGCTCTTGCGGTGCACAACCCTTGTCGTGCCCGCTCGGCTTCAGACTTTCCTCCGACTCTGGCCTACTGCTGACCCACAGCAGTCCGACTCTCTACCCGCAGCAGTTTGAGTACCCCCACGGCGGCTCCGGCCTACTCCACCACCCTGTCCGCTTACAGACTTTCCCCCCGACTCCAGCCTTGTGACTCCCCCATCCGAAAGCCGTTACTCCGCCCCTTCCAACCGATCTCCTCCCTGTCCAGCTTCTATCACCACCACCACCACCACCACCACCACCACCACCACAGGCTTCACTACCACCACCACAAGCTTCACCACCACCACCACTTTGGAGCTTCCTCATCCGATCTTCTCCACCACGAATCATCACCACCTCCACCACGAATCATCACCACCACCACCACCACGAATCAATACTACCACCACCACGAATCAGCTTCCACCACCACCATCACTTCCTCTACTCTTCTTCTCCGGTGAGTCCAGTCCGACTTTGCTGCTCTCCACCCCGTTCCTTCACCCCCTTCCGGCCAGCGAACACCTCGCCAAGGTATACCACTTTCCCCCCTCTCTGTATTGATATATATGGTGTTGTGTTTGAGTTAGGGTTATTGTTGTATAGTTTGTTTATTATAAGTCTAGTGTAGTATGTATGATCATGTGTTAAAGATATGAGATTAGGGTTTAAGGGTGAGTTTAGGGTTTACTTGCATGAGTAATTAAAATGGAATTAATGGTTATACACGAGATAGGGGATGAACTATATGCACGGGTGGAAAATGCAAGATTAATATACAAGGCATTCGAATATATATTGAGGTCATGATATTGGGATACCTTGAGATGTTAGGGCATTAAAATTTATATTTTTCACTATTGATTTATATTGTTGAACAAATTAAATTATTGCGAAATTACACTGTGATTTGTCATCGAGGGACAGGTGATTTATTGTGTACTAATGTGTTGTATCAAACCAATAACCGGTGATTTGGGAACTGAATATTAATGATGGGTTTAATTGAAGAGAGGTACAAATTGCAAATTGACAAGGATGATATAAACCTTAAGGTTTAAATAATTATTAATCGAGTATTTGAGGATGACAGTAAATGTACGTATTAACGTCAGTGCACACCGAGAGAAAAATATGAGGAATAAATATGCATGATATACCAAGGAACCCTGTGCTGAATAAAGAAGGATTGGGTTTGATGATATTATATAGGTGGTTGATTTGAGATAGATATTATATCGGATCAAGGATCAGAGATTGATGACTATGAAATTAGTAGTTAACTATTTGAGATTGAGACTAAGTTTAGGTGTAGATGTGTGTCGCATCCCTGTTTGACGTGGAATAGATTATTGATTTTGTTTTGTATCTCATCTCTAGGTACTGCGGGACCTGAGGGCTTGGACATGGTACCGGGATCCTGTTATCAGCAGCCGCACGCAGGCAAGTGTACCTTGCCACCCTGTATTTCAGATTACAGATATTTGTTATTCTTTATGTACATTGTGCACGTATTTATGTTGACGTTCGATACTTCGCGTCCGAATCACAACCGGGTACTGACATTCGTCGTAACATCTTAGAATAATTGATAGATGCTTCGTAGCACCTTGATGTACTTACCTGAGTATATCGACACCCCAGGACACACTCATACACTGTGATCGTGCCAGATTCCTGTATCCTGATACTGACATCATGACCAGAGACTGGGATGACCTTAGGGTCGCGTCTGTTAAGTTATTTTTATGTGTTGAGACTGTAGATAGAGATTCAGGTTCAGCGCACAATCGCTGACCACTTGGGAAAGGGAAGACAGTTACTAGACGTTTGAGCTCCTCTGTACGCGCTTATATATTTATGTAGTATCTATGTAGTGATCCTGTATCTAGTATAGTGGTATCACCCATGTGACTCTTTGCCCGGAGCTGCGGTACGTCCCGTGTATTTTCGTGTCCGGAGCTACGGTTTTATTTTAGATAGCCCACGCGTCGAACATTGTCTTCAAACTTTGTCACACTTGTTTGGTTATGATAGATTACCCTGTCGTTGCACTTGTACTTTCTGTTTACTTGGCATGCTATATTTTTGTACCTTGTTACGTCCCTCTGAGGACCTGGTTCCCTGCCAGTTTTGCAGCTTCGACGTTTACGGAGCACTTGGAGATGCTGACAGAGTGGCATGTCTTGCGGGCATTGTACCAGGTACTCATATCATTTCTACCGGCATTATGGTTACTTTATTCATATTGATTATTCATCTTTTGTTGTAGCCTAGTTTTTGTAGACTTATCTCTTCTCGAGTCTATTCGAGTTTGTGTGTTATTGGGCATCCGACTTTAGCACATATAGCTCTTTCTTGTATACTGCTGTACATTGTGGATTGAGACATAGAGGTTTACATTTAGGGGATATCTAGATAGTGCCCCTTTTGTGTACCTGCGACTTCTCTCTCCATGGAATTGTGCATTCTTCATTCATACGCACAGTTTTATGTGTCCATCAATTCTTTCCATCATGATTTTGATGTATATGGAAGTTTCAGAATGCCCTTCCATAAATCTACTGGAAGAGAGGAGATACCATCTGTCTCCTCTGATAAAGGTGATAAAACTACTGGGGCAGATGATTATTTATTGATATTAACGAGAGGCGTAATAGCTCCACCAGCAGAGCCTCTCATAATTTCTAATAAACGAAAGGCTTCTACTCAGAAAGAGCCTTTCCCTCGTAAGAAGAAGCAAACTACTAGAGGTCCTAAAAAGACTTCCACCAAGGGGGGCTCTTCCAGGAGTGAACATATTGTTTCCCCTGTTAGGGATAATTCTTTGATTAGGGATCCTTCGCCTTTTAAAGAAGGAGCTTCCATAGTCTTAACTGAAAGTGCTGGAGATTCTTTGCCAGCGACTGCTGCCGCACTTACATCTACCATCGTTACTGGTGATGCTTCTATATCACCTTCGAGACCGAGTTCTCTAATAATCACCATACCTTTTATAAGACAAATAATGGGACTAGCCCCTCCTTCATCTGTAAATATCTCAAGAGAGATTCCACCCGATGAACCTCGAATAGATTTGGATGACGACTGGGATGATAACCCTCAAGCGTCAGTTGGTGTACCCTTCTCTCTAGGTATGATAGTTTGTTTAGCATCATTAAAAAATGATTTAGCTATACAGGCTGCAGACGCAATATACATACCATCGTCCATGGGTAAATATTATCTTTACACTTTTTTTGGGGAAAATTTAACATCAAATTGATATTAACTTTCCATTATCTTATTTTTAGGTAAAGACATTTCTGGGGAAGGCAGAGCTGAAATAACCTCTGCTTTCTTTGTGGATCCAGCTACTGAAATGGCTGTGACCACTGTCGAAGAAGCGTACCTCGAAAACGTCGATCCCTCATCGGCAACATTCTCAGATATGATGCCGCCAGCAGTAGTTCAAATAGAATCTGAGGTGGATGAACCAATCACCTTGACCGTGCCTCCAATCATTGGAGATATACCTTCGTCGAGCATGCCAACGACTTCAACAGTTGTTGGTGTCTCTTCTTTTGTCGTGCCATATGTTGAAGCAACGATTGTGGCAACATCTTTTGCAGTCATTCCAGAAAACATTTTTACTGATATTGTGGCCACTTCCAGCTTTCGTTCGAGCCTTGCTATGCTAGTTGAACAATACACTAGCATATTCTACCTTACTTTGAAAGAATTAATATCCATGGTGCTAGAGAAGAATCTAGGCTTTGATGCTTTGATGATGTCTTCCAAGCTCACTATAGCACAAATTAGAAATTTTAATGACGCTGACAGAGCTAATGCGCTAGAGCAAATGGTTAATGGTTTAGACCAACCCATTAACGAATATTTGCAATTATCCCGAGGGAGCATCAATGACTTGGTTCAGGATGAGTATGACTCCCTAACTTCAGAATTTTCTCAGAAGGCCAAAACCTTAAACAAATCTATTCAGGAACAGCAACAAGAGATGGAGAAAGAGCAAGCAATATTGGTGGATAGTATTCCTCAGCTAGCTCAGTGTCGTACCGAATGTAAGGGATATGAAGTAAGGATTCAAGAACTGGAAGCTGAACTTGCTCAAACAAAGGAGAGGCTTCTCAAAGCATCGCTAGTTCGTGATGTATTGGAGGGCCAAGTGAATACAGCTCAACAGAACTTGACACATGTGGGTGTCATCCATGCAAGTTTTATTGATTCTCTGTCTGAACTATCTCTCTTGAGTAATGACGAAGCAAGACTGGAACTGGCTCGCACTAAAATTTTAAACTCCAGGAATGAAAGGATGGCTGCTTTAGCACGACAAATCCATAATTTAACTGCTCCTCCACAATGATGGATTATGTACTTTTTTGCTCCTTATTTATTCTCAGAAATAATAAAGACCCATTTTCTGACTCTGTGGACCCATCACTTATTATTAGAATATAAATGATAGACTAAGATGAAAGTGATATCAGAGGTAATATGGACATGATATACTTTCGGTAACTGATTTAGCTGAATATATCTATTCAGAGGTAATATGAACATGATAGAATATGATCCAACTAAATTTGTATACAAAACACTATCAGAGGTAATATGGACATGATAGGTTTTGAAGTTTCAAATTAGTTAAACATATCTATTCAGAGGTCATATGAACATGATAGAATATGATTCAACCAAATTTTTGTGCGTAGTATCATCAGAATAAAATTTTTATCATACTCCATTAAGCAAAGGGGATCAAGCATAATACTTCTTCAAGAATTTGTCGTTGATAGGAGCCATTATCAAATCTCTATTAGGCTTGGCTAATCTGTAAGCGCCATTTGAAAATATTGTTTCAATCACATAAGGGCTCTCCCATTTGGGCTAGAATTTTCCCTTTCTTTTATGTGTAGTGATCATTAGCCTCTTCACAGCTAAAACTAGCTCACCAACTTTGAACACTCTATTCTTCACTTTTTGATTAAAAGATCTGGATATGCGTGCTTGGTAGAACTCAATGCGCTGTTGAGCTTGAAGGCATTTTTCGTCTAACCCTTCTACCTCTTGAAGTCATAAACGATCATTATTTTCCTTAGTCATCTTATTAGCTACTGCTATTCTGAGTGACGGAATTTGAATTTCAATAGGGAGAACTGCTTCACACCCGTAAACTAATAAAAATAGAGTACAACTCGTTGGTGTTCGTACCGTTGTACGGTATGCCCACAGACATTCTCCCAATTTCTTGTTCCAATCTTTTTTGTTCGAAGAGACAAATTTCTTCAAGATTTTGATAATTGTTTTGTTGAAGGCTTCTGCCAAACCATTAGCAGCAGGATTATATGCCGTTGAGGCCATATTTTGTATCCGATTCTTATCGCAAAATTGGTAAAATGCTTGACTGATGAATTAAGGTCCATTGTCATGAATTATCCTTTAGGGTATCCCAAAGCGATAAATTACATGATGTTGATAAAGCTAATCACATTGGATGTCTTTACCTTAGCAAGAGAAATTGTCTCCGCCCATTTGGAGAAATAATCAGTGATAGCTAATATAAACCGATGTCCTCTAAAAGATGAAGGATGAATAGGACCAATGATATCCATACCCCATGCTTCAAAGGGCCATGATGAAATAGTAGGATATAAATATTCAGAAGGTTGATGTATGAAATCTGCATGAACCTGATAGGCTTTGCATTTTCTTGCATATTCTACGGCATCTGAAATTATAGTAGGCCAGTAGTAGCCCATTCTCCTGATATGATCCTGTAACTTAGGACCGGGTTGATGTGCTCCACATACTCCATCATGAGCTTCTCAGATAACCCGCCTTGTATCATCACCAGAGAGACATCGTAACAATAGTCCATCATATGTTTGGCGATACAAACTTTGTGAAGAAGCATCAAAATAGAAACGTAGCGATCGTCTTTTGATAGATGATGCTTCTTTAGGGTCCTCTGGTAAGATTTCATATGACACGAAGTCTATAAAGGGACTTCTCTAATCTCTCTTAGGAGGAACCATGTTTATAACATAGCTGCGTTCTATGTGAAAATTATTTTTTACACAAAATAAATCTTTGTTAAGAAGGACCACAGAATTCTGCCTTCTTATAGGAATAGCTAGATCTGCAGCTAGACTGGCCAGAGCATCAGCTTCCAAATTTTGAGATTGAGGAACATGTTCTAAGAAGAATCCTTTAAAAGATATTGCTATCTCGATTGTTGTTCAATGATAAGGAATGAGATCTAGATTGCGGACTTCATATATTCCTCTGACCTGATTGACGATCAGCTGAGAATCACCAAAAGCTTCCAAGTATTTAACATTCAATTCTGCCACATTATTAGAGCATGGTTCACTAAGAGAATATGCTCGATAAATGATAAGTTTATCAGGAGTCACTAGAACAATCCCTACCCTTGAAACCATGTTTCCCTTGGGACTAGTTCTGGAAGCACCATCAAAGAATAGCTGCCATGTATCACCTTCCATTGTCGAATTATATTCTGCAACTTCGTCGGCAATGTCCTCATATAATTTAGAGTTTTCTGGAATTGGATGGGCAGCTAAGAAATCAGCCAAGGCTTGACCTTTTACGGATTTCTGAGGGATGTACACCATATCATACGGTGTCAATAGCATTGCCCAAGTCGCGAGTGGGGAATTAAGAATACTTGGCTTATTCATTAACACCCGAAGTAGATTGATTCTGGAGATGATATAAATAGTTTGGCCTGTCACGTAATATCGTATCTTCTGAATGGCAAATATTAGAGCCAAGCATTTTTTTTCTACTGGATTATACCTGTGTTCTACTTCAACCATTATCCTGCTTAGATAGTAAATAGCTTGTTCATGACCTTCATTATTCTTCTGTATGAGGAGAGCCCCTAAAGAATGATCCATTGCTCGAACATACAGCAAAAATGGTCTTTCTATGACAGGAGGCACCAGAACTGGCAGATTAGTAAGATAGCGTTTGTTGTCGTTAAACGCTTGTTGACAGGCTTTGTCCCATACAAATAATACACCTTTCTTCATTAGACGAGAAAAATGTTGACATCTTCCAAAGAGGTTGGATATGAATCTCCTGATATAAGCCAGACGACCCTGAAATCTTCTAAGTTCTCTGAGATTACGGGGCAGTCGCATTTCTAGGATAGTTTTTACTTTATCAGGGTCAACTTGAATGCCTTTAGCAGTAATGACAAATCCCCAAAATTTGCTACTGGATATACCAAGAAAGGACTATGTAGGGTTCATTTTGAGTTGATGTTGGCGCATCAAATCAAATATTGTCTTCAAGTCTTGAATATGATTATCCTTAAGGCGGCTTTTGACAGCAATATCATCTACGTAACATTCTTCAATTCAAAAGGCATGACTGTATAGCAATATACTCCTAATGGTGTACGAAAAGCAGTATGCTTCTCATCTTCAGGATTCATTTTAATTTGATTATATCTTAAAAATCCATCCATGAAAGACATGCGCTCAAAACCATACGTATTCGATCATGACTTCTGTAATGGGAAGAGGGAATTCATCTTTAGGGCATGCCACATTTAGATCTCGAAAGTCGATGCAAATACAAACTTTTCTATTTTTCTTCATAACTGGGACAACATTAGCGACCCAATCAGGATGTTGTTCTTCCCGGATGAACCCACAGGCTATTAATTTCTTAATTTCAGCTTCAATGGCATTCATCATATTTGGGCGGAACCGGCATTGTTGTTGCTTTACAGCCTTTGAATTAGACAATATATTGAGTTTATGGGTAGCCACTTTTGGATCAAGACCTGGCATATTCTCATAATTTCAAGCAAAGACATCGATATATTCTTTTATCAGCTGGATTATTTCTTCTCTTTCTTCTTCAGAAAGATTATTACTGATAAAAATTAGCTTTGGTGAAAATTTATCCCCAACATTAACTTGGATAACCTTATCTTCAGTGGGTGGTTCTTTTTGTTCGAACCTGAGTTTCCATTGTGTATCCATTTGCTGTGCCTAAGATTCATTTTTAAATGGTTCAGATTCTTGCTTCTCTGTTTCCAGGGAATCTGTCAACACCATATTTACTGATAATCCCAGTTCAAATTCATCATCTGAATTGGAGGATGACAAATCATCTTGAGAAGAGGAAATTATCTCATCACTTGACTCAAAGTTGTTTGGAGTTGCAAGATATGTGGTATACCCTAACCCAAAACGAGTTCGTTGACAGTAAGGATCACCATGCAACGATATTCATCTGCCTTTTCCATAATTGAGGCCTTGCTTCAATTTTAAATCATAGCCCATGTTTTGCATAATCTTTAAAGCCTGTGGGCTATATATGTGGATTTGCATTTTTCCAATATCAGACTCATGAGATTCTTCTTGTACAATCGGTCTATTCTGCATTCGACCGAAGACTATTGGATGCTGATCGTTGCGAGTAGGTGGAACAATAAAGACAGAATCTTCATGTGGCCCATATTTTATGACAACATTAGATGTTGATGCTACTTTCCACACATATGGATGATAGAAGTATATAGCTTCCAAATTTTTTTGTGCTATGGGTTCTATATCTTTATGAGGAGAAAATTTTTGATTAGGAAATTGGGCGTCAGTATACTGAAAAAGAGAATCTTTATTATCATCAAAAAATATATCCTCGGTTATATTTACATCAGCTAACTGCTTGTTGCGCCTAAGGTCAATGACCAAAGATGGAGGTTTCTTGTTCAGATTGATCACTAGAGGATCATTTTCTCCTCCCGATTTTGTTTTTCCTAAGTGAATAGTCATAGGTTCCAAGACTCTTGGACGGGTAATCCGCCCTTTTACTTGGATAGAAAAAGGTTGCTCAGCAGATGGTTCTCCTGGCTCATGGTGAATTTCTTCCTCCATTTTGCCTGATACCTCTTTCATATAGTCTTGAGTGTACAACATGGCATCAGAATAGTAGGATTCAACTCCTTTGAATGGATTAAGATCAGCAAATTCGGTTTTCACTATTTCTTGAGTATCTACATATTTAAAACATTGATATAGAGTTGAAGGAACAATATTGTGATTATGGATCAATGGTCTGCCCAACAGAATATTGTAAGACACCTCTGAATCAATAACATAGTATGTAGCCAATGATCTAAGATCACCAATCTGGATTCTCAGACGAATCTTCCCCAATGGTCTGCTTTTCCTGGCATTGAAGCCCACAATTGTTGTGGTGGTGTAAGCCAATTCACTGGTAGGAATTCTTAATGGTTTTAGCAGACTATGAGTGATAATATTGATTGACGATCCCGGATCTATGTGAATCCGGTCTACCTAAATGGAGCCAACGTATCCTGTATAATAAAGAGGCCTGTCATGTTTGTTATGCTTCAACAACATATCCTCTTGAGTGAAAGTGATGTTAGGGACTACTTCCATCACACTATGGCATTAAGGACATGCATAGGCTCTTTATCAGGGGACTTGAGCTGAGTCAAGCATACATCTGCTTGCATTAATGCTTCACTTAAGGCTTGACGAGTGTCTTTGGATAAACGAAGTAGCTCAAAAATAGACAATCTGGCTGGAGTATTAGCCAACTGAGCCAAGATGTCAAAGTTATACGATTTCTCTAAACCTTTATTTTGAGTGTTCTTCAGAGGTTTATCGAAATGAACTTCTTTTTGTTTGCCTTTGTCAACAGAAGTTGATTTAGAAGGACCTGCCTCTGGTATTACAGGTTAGACTCTAGAGGTTTGGGAGCTGAAGTGTCTGCCATTGCTTCTTCCTGATTCTCTCCATATTCTTTGTGATAAGCTTTTCCTGACCGTGTTTCGGTTGCTAAAGCCTCTTTTTTCGATGCCGGAGATATTCCAACCATATGGCATGGTTTACATCTTGAATTCTTCTTAGACTTAGCTTTAGCAGCTTTAGTTTCTTCCTCAATTTCTGATACTAGATCAGGGTAAACCCACATGATCTCCCCACGCTTGGTAGTTAGGGACACTAAATCTTGATTTTGACCTCTGGTAGGAGGGAGATTAACAATATCCATCATTGCTCGTAGAATAGGTACCACACCATCCGGTACTTCTTGAGGGAGAAAATTGCCAAATTGGAGTGAGATCATATTTGCAGTGACCGTCTTTTTGTTATTACGCAAAGTGATAGCTTTGGCGTCGATCAGCTCCTGGATTTTTCTTTTTAGTACATAGCATGCCTTTGTGGGGGTGATGTATGTATCTGTGAAAAATGCAGTACTTAGGATTATTTGTTCTGCCGAATTTATTTGGACGCTTTATCTCTGGTAGAGTAAGCTTGCCACTTTTGACCAGACAATCAAATATGCTTGGAATATCATCGTTGTCAAAAGAATATTCTTCTTTAGGTTTGGAAATCCTAGAATTCGTCTGCGTAGTTATCAGAGTATTTTGTCTGGACATATTGATTGCCAGGACTTCCTTTCCTTTTGAACTACATTATTGGAAGATGAACGCTTCCCTCTATCAGAGGTAGAGATCATGATTCCGTTGTCACGAGCCTTCCGACTGTTATCTTCAGCGGCTACTGCCGATATGATAAATGAGGGCCAATCATGGAACTAGTATGGTCCCATGAATACTGAGATCAGTGAGAGTAGGTTCTTTCTACAAATGTCTAGCAAGGCTGAATCTGGAACTCCAGGAGGAATCTATAAAGTATCCTGACGAAAGCGTTCAATAAAAGTACAAACGTTTTCTTTTTTCTTCTGCTTTACTTCAATGAGTGATGACATAGACATGTCCATTCCTCCCTCATAGAATCGAGCGAAGAATAGAGTTTTGAAATCTTCAAAAGAAGTAGTTTAGTTGTCAGATAGACTACGATACCATTGTTAAGCTACTCCAGACAGACATACTTTAAACATTCGAGTAAAAAGGACATCATTTTCTTGCAACAATACCGTCATCATGCTGAAGTAGTTCATATACTGGCTTGGCGACGTCTTTCCCTCAAACAAAACTATAGCCTGTGGTTTATATTTTGGTGGAAAAGGGATCTCATCCCAGACAGCTGGATATGGCTGGTTAATTCCCAACTTCTTGAGCTGATCTTTATGTTTCAAAGCATCAAATTGGAATTCAATTCCCGAACTGCTTGTATTGGATCTTCAGTTGGAAAAAGGACAGCAGAAAGGTGAGAGATTGGATGTATTATAACTCCAACAGGAGGTAATACATTCTCCGGGTTAAGAGGTTGAGGAGCAGCTGATTCTTGGTTTTGAACAGGCTCTTGGCTTGCATTGGCTGGTGGTATGTCTACCCCCACACGTAGTTGAGTCGGAGGAACATGTGTTTGAGCTCTTGCGGTTGTATATTGAGTTACCATTATTTGGTGCATACTCTCCATTATGGTATGCATTTCTTTAAGTGATATTTTCAGTGCAGTGATGCGTTGTTCAGTACTTCCAGATGGGAAAGCTTCTTCATGTTCGTCTCCAATAGCATAAAATCCCATTTCTCTATATGCCACTGAGGGATTAGTATAGATCTCTGTAGAGATTGAATCTATACTTTTAGCACCAAATTCATAAAAATGGTGACTCCCAGTATCAGAATATGAAGAATATGAAGCTGATTGTCGTGACCACGAGAGGGTGTTTCGAAAAACACCTTCTTCAAAAGTCTCGATGAGTCTGTTAAATCTCTTTTGGCTTGGAGTTCTGGAGGGATGGCATCTTGAACTCGACTTTCCTCTAGGAATATATGAAGCCATATTTACTGAAGCATATATTGGTTCTTCTTCCTATAATGACAAAGAGTAGTTCAATCGGTCAAAAATTGACCATTTTGCTTTAGAACAGCAACAGTTAATTACAACCTTATGATTATTACAACAATATTCTCTAGGGGGTGTAATAGACATATTAGGAGATCCCCTGTCTTTGCGTTTCTGGATCAAGAAATCACGTAAATCAGGTGATTACCAGAAGAAGAAGAAGGCTTATTCTGCCTTTTTACATCAGTAAGAATGTGTAGATTAGGAACCATAACCCTTTCTCTGCCATAGGAATACAACAGTCCACCTATATGAGTAGCATATGATCCATTATCTGTTTGAGAAGTGTATCTTCCCGAGAAACGAGTCTTCTTTACGCGGACAATCCTATCCTGGCATAATTTAAATTTTTGCATAGGTTCGCGTAAAACAGGGAAAGTTCTCAAACGGCCTTCAGCGTCACGCATAATCTGTAAAGTGGAAACTTTTTTCTCATGTGGGCGTAAAAGCTTAGAGGTAGAAAGATTCGCCACTTGTTTTCCTTTGATGTGATCAAAGGGTACATCTGCCTTATCATAGATGGGAGATATAATTTTACGCGCAGGGCGTGTTTGAAATTTTTGAATTAGCACTGAGGCCTTGCCAGAAATTTTGTCTACCACATCACAGACGGGAGACAAAGTTTTACGCACAGGGCATGTTTAAGACTTATGGATTGGCACTGAGGCATTGCCAGAAGTCTTGTCTACCACGTTACAAATGGGAGACAAAGTTTTACGCACAGGACGTGTTTGAGACTTCTGGATTGGCACTGTGACATTGCCAAAAGTTTTGTTTACCACGTTATAAACGGAAGACAAAGTTTTACGCACAGGGCGTGTTTGAGACTTCTGGATTGACACTGAGGTATTACTAAAAGTTTTGTTTACCACGTTACAAACGGAAGACAAAGTTTTACGAACAGGGCATGTTTGAGACTTCTGGATTGGCACTGAGGCATTGTCAGAAGTGTTGTCTACTATGTCACAGACGGAAGACAAATTTTTACGCACAGGGCGTGTTGGCTGTGTTGTCACAACTTTGTTGATCAGTGAATAAGAATTTACAGGAAGGGTAGAGGACGTCTTAGGTATCCACACTTTATGCAGCTTTCTGTTGTTATGGACAGAGGAGGAATGAGAACTACCCTCTGCATAAAGCTTGTCTTCATAAGCAGATTGGTCAAACTGGACGACCAAAGTCTTCTTCGTCGATCCGATGGATACATCATTGTGTTGAGCAATTACTTTCTCGTCAGAGGAGAAAGTCGTCCCCAGAAGAATCACCATTTTTATTTGAGATAAATAAAGTGGGTTCGTACGAAACCTTTGCTTACAAACAAGAAAAAAGAAGAGTACAATTAATCCTATACGCGGATGTTAAGTACAATAAAATAATTATAGGAAAGTATTGTATAGAAGTCTAATTTGTGGTCGATCACTTTGTTCCTTGGACCACACGATGATGAAGAAGTACTGTAGAAGAAGCTTCAAACTTTCTCTGAACTGAAGGTAAAAGCCTGTCAAAGAAAAGTTGCAAGTGGGATTGAATTCTCGTTGCCAAAGTTGTCATCCAAAACTCTATATTCTCTTCTGTTCTCCCGTGCTCCTCTTTCCTTGATGCTTTACCCTGTGACCATGGGTCTCTATTTATAGAGATCAATCAAATAACTGTGTAGTTGGCGTAAAAACCAAATAACTGTCTTGTTGGCATAAAAGGCCATACTGTGAAGAAGATTGCATCTTTTACGCTGCGGTTATGACAACTGCTACCCACGTTCCAATAATTTTTTGAATCTGCGTATGACACATGTCCCTTTATAAGGTAACGCGTATAACTGCTTCTCGAAGATCATGGCATGCAAGCCACGTAGGTAACTGCCCCTACATAAAATGGTTGGCATAAAAGCTAAATAACTGTCTTGTTGGCGTAAAAGGCTACACTGTGAAGAAGATTGCATCTTTTACGCTACGGTTATGACAACTGCTACCCACATTCCAATAATCTTCTGAATCTGCATATGATACGTGTCCCTTTATAAGATAACGCGTATAACTGCTTCTTGAAGATCGTGGCATGCAAGCCACGTAGGTAACTGCCCCTGCATAAAATGGTTGGCATAAAAGCCAAATAACTGTCTTGATGGCGTAAAAGGCCAAACTGTGAAGAAGATTGCCTCCTTTAAGCTGCGGTTATGACAACTACTATCCACGTTCAAATAATCTTCTGAATCTGCGTATTACACATATTCCTTTATGAGGTAACGCGTATAACTGCTTCTCGAAGATCATGGCATGCAAGCCACGTAGGTAACTGCCCCTGCGTAAAACTTGATGATTCATGAATAATAGATAACCAGCGTAAAATAGCCAATTATACTTCATGACTGAGGTCTTGAGCGTATTATGGACTAAATAGCCTTATTAACGTACCTTTGCAAATATAGCTGAGTTGGCGTATTTCGAGGAGATAGCATACGGCGTACTCCTATAGTTGAAAATAGCCGGGTTGGTGTAAAATATAAGGATGGTGATATGAGCGTATTAGTCACAGTTTTAGCTTTCCCAGTCATGATAAAATTTTAAAAATAGAATAAAATCTCGTGCATTAGATGCAGAGATATGCCTCCATCTCATGCATTAAATACAGAGATATGCCTCGAGCTCTGTATAAGAAACAGCTTTTGATGTGGCACCTAATTTTGTCTTATCTTGAGCATAAAAACTTATTTCTGTTGATGTAGAATAGGTCGCACATTCAGAAGACTCCATTTTGAATGCGTAAAAATGACTTGTATCAAAAATATGTCACTAAATGACAACCTAGGTCTCTATGCAAAATCATCATCACAGTCGTTCTCTCGATCATCGTGCAGTACTTTTGTCAGATGTCAGGTTCACTGATTTGTCTGATAAATTCATCCGAGGAATACGAAGAGGTCCTCGTATAACTTTACGCTGCATTAAAAATAATATATTTTAAACTTTACGCAGGAAGGTATAGCAACCTTTTACGCCAAACAGCCTTGAAGCTCTTATTTTATGCGTACAGTTCTGCTTTACGCGGATAGCTCTAAAGCCTTATTTTATGCCGAAACAGCCTTGAAGTTCTATTTTACGCGGACAGCTCTGAAGTCATATTTTACGCCATACAGCCTTGAAGCTCTGTTTTACGCGAACTTCATGTATGTTGGGGATTTTGACTGTAAAATACGCGAACAATTTCCCAGCATATTTCATGCTTCTACAAGTGGAAGCATCAAATTCAGAGAGGTCTGTCACCTCTCAACCTAATGAACAGACACCTGGAGTTACTCCTACATCTTCTGTTCATGTGGGAGTATCTGCAGCTAACGGGTTTCCTCCTCCACCTATTCAGAGGATTGCCCCAGTTATGACAGACAACCTTCCACCACCACCGATACCGATTCCCGGAGGAGTGACCACTGACGAGGCACATATGTTCGCACTGATCCAGGGCATGCTTGTCATAACCCGTACCCAAAAAATCGGGCATGAGTCGTGGGTACGTCCAGCCCACGCCACAGAATCGGCGGTAGAACGCTGTAAGGTTCGTTCTAGGTCAACAAATCTATATATCTCATAAAAACCTGTCAATATCCTCTCCAAAAGGAGGGCAACCACGCAATATATATATGAATAATCCTCTCCAAAAGGAAGGAAACCACGCAATATATATATGAACTCTCAATCATAATAACTAGGGGAAGAAATAAAAGCACGATATGATATCAAAAGGAAACAAAGAAACACAGTGCAAGATAATATCCAAAATATACAGTCCAAGTCTATAACAGTCTACACAACTCACAGCATCAAAAGAATAAGTACAATCATCCAAATAAACCACTGGGAACAATCCAGGAAACCCACCTAGCTAACTAGGGCGCTATAGGCGTCTCCTCGGCGCACTCCTCCTCGATCTCGGGGTCACAACACTCGTCAACACCCGGCCCGTAGAACGTCGGGCAGAAATCCTCAGGATCCTCTAGAAAAAAATATGCCCAGTCAGGATTGGAGCGAAGTACATAACTCTGAAAGCAACTCCAAATACATAGTAAGGTGTATATGACTAGCAATAGAAAAGTATACAAGATGCACATGAAATAAATATATGCTGGAGCAGAATAAGTAGCTGCAATGTAAACTGGAGAACAATACAAGTAGAGAAGTAACTGCATGTGAGAAAACATGAATACTAGCTAAGTGCCTTGAGCACAAGTTCGTGATGTGATCGGCTTAGGTTGCACATGAAAATCACTACGATAACTCCGTTATGCGTGAGTTGCATAACCGACATACACATAAATACTGTTTGGCTTTGATCACATAACCAACTCCTACTCCCCTCCCCAACTAATACTCTTGGATCCAACCATGACACGCTATGTACATGATAATAGCTCGTGCACATAAAGGCGAGAGCACAAGAAGCACATGATAGCACATGAGAATCAATATCCGAAGCACATGATGAAATACACGTGATAGAGTACCCGCTGAACACGGTATGTAGCGCCCCGTTCTCCCGATGCGGAGAGCGCGGCTAAGAAACACAAGACGGTATCGTTCGATCGGGATAGATTGAATTAAGAACTCGTCCTCGTTATGGATTTGTTTTTTCGGAATCGATTCCCATATTCAGTGGACTGCGCCCCCGGGATCGACTTAGCGGCAGAGTCAGGAGGGACCTCTCCGCTGCTATCTTTTATTGTCTCGGTTTTCGATGTCGCTTGTTGCTTTCGTGCTTTGAGTTGGTTTTGGGATTTGCTTGTTTTCCTTGAACGGTTTCGATGGTTTCATTGTTTTCGTTCATTGACTTGCACTTCTATTCCGAAAATGGAAAGAGAGGAAGAAGTATTAATCGAGCTGTTCGTGTGCAGGTGAACGAGCAGTAGGCGACTTGCGAACGGAGTCGTGAAGCGCCTCTTTCCTTCTTCTTTCCAAAAATCTAAGTGAGTGGCTACCAACCCGATTAGCTAGCTCTGCTTCCAGCTTCATTCCCTCGCCCCGATCAAACGATACCAAGTAATAATAAAAGAAACCAAGATAAAAGACAAATATACTTGGTTATTATGCTTGTCAATCAAACCTGTGAACTGTTGCCTTATCGTATGCTTGTTCGTGCAAAGGTTCTATAAAACGGGCTAATATAGAACACATATTTGAAATTCTGCTTGTCTGTATTCGTGTTGCCTCAACAGTATGATCTGCTATAAATCAGTTAATATAACGTGCGATCACGGACAACTTGTGCACAAGGAAATCTGGTTCCTGCGGACGGTCGCCGGGGCACTGGGACCGATCCGATCCGGACGGAACGTCTGTATAGTCGTCTGAATCGTCGGAAATGAGGCGTGCAGCGGGGGCTCGCACCCGCGCTGCACATCCGTCCGTCTTGAGACTATAAATCGTCCTTCGTGGTATTATGCCAGTGATCATCTGTATATTTAAACCTGTTGCATACTAACTTGTGTCTTCATCTCAGGGAAGGCATGGTAAGTATTGTGCAGGTAATTCAGACGGGCAGGTAAAATCCACCTAACGGTGGCACGTTCATTTCAGTAAATTCAATATGCTGCTTAACTGTAAATGAACTAAGGCAAGATAGAAACCAACCAAATATGCATGCTTTACTAAACAACGTGTTGATTGGTATAGTCAGGCTAGCTCGCCTTCACCAGCATGTTTCGATATGCTGACCCTCGTTGAAACAGGTTCTCCGCACCAAGGCGAACCGAGCGAGGAGCCGAAGTCGTCTACCCGATCCAGTCCAACTGTTGGCGCATCTTCACCGCGCCCCCGAAGCATTTTGGAGCCAGAAGCTGCAACTCTTCATACACAAATGCAGCTTCGTGGCAAAGCGATCCTCCAGCCTGGAGGTCTTTATCATTTTGAGTTTATAAAAGGATGTAATGTACAGGTCTGCTATCTCATTTTGAGTCAACCCTTTTGTAAGCCGTTCGGCATATTAGCTGACTCGTTCAGGAGTTTGTAATAGATGTGCATTATCAATAAAGAGAACTTTTCTATGTTTCAATCTGTGTTTCAATTTATCTGCGTACTCTGAATATGTGCTTGCTATGCAAATCACCTAAGCCTTGTGCGGGCGCAACTCCAGGCCCGCACGGCGGTCACGGCTCGGGGGACGCCTCGGGGCGTGACATAGTGGTATCAGAGCACAGATTCAAAGTTCCTTAGACTTCGTGCTGGAAAAGTTCCTTTAACGATCGAAATTCCTGTGCGAACTCTTGAACTCGCTAGGTCAAAATGAGATACATTCATGCAATAAGTCCATAATACATTATGATCCTAATGTAATTTACCTTCTTTTGAAGGAATGGATCCAGCGCAATCTGCAGCGCAACCACCGATCGAAACACAAGAGAGCAGTTCGGGCAATTCGGGAAGCTCTCGAAGCCAAAGAGGCATGTCTCAAGTCGACCCGCTTGAGCGGGTAATGCAAATGTTAGAATCGCAACGACAACGAGACGATGCTCGCCAAGCTAAGCTCGAGAGTAATCTAGAGACCCGATTCTCAGTCCAACAGAAGCAGGTCGATACCCTGCATCAGATCGTTCAGACTTTGGCTGCCAACTATTCCGCCGCAGCAACAACAACGACTCCGGTGGAACAGCCCGTGCTTGAAGTGGAGATGCCTCAAATCCCAAGGCCGAGGGACGTGACTGCCTTCAACTTGGGCCATTTCAAGAAAGTCTACAATACCCCGTTCAAAGGGACTGAGGACCCAGTGGTAGCTCTAGATTGGCTAGCAGAACTTGAAGATCACTTCACTCTGCTAGAGGTCCCCGAAGATAAGCGCGTCGCCTGCGCGCAACTACAGCTCCGCCTCGACGCACACGATTGGTGGGACGTGCATCGACGATCTCTCCAATTTGATCACGGAGAGGAGGCGATCTCGTGGACGACCTTTCGTGCCGCATTTGAAGATGAGTTTATACCGCCTCCAGTACAACGTCAAATGGAAAATGACTTCGTGCAACTGTGGCAAGGCAGGATGACAGTTAAAGAGTATTCCGCCGAATTCAACCGACTCTCCAAATTCGCTAGGGCCTATTTACCTGATGTAGCGAGTTGAGCCAGAAGGTTTGAAGGTGGACTACGCCCTGCCATCCATTCGCACGTAGTCAACAATCAGTACGGAACAATGCGTGAAGTCATGAATCACGCCCTATCGCTCGAGCCACTGTATCCTCACGTTTCCACCGGCGCTGTGCATACCTACAATCACAAACGCCAAGGCAACGAGGGAGGAAATACCGCCGCAAAGCGCCCTAACCACGGCGGTCCCCAAAGGGAAAACCCGAGACCATTCTGTGAATACTATAAAAAGTCTGGGCACACCACTGACAATTGTTATCGCCGCAAGGGCCTATGCTTCAACTGTGGTGCAAGGGACCACGTATCTCGGGATTGTCCACTCCCCTCTAAGCTTCTGCCACAACAGAATAATCCTTAACGGTAGGTCCTATCCTAAGTTTCGGGATGAAACTTCCAATTAGTTGGGTAGGATGTAGCGCCCCGTTCTCCCGATGCGGAGAGTGCGGCTAAGAAACACAAGACGGTATCGTTCGATCGGGATAGATTGAATTAAGAACTCGTCCTCGTTATGGATTTGTTTCTTCGGAATCGATTCCCATATTCAGTGGACTACGCCCCCGGGATCGACTTAGCGGCAGAGTCAGGAGGGACCTCTCCGCTGCTATCTTTTATTGCCTCAGTTTTCGATGTCGCTTGTTGCTTTCGTGCTTTGAGTTGGTTTTGGGATTTGCTTGTTTTCCTTGAACGGTTTCGATGGTTTCATTGTTTTCGTTCATTGACTTGCACTTCTATTCCGAAAATGGAAAGAGAGGAAGAAGTATTAATCGAGCTGTTCGTGTGCAGGTGAACGAGCAGTAGGCGACTTGCGAACGGAGTCGTGAAGCGCCTCTTTCCTTCTTCTTTCCAAAAATCTAAGTGAGTGGCTACCAACCCGATTAGCTAGCTCTGCTTCCAGCTTCATTCCCTCGCCCCGATCAAACGATACCAAGTAATAATAAAAGAAACCAAGATAAAAGACAAATATACTTGGTTATTATGCTTGTCAATCAAACCTGTGAACTGTTGCCTTATCGTATGCTTGTTCGTGCAAAGGTTCTATAAAACGGGCTAATATAGAACACATATATGAAATTCTGCTTGTCTGTATTCGTGTTGCCTCAACAGTATGATCTGCTATAAATCAGTTAATATAACGTGCGATCACGGACAACTTGTGCACAAGGAAATCTGGTTCCTGCGGACGGTCGCCGGGGCACTGGGACCGATCCGATCCGGACGGAATGTCTGTATAGTCGTCTGAATCGTCGGAAATGAGGCGTGCAGCGGGGGCTCGCACCCGCGCTGCACATCCGTCCGTCTTGAGACTATAAATCGTCCTTCGTGGTATTATGCCAGTGATCATCTGTATATTTAAACCTGTTGCATACTAACTTGTGTCTTCATCTCAGGGAAGGCATGGTAAGTATTGTGCAGGTAATTCAGACGGGCAGGTAAAATCCACCTAACGGTGGCACGTTCATTTCAGTAAATTCAATATGCTGCTTAACTGTAAATGAACTAAGGCAAGATAGAAACCAACCAAATATGCATGCTTCACTAAACAACGTGTTGATTGGTATAGTCAGGCTAGCTCGCCTTCACCAGCATGTTTCGATATGCTGACCCTCGTTGAAACAGGTTCTCCGCACCAAGGCGAACCGAGCGAGGAGCCGAAGTCGTCTACCCGATCCAGTCCAACTGTTGGCGCATCTTTACCGCGCCCCCGAAGCATTTTGGAGCCAGAAGCTGCAACTCTTCATACACAAATGCAGCTTCGTGGCAAAGCGATCCTCCAGCCTGGAGGTCTTTATCATTTTGAGTTTATAAAAGGATGTAATGTACAGGACTGCTATCTCATTTTGAGTCAACCCTTTTGTAAGCCGTTCGGCATATTAGCTGACTCGTTCAGGAGTTTGTAATAGATGTGCATTATCAATAAAGAGAACTTTTCTATGTTTCAATCTGTGTTTCAATTTATCTGCGTACTCTGAATATGTGCTTGCTATGCAAATCATTAAAAGCCTTGTGCGGGCGCAAATCCAGGCCCGCACGGCGGTCACGACTCGGGGGACGCCTCGGGGCGTGACACGGTAAGGGGGATAACATCTCATGACGGGATCCACTAGTACCAGCTCATATAACAATGTGTCAGAATCAAGTATTATATTTCTAGAACAGGTGATATAAACGTTATCATGAAATAAAAACTATCAGAGGTAGGTACTCGCCTGATGTCCTGAGCAATTAATGAGGATCGAGATCCGGACCGGTGTCACAAGAACCTATTGTAAAAAGCAAGATTAAACAGGGTTCTAAGGATTTAAACTGATATAAAATAATTAAAAACAGGCTTCTAGGGCTATTCTAGGTCGAACGGGTCAAACCGGTGAAATTTGGGTCAAAAATTTAACCCGGGGTCCAAAAAGTCAAGTCTAGGTTAAAACTAGGTCAAATGTTGACTTTTACGGTCAACGAGGACAATTATGGTCAAAGCTAGGCCAAACTAGGGTGTCCCTGAAATTCTAGGTCAAACCGAGCTCATTAAGCTAGCAAACTCTCAAAGTCGTCTCCTCGAGATACTGGGATACCCTCGGTATCCGATACCTCGACCTAGGCCACGCACCCAGCCTAAACCCGCTAAAACCTATGCTAGCACGCGTAAATATATACACATATACATATAAAAATCACTCCAATACTATTCCTAGGCTATTGCTCAAATACCCCGCTCGAAACTCAATACCTTGGATATCTCAAGGTATTGAGATACCTTGATATTCTCAAGGTATTGAGATACCATGATATTCTCAAGGTATTGAGATACTCTCCAATACCCCTCTAACTAGCTATCTAGTTAACTATCTAAGTATATAGATATACTCCTAGTTACTAATCTAGGCTAGAATATATCTAACATATATATATACATACACCTACGTGTCTATATGCATACATATATATATATAACCACACACATATACACATACCCATATACCTCACCTTACCAATACATATATATATCTAGCTATAATATATATCTAGCTATATGTATATATATATCTATACACCTAGATAGATATAACTATCTATCTATCCATTACCTATCTATCTATAGATATATCTATCTAATCTATCTATCTATTAATCTACATATCTTTCTAGTTATCTATCTAACTATCAATCTATCTATCTATTTAACTATCTATCTAGCTATCTAACTATCAATCTATCTATTAATCCATAAACCATCTCACCCCCGCTACCTAGCTGCTAGCCAACGCGCTGCGCTGCGTGCTAGGGCCTGCTGCTGCCTTTACTGCTGCTGCTGCTGCCTTAAGATGCTGCTGCTACTGCTGAAGAACTGCTGCTGCTGCAGCTGCTGTGCAGTCCGCTGCGCCGCACAGCGCACTGCCCACTGCCCCCTCGCTGCCTACACACCACACACACAAGCACGCACACAAACACAATCACACACACAGATATCTATATATATATATATATATATATATATATATATATATATATACCAACATACATATAAATATATATACAACTATATATATATATATATAGACACACACTAATACATATATATGTACACACACACTTATAAATATATACGCACATAGCTATATATATATATATATATATATATATATATATATATATATATATATAAACACACCTATTTATATATATATGCACACACACATAGATATATATATATATACATATACACACACACACTCAAATATATATATACACATACACATTGATATATATATATATACATATACACACACACGCACACTTATACATATATATATATATACACAAACACATAGACATATACATACACAAGCACATATATATAAATACACACATATATATATACATACAAACACATATACATATATATAGACACACACATAAATATATATATAGACACATAAATACAAACACAACACTACACACAACCACGCACACAACACTCAAACAACACACCCCACTCACGCCCAACGATCCGCACGCGCATAAATACCTATATATATATAAAATATAATCCGAGAATTCTAGCACACATTTTCCGATGCTAACCCAACGCGCGCACAAGCCCGAAACTAGGAAACCAAGTTGAAATGGCCGTTCGGTCATTTCGACGAACACGCGGTGTGCGGTTCGGAAAACCTCCTGAAACGCACACCAAACCAACTCGAAATCGGCCAAAAATTTACCCACGGGTTCTAAACGATGCCTAGATCCTAGAAAAATGCTAACACATCGATTTTAGGTCCGTGGCGGAAACGCGCACGCACTTAGAATCGGCGACGACGAAAACCCCGAAAATGCCCGAAATGCCTGTTTCTCCGCGACACGACTTCACGTATCCGAACGGAGACGCGCACTACCCCTCAAGACACCCGACAACGTCTATCTAGGTCCGTCTAACCTAGGGCATCATCCAAAATTGGGCCAATCTCGGATTTCATCCGAAATTGACACAAAACCTAGTGTCAAAGTTTCCAAACTCAACCAAATTAGTTTCAACTTCCTCCCACGGGTAGGCTTAGGGTCTAGGAAGGTTCTAACCACTAATTATACTACATAAGAGTAATTAGCAAGGGTAAAGTTAGGGTTTACCTCTTGGGAGTTGGAATCCCAAGGTCAAAGTTTCCAATCCACTAGAAATTATCTTTGTCAAGCTCCAAGCCTTCAAATCTAGCCTCCACACAAAGTCTAGGCTCTACACACCTAGGTTAGGGAAAAATGTAAGGTTAGGGTTCACAACCATAGAGAATAGAAGAAAAAAGAAGAGGAATAGGGCACTTACTTGAACTTTGGAGAAGGAAAGAAGAAGAAATGGAGAATGGAGAAGAAGAAGAAGAAGAAGAAGAAGAAGAAGAAGTGAAGAATAAGAGTGGGGGAAAGGGGGCTGCTGGTTCTCTGGTGTAGGGGCTAGGAATAGGCCGGCCAAGTACAAAATATAGGTTACATATAGTCCAAATGACCAAAATGCCCTCCTCTCACTTGGATTTGGGTTTTGGGTTCCAAAAGCACTCAAACTAACTCCAAATCTCTCCAACTAACCCACTAAAAATATAATAAATATTCTAAAACCCAAAAATAGGTCTCACAAGATTGTGGGTTGGGTCGGACATGGGTCCACTAGGGTCTGACACGGGTCCAGACTAGCCAAAACCCTAAAATAATCAATTAAAAAAATAATACAATCACTATTTAAATATAATTATAATTAATTATATACATTACACAATTTATCAAAAAAAAAACCTATTTTCTAGAATTGGGCAGTGACAATGCTAGAGGCCCAGAGAGTAACAGCAGAAGCTCAGCGTGTTCAAGCTGAGGCTCAGAGAGTGCAAGCAGAAGCACACTAGGCACAGACAGAACTGATAAGAGAAAGTATGGAGAATGTTTATCAGGTGGCTCTCCAGACTGTGGAGAGAGTAGCACGACAACCGCAACAACATGGCCAACAACAGAGGCCAGGTACCATAGTAGACTTTAGAAGGATGATGCCTCGAGAGTTTAAGGGCATAGAAGGAATACTCTATTCTGATGATTGGTTAGAGGATATAGAGAGGAACTTGCGTTTAGCACAGATTTTGGAGATTCTTCAGATAGAGGCCGCTGGCAGTCAAATGTTTGATATCGCGCTGACGTTGTATCGTACAGAGCCGAGACTCGCCGTTGAAGGACTTACTTGGGAGGACTTTAAGGAGCTCTTTAAGAAGAAATTCTTTTCTGACATAGCTTTGAGAGCATTGGAAAGTCAGTTCCATGACTTAATCCAATGAGGCATGCCAGTCGACGAATATACCACAGAATTTTGTCGATTGAGTCGATTCGCACCATCAATGATTCGAGACCAGGAGACAGAGCACGACAATTCAGAAAAGGATTGAATAGAGAGATCAAGTCTCATACTTGGGGATGACGCACTGCTACCTTTGAGGGAATTCTGATGGATGTCCAGATTGCTGAAGATGACTTGGACCTCAGGCCCAAGAGAGGACACGACATTTCTGGAGGAGCCAGTGGTAACATAGGACCGATCAAGCACCCACACTTTCAACAACAACAACAGCAGAGGCCATACCAGCAGCAACACCAGTAACAGGCACCAGTTCGGGGACATATCCAGAAGCAACAACCACAAAGACAGAATCAGCCCGTTGCCCAGTGCACATATTGCGGAAGGATGGGACATACTAGAGATATCTACCGGAAGAGGCTAGGAACATGCTTGTTATGTGGATCATTAGCACATCAGCTGAGGGACTGCCCAGCTGTTCAGACTCGCCATGGAGGAGCAGCAGCTCAGAGAGGACCAGCCAGAGCACCTATTGTACCAGGAGGCCATCAGAGA
The DNA here is from genome assembly GCA_036927795.1 of Iris macrosiphon. Classification (NCBI taxonomy): domain Eukaryota; kingdom Viridiplantae; phylum Streptophyta; class Magnoliopsida; order Asparagales; family Iridaceae; genus Iris; species Iris macrosiphon. The sequence continues at coordinate 23,441,026 of JAYESA010000010.1, forward strand.
GGACCTCCACTTCCACCATAGCAGCAGAGGTTTGCTCAGCACCAGCATTAGCAGAGAGGAGCACCACAGGGATGAGCTTATGCCATGACTACTGAGGAGGCCGAGCCAGCAGGAGACGTAATTTCAGGTTCAGTTTTACTCGATTCTATTCCAGCACTTGCATTACTTGATTCTGGCGCTTCCCATAGTTTTGTATCTGTATCTTATGCCCTTAAGCATCTTTTAGAAACAGAACCATTAGATAAGACTTGCAAGATCATGACAGGTGGAGGCATTATCCTAGTCCGTGATTATTACAAGGATCGAAGAGTGTCATTGGAAAGCCGAGAGTTGAGCGTAAGTTTACTCGTCATGCCACTTCCGGGATATGATATTGTACTCAGAATGGACTGGTTGAGTAAACACCATGCTTTTATAGATTGTCGTGGAGGTAGAGTAGTATTTCGACCACCAGGAGAACCAGAGTTCGAGATTGCCAGAGGAGAAGAAGAGCAGAGTAGAGGCACTTTTTGCGGAGCCAGGATGGAAGAAGAGTAGTGGCCACACCCACTTATAGTAGAGTTCCTGGATGTATTTCTAGAGGAGTTGCCAAGTTTGCCGCCAAACAGAGATGTTGAATTCTCTATTGACTTGATACCAGGAGCGGAACCTATTTCGCAACATATCTATAGAGTCAACAACAACGAATTGGTAGAACTAAAGAAGCAAGTTGAGGAGCTGCAAGACAAAGGTATCATTAGATCCAGTTCATCGCCATGGGGAGCACCGGTATTATTTGTACCAAAGAAGGATGGTACGGTACACATGTGTATCGATTATAGAGCTCTGAGTAACCTTACTATCAAGAACAAATACCCGCTGCCGAGGATAGATGATCTTTTCGATCAATTGAGCAGAGCGAAGGTGTTTTCAAAAATAGACTTGAGGTCAGGCTATCACCAGGTGAAGGTGAAGAAGGAAGACATCCCGAAGACAGCCTTCCAAACCAGATATGGCCAGTTTGAATTCACAGTAATGCCGTTTGGTTGACCAATGCACCAGCAATATTTATGAACTTGATGAACAAGTTATTCCACCAGTACCTTGACAAGTTCGTAGTGGTGTTTATTGACGACATTCTAATATATTCAAAGACCCCAGAAGAGCATGAAAAGCACCTGAGGATGGTCTTAGAGACTCTCAGGAGAGAGAAGTTGTACGAGAAGCTTTCAAAGTGTGAGTTCTTTCTTGACAAAGTTGAGTTTCTTGGACATGTGGTGACGAGTAACAAAATTTCAGTTAACCCAAAGAAGATCGAAGCAGTAGAGTCATGGGCTACCCCCAGTTCAGTAGCTGAGATCAGGAGCTTTCTCGGACTAGCAAGATACTACAAAAGATTTTTACAAGACTTCTCCAAGATTACAGAACCAATGACTAGGCTGACCAAGAAAGATATGGAATTTGTCTGGACAGAAGAATGTCAAGCCGCGTTTGATGAGCTGAAGAGAAGATTGGCGACAACACCAGTTTTAACGTTGACATCAGGGACAGGTGGATTCACTATCTACAGTGATACTTCAGGAAAAGGTTTGGGATGCGTTCTTCAGCAGCACAGGAAAGTAATTGCCTATGCTTCAAGACAATTATGCCCTCATAAAAAAAATACCCCACTCACGACCTGGAGTTAGCAGTAGTTATCTTCACCCTAAAGCTGTGAAAATACTACTTGTACGGAGAGCGTATGGAGATCTTCACAGACCACAAGAGCTTGAAGTACGTATTTACACAGAAGGAGCTGAACATGAGACAGAGAAGGTGGTTGAAATTGATGAAAGATTTTGATATCTCATTATAGTACCATCCAGGAAAGGCCAACGTAGTCGTCGATGCCTTGAGCATGTATCCGATGGCTATGTGTTTGACTTCAGATAGACATTTATTAGCTGATATTAAAAGCTTTGGAATTAAAGTATTAGTTCCAGGAGATGAGATTCAAATATGGGGATTGCAGATACAATCAGAGATGATAGACAGAATTAGATCTGCACAGTATGATGATGAGACTCTGAGGAATGTTAGAGCACAAGTTTAGACATGATTGATAGACGACTTTACTATTGCGGATGATGGATCTTTACGGCATGGCACGAGGATGTGTGTGCCAAATGGAGAGCTGTACGAAGAAGTTTTGCAAGAGGGACATCGCTCTCAGTATTTAATGCATCTCGGAGCCAACAAGATGTATCGAGATTTGAGAGAGCATATATGGTGGTATGGTATGAAACATGAAGTAGCATGCTTTGTATCCCGATGTTTAGTGTGCCAGCAGATAAAAGCAGATCGATAGAGGCCAGGAGGATTGCTTCAACCTTTACCCATTCCAGAATGGAAGTGGGAGCATGTTACTATGGACTTCGTTTCAGGACTTCTACATTCTCCAGGAGGAAAGGACGCAATTTGGTTATCGTAGATAGGTTGACCAAATCAGCCTATTTCTTACCATTCAAAGTGGGTACTTTGACAAAGAAGTTAGCAGAGATGTACATAAAATATATTATCAGATTACATGGAGTTCCTGTGAGTATTATCTCAGATCAGGATAATCGTTTTACTTCCCATTTCTGGAGGAATCTGCAGGCTAGCTTGGGCACTCAGCTCAAGTTCAGTACTTCGTATCACCCCCAGACAGACGGACAATCTGAAAGGACTATTCAGACTCTTGAAGATATGCTACACACTTGCATTTTGGATCTCGAAGGTTCTTGGGAGGATCATCTATACCTAGTAGAGTTTGCTTACAACAACAGCTACCAGGCCAGCATTGAGATATCACCATTCGAGGTTTTATATGGACGAAGGCGTCGTACACCATTATCTTGGGATGATGTTAAAAAGAGAGCTTTGTTAGGACCAGAAATGGTCATGGATGCAGTAGAAAAGGTGATACTTATCAGAGACAGACTGCGAGTGGCGCATGATAAACAACGACATTGGGCCGATAGCCACCGTAGACTCCTAGAGTTTCAGGTATAGATTTTATTTTATTGGTTATGATTATTTTGTTTAGATTGCATATTAAGATTGTTTGTTCTAGGTTGGCGATTTGGTGTTCCTACGGATTTCTTCGACACGGGGCACGATTTATTTTGGCAGAGGCGGAAAGCTTAGTCCACGATACATTGGGCCCTTCAGTATTCTTGTAAGGGTCGGTGCAGTGGCCTATAGACTTGACTTGCCGTTTGCTCTAGATGGAGTGCATGACGTGTTCCACATGTCGTAGCTGAGACGATATGTAGCAGATCCTAGTCACGTATTAGATCACTCGGAGATCGAAGTTGGACCGACGCTCAGCTATCCTGAACAACCTGTTGAGGTCTTGGATCGTAGAGAGAAGGTATTGCGGAACTAGACTATTCCTTTGGTTCGTGTTGCATGGAGAAATCACTCTCCAGAAGAGTCAACTTGGGAGAGAGAGGATGAAATGCACGAGCAGTATCCGTATCTCTTCGAGACTTGAGATATAATTCCTTGTTTGATTGTTTGTTGTTGCGCTAGTTTATTTTAATTTCGAGGATGAAATTCTTTTAAGGAGGGTAGACTTGTCACCCCCACTTTTCAGATTAAGGGTATTTTTGTCTTTTCATAATTAAGAAGTAAATGATTGTATGATAATTAATTATATTTAATTATCGTGATTTTTATTTGATTGTTGTACTTTACCATTGCTTCGATAATTAGAACGCTACGCTAGCCATTATCTTCCAACTGATTTCACACCCTTGTCCTTGACGTGCAAAACTGTTACTTTGATCTTTGTGTGACTCATAACCATGTCTTGATGTACTTCACTTTAGTCGCACAATATTCGTCGCGACCGATTATATTCTAATTCAATATAAATCAAGCCTTGTATCCTTCTGTGTTCCAATCAAAATTGGAGACACAATCTCGACCCATTTTGAGCAACCTAAATTAGGGTAATATTCTATTCCAAGTCTATTTCATTTATAACCCTTGTGTCCCACTTAAATTCAGTTCCTTGTACTTCTAATTAATTTTAGAACACCAATTACATCTATTTTTTTATTAAATAAAACCATAAATCTCACTTTGTGCAATTTTCCAGTTATTGGACACTTTTGTGCAAAAGTGCATTGAGGTATCTACCCCGTTGGACACGACACATAAATAAACCCTATTTTCTCCTTCATGTATATTTTTCATAATTTTTGGGGGTGTGCAATTGTAACATCAACCTCCTTGAACCATGGCCCTATAACCTTGAACCAATGGAATCATACCAATTTATTTTTAATTTATTTGAAATCCTAGCCATTGAAATACCCATGAGAAAGCCCAATCCCAAGAGGACTTTGACCAAGCCAAATTTTAGGTTAACCCAAGTCTACAATATATATATATATATATATATATATATATATATATATATATATATATATATATATATATATATATATAATATCTCTTTCCTTACTTTTCCTTTTCAACCGAAAACTAACCTAGCTACAGCCGTTCCCTACCCCTTACTATTCATCACCACATTCATCATCTCTTCCCCCACGTCGTCGAGCTCAAACCTTGCCGGGACGAACCCCCTCGCCGCCGTCTTCTTCAATGCAATGCTCCACCAGTGTACTCGACCTATCCCGTCGGACCCCACTGCTATCAACCACCTCCATCCCGCTCTCAGAACCCGTCGTTCCCGACCCGCAGAGCTTTACCCCTCCTCTCGTCGATCGAAGAACTCTCCGGAGACCCCTCGACTGAACCCGAACCACTGAAGTCGACGAACCCGCTGGACTGAAGACCCGCCCGACTCCGACGTCAACTCGCTGCACGACGCCTGAACGCCGGAGGACTCGCCAACCCGCCTGTGCTTTACCGGAGATCGCCCGACGCTGCTCGACCGGCCAGAACCCGTTGAACCGACCGGAACGATCGCCTGCACGACAAAAAATACGCCGGAGGCGGCCAGAACCTGCTGTCAACCCCTCGACTGCCCTCAACCGAACACCCACGACGACCTCGACGCATGACTCGTCCAACGTACCCAGGTTCGAGTCCCCTCTCGCGTACATGCACACGTACATGCATACGCATATTCTTTATTGTATGCATACGTATTTAGCCATAGTTTTGTATTCGTGTATTATGGGTATATGGATATATATATATATATATATATATATATATATATATATATATATATATATATATATATATATATATATAGTTGGTATATACGTATTGGCATATGTATTAATATATGTCTAAATGTATATTAATGTATATGTATATAAATAGTATAATTCTCAATTAGTATAAAACATACGTATATATATTGTATGTGCATCCCTAGTACATGTTTAATATATGTATATATGTATATATGTACATAGTATAAATTCTATTAAGTATGTATATACATGTATCTTTTATAATTGTAATTAATTAGTATTAATGTATATGATAGATAATAATATATATTATATGTCTATGTACTAGATGACCGAGTATAACCATGGATACCCCGTAGTTACATTGACCTGTGACCACGTAGCATAATTGTAGACTGCCATATGTACATTAACGTACTGGCAAGACCGTACCATTGACTGTCTGTTATGCACAACAACTACAGACGTGACCCCCCTAGCGTAGTCTCTAAGATCATTGTGTTGATTGTATGTTAGAGTAATGTCTGATGCAGTATTGTGTTATATGATATGTCTATAGGACTGTTGGATTATTCAGAAGATACTTTGGAACCCGGATATTGGTATTGCCAGCTAAGGACCACAGACGAGTACATTCTCTAACAGTTTCCATTATGTTGATTATCTCTATAACTCTTATTGTATAGCATACATGACTCTGACACTGTTGTTTACACGTGTTGGCATTATCGAGACCTGTCACGAGGAGCAGTGATTGGAATCCATCGTGCTAGCTGGGGAAAAACGGGGAAATATTAGTAGCTTGTGTGATTATATCCAAACTTTACATGCATTATAGCTCACCCATACCTCACGTCGGTACAACCTGACTATTACATGCCCCATAGCTGTTACATGTGGTTAGCCTGACTATTACTCATATCATAGCTATCCGGATGGTTAGCCTGACCTTACAAGAATGATAGCTAATCATATGTAACGAGCCTGATCAGTCCCAAGCCGATCACATGATATGCTGATGTTTTACACACTTAGCTAGATGTTCTTGACATGTATCTCTAGTATATTGATCTACTATTCCTTATGTTCTAGTCATGATTCTAGCATTCACATATATACCAGTTCATTGTTCCAGCTTGTACTTGTATTTCTATTTCATTGCTAGATGTATATTGATGATGACATATGCTCCAGTATTTCTTTATTCCAGCATTTCCTTATTTCTAGTATTTCTTATTGCTAGTATTCATATCTGTCTTGTATTTCTTTACACTGTGTTATAGTTTTTGTCAATATATGTAGAACTGCTGTTAGTGCTTATACTTTGTTCCAATCCTGACTGGATATTTTTTCCAGAGGATCTTGAGGAGTTCTGTACCATACACTATGGACCCGGTACAAATGCAGATTACATACCAGAGATCTTAGAGGAGACTATTCCTTTAGATGAGACACTGCCTGCAGCTATCTAGATAGTATTGTATTATGCATCAGAGACTTATTGAGGTTTATTTCAGTTTATATTTAGACTTATGTTAAGTTTAATTGGAGACTTGTGGAGACTTTATGTTGGACAACTAGACTGTGATTTATCTATATTTTGAGACATGGTGTTTGACTATGTCATTCTTTTTATCTTTTATCGTGCCTTATTCCTCTTATAGTAGTTGTGATTGAGTTTATATTATGAGATATTGTGAGATGTATATTGTCCTCCTTATGGAGATTGATATCATTGACATGTATTTAGTTATATAGTATTATTGTGACATAAACAACGTTCTATCGTCGATACTGCGATGTAGGGTGGATGTACCCACGCTCTCGTGCCCCTATACCGGGTGCGGGTTATGAAAAATGCTGCATTGAGGTCTTTTGGACTTAGCAAAATTCTTATTCGTTCAGCGAGTGAACACAAGGAGTCCCTTCAGAACACATATGTATTAGTCAGCCATGCATCCAAAAGGGATGGACGCATGCTGGTATGCGACAAGGAGTTTAGGCCACATAGATCACTGGCCGTATTCGGACTTCGTCTTATCCAGACAACAAGTTCAGCCATAGCTAAAAAAGTTCCAAAAAACCCAAAAATTATTTTTGTTTGCCATTTAAATAAAAAAGAGAACTATAAGAACTAGACTTGATTAACAAACTAAGAAAAAATATAGAGAAGTCTTAGAAGTTAGGAGTGTACCAACTCTCTTTACTCCGTGGAAGATCCGATGCAGAAACTCTTCTCTCTTGCTCGAGTGTAAATCCCTAGATAGCCAGCCTTGGGTTTTGGTATGGTACACTGCTATTTGTAGCCGCCCTGTGGACGTGCTGTTGATGCCTTATATGTTCCTGTTTTGTGGCCGCATAGGCCACATTAACAGTATGCGGTTGTAATGTTAACCGCATGATGCGGGCAAGCCGCCACGTGTGTTTGGTTAAGATATTTTGTTGATGATATCTCAGGGTCGTTTTAATCCGTTGCATGTGTGACTTGGTTAGCTGAACACGTAGTCTGCAATAACCGTGCGAAGATCTCTTTGGTCATAACAAAAAGATCATGTGGATCAGGGGCCGCCTAACAGTCTTGGCCGCATATGTGTTCTGGCAGCATATTCTGACAGAGGCCGTATATTGTCGAGGCCGCATAGGTGTTGTGGCTGCATAGGCGTCGTGGCTGCCTATGAGCTCTTGTCTGGCTTTGTGTCATACCCTAGTCCCAAAATATGTAGGACTAAGAATACCTAAGTATGCCAGCCGTATGTACATGACAACTTCAATATATGAAAACCATACACATACGTATGCTATTTATGAATAATAATAATTCATAAGTGGTATATAACTTCATAAGTCACATTCAATACTAATCTCATCCACAAAACAAAATAGAAATATATAACCCAATATGGAAATATTCAAAGTAGGAAAATAGTCGAGAAGAACTAGTAGTCGGGTGGAGACAAATCCACTACCAAGTAGGATATGAAAGAAAATATAATGAGTACATCATCTAATGATCAGAGAGGCTCGAAGGAAAGACCTCCTTGAAAGAGAAAGAAGTAGTCAGTCCTGATCCGTGCTCTTGCAAATAGTCATGATCTTCTATTCCTGGAAAGGGTGCCAGGTCCTCAAAGGGACATAATAAGTACACAAGAAATCGACATGCATGACAGTAAAGCAGTAAACAATAAATAGGATAACTAAACCATCTATGTGAAGTGTACTCGAGACATCTCTAGTAGCACATTAGGGGGAGAAATAGAAGAACAGTCATCCCACCAGGCGTTCCGTAGAACTCGAAGTTACACAGTTGCACCATTTTCACAGCACAGTCAGAAACAACAATCCTATACGCTCACTAGCAGATTCTTTCCTCCCAATGAACTATCTGAACCGTATACGCGGTGCAGACATAATGCAATAAAGTTAAATAATATCTAGAAAACTAAACCAATACCAACTACTAAGACAGACTCAAACTCTCGTACCGATGATCAGTCGACACGCTAGTCCATGTACTCTCTCACTCAGACAGTGAACGTGTTTGAAACAGTGTCAGGTCAGAAAATACCATGTATCTTTACAACATACCAGGTAAGTCAACTACTTCTAAGACACATGCACACAACTAAACAAATAAAAATTAGGCATAATGTAAACTGAATAATACAATCAAGCAAGGTGTACTTGCCTTCCAAGCAAAGGTGCGAGCACAACAATTCTGGTCCGGCGCTCTCCACATGGATGTCTCAAACACCTACCAATTAATTATTACACTAATTAGACACTTATTCTTCTAGTTTAATTAGGTTAATATATAGTTATTAATCCTACGTTGGTTGCACATACAAGTAACTAGCCCTCAAAATATTACTAACCATTAACATTATAAAAAAACCATTTTAAAAACATTATTTAATAAAAAACAATTAAATCTAGAAATTATTGAAAAATAGGATTTTTAGTGATATGGTCGTCTCCTATAAATTCTATGAGTCCAAAACCAAGTAGAAACCAAAACTAGGTCATGACGGGTTACCTACTAGTCACAAAAAATTAATTTTTGACAAATAAATAAATCTGAAATAATACTTAAAAATTCAGAATTAAAATATAATAATATAATTTTAAATGCTAAAAATATGGATTTTTGATCGGGGATTAAGTCTAAAATTGTCGGGGTCAAATTTTGTCAAAATCAGGTCAACTTGCTACATAAAATACCTAGAATTTTAATTTTTATAAATAGAAATAAAATCTAAATAAATATGAAAAAAAATAGTAATAAATACAATAAATACTATTTTTTTATCCTTACAAAAATAATTAGGATTTTACCATCTATAAGTTGATTCTATTAGGGTTGGCAACCAAACTTTTCTAGTATGCATGCCAAGGGATGGTACATAGGTGTTGTGACAATATAATCATTAAATAATATAATTTTGATATAATTTCAGAATATATAATTTTTGGAAAAATAATACTTCATCAAGAATATTTTAGGGTTTTCTATCTATGATCAAGTCCTAACAAGATCCAAGGGTCTCCAACATGCATACATCAAAACTAGGTCAATACTATCCATAAAATATGCTCAAAACTTTAATTTAATATAATTTAATAAATTTGTAATTATTTATAAAAACTGAATATAATTTATATTATTAACATCTATATGAATATATTAACAAGAATTAAAGGGTTTTGAAGGAGGTTTCATGCATGCACAAAAGTTTTGGGTTGAACATAAAAATTAGGGTTCATGGGTTGCATGGGTTCTTCAATCATAAATTAATCGAGTTTACAAAATATCCCACACATATATACAAATCTATATAAACATATAACAAGAAGATATTAAGGAGAGAAGGATTAAAGAACTTACTAGAAGAAGAAGGAGAGAATTACTAGGGTTCTTGGATGGAGGAGGTGGTGTGGCCACGTGAGGAGGGAGGGGGGTCAGCTTGGTGATGGTGGTGGCGTCTTGGAGGAAGGAGGTGAAAAAAAAGGGTTTTGTAGAGGAGAATTTAAGTTAGAATTTTTAGAAGATAAAATGAATATATTATATATATATATATATATATATATATATATATATATATATATATATATATATATATATATATATATATATATATATATATATATATATATACACACACACACACACACACACACACACACACACACATGGAGAGAAGTGAGGGGGAGAGATTCGACCAAGGAAGGGGGATTCGGCCAAGGGGAGCCGTGGGTTTTGGGTAGGATTATGATTGGGATGGGTAGTTAGTTTGTTAGGATATTTTTAATTAGGTTGTTAGTCATTTAAAAGTCAATATCTAACCAAATAATTAATTTATGACAATGATTTAATTTGATTCCATGAGATTAAAATAGTAATAAATAAATAAATAAGTCCTACAAAAGAGAAAAGTGGCCTAATTTGGCATAAAAGAATTATGGGTTGCTTATTGAAGAAGATTTGAATGAGAAATAACCATAAATAAATTATTTATATAAAAATATCTAAATATTAAATACAATAAACTATGGTTGTTATACTAGTGTCATACTAATGTTGAATGGTCAAATTTTGAGTCATAGAAAGATCCTACAAGTTGTGTCTCCCGTGTGGGCTACTTCCTACGAAGGACGATATAGATTTTAGGGGCGTCATATATCATTAATATCCAAACTATGGTGAAATATTCTAATAAAATAATTAAGTTTTAATTGATTTAAAAATATCCTAAAATAAATACAATAAATATAAAATACACACAAAATACCTATTTTGGCTAAGGGGTTTTACACCGTGGCCGCATGATGACGAGACCGTATAAGACGGAGGATCTGTCACACCCCAGTCCCAAAATACACGGGACCAGGCCACGTGGCAATGGCCAGCTAATATGTCTCCGAGAGATTATCCAATTTAATGGACCCAATAAAACGTACTACGCTGTCCTAAAACCTAACAAGTCTAATAATATCATAAATCAGGCAGTGTCTAATCTCATCCACAATATAATAAGAAGTACTAAAATAAATACTGGAAAATAAGTGCAGAGTCTGAAATGTCATAGTACAGTCCATATATGTCGGATGGGAACAAATCTACTACAAATGATGAAATAAGAGTACTGTAAGATAGAATAAAGAGTACGTCTAGAGCATCAGCTAACTAAATAAGAAATACTCCAGTCTAGGCGGAATGCCTACAAACGATCAAAGGTACTCTGATGGAAGCACCTCTAGCTCCTCCTCGGATACGAACCTCATCTCCTGGTCGAATCCGTATACGGTAGGATAATAACCCTCGTCCAAATCTGGAAGGGAACCAGGTCCTCAGAGGGACGTACCAAGATTCAAAAATACATGCCAATATAGATACTGAATAAAGTAAAGGGGGTGCACTAACTATCTAAGTGAATGCAATGTGAGGATAACCTTGGTACGTATGGGTAGGTGTAGGCATAACGTCTGCACTCCGAAGGGCATAGAATCTGCATAGTATAACATCCATATCACTCCGTAGAACATGGAATCTGAATAATATAACGTCCATATCGCTCCATAGAACATGAAATCTGAATAGCACGTCCATATCATTCCACGTGAAATCTGAATAAAGGAAGTCATTGGATCCATGGTTTCTCTGGATACTACGGAGTCCAATATGTGTATCTCATGCGCTTACCAGTTGTCCTCCCCACCCAATATAGATATACAAGTTGAATACACGATGTGCCTATCACGTAACTCTATGCCAAGTCTCAGCTAATTAAATAACCTTGATTCTGTACTAAACCGTGATGCATGTCACACGCACCGATAGCTAGTCGGGTATGCGAACCCGTATCCCAATATGGGTTATCATCGTGATGTGTGTACAAGTGTCAGGGTCTAGAAAGATATCAGAATATTCTTGCAATGACAGGTGAGTCTGCTAGTGACTAAGTAAAGTACACTACTCATCGACGCATTCGTCGACTGTACCCGAGTCTATCTCGGATGTGCATAGTTATATGTATATTGCAACAAGATAGCATACATTTAAGGAATACTATAAATAATATATAAATATCATGCAATATATTAACACATTAAATTAAATAGATGAAGAGACAAAAATACCCCTATTCTGGAATGTGGTAGTAACAAGTCTACCCTACTAAAAAATTTTATCCTCGAAATTAAAATAAACTAACACAAGAACAAACAATCAAATAAGGAATTATACCTCAAGTCTTGAAGAGATACGAATACTGCTCGCGTATTTCGTCCTCTCTCTCCCAGGCTGACTCGCCTGGAGAGTGATATCTCCATGCAACACGAACCAAGGGAATAGTCTGGTTCAGTAATACCTTCTCTCTACGATCCAAGATCTCTACGGGTTATTCGGGATAGCTGAGAGTCGGTCCAACCTCGATCTTCGAGTGATCTAGTACGTGACTAGGATCTGCCATGTACCATCTCAGCTGCGACACGTGGAACACGTCATACACTCCTTCTAGTGCAGGAGACAAGTCCAGTCTATGGGCCACTGCACCGACCCTTCCAAGGATATCGAAAGGTCCCATGTAATATGGACTAAGCTTTCCGCTTTTACTAAAATGAATCGTGCCACGTATAGGAGAAATCCGTAGGAACACCAAATCACCAACCTAGAACAAACAGTCTTAACACGCAATCTAAAACAAAATAATCATAAACCAAAAATAACAAAACCTATACCTGAAACTCTAGGGGTCTACGGTGGCTGTCGGCCCAATACCGCTGTCTGTCCTGTGCCACTCGCAGTCTGTCTCTGATGAGTTTCACCTTTTCTGCTGTATCCATGGCCATTTTTGCTGCATCCACGACCATTTCTAGTCCTAACAAGGCTCTCTCTTTGATATTATCCCAAGATAACGGTGTACGACACCTTCGGCCATATAAAGCCTCGAATGGTGACATCTCAATGCTCGCTTGGTAGCTGTTATTCTAAGCAAACTTTACTAGGTGTAGATGATTCTCCCAAGAACCTCCGAGATCTAAAATGCAAGTGTGTAGCATATCTTCAAGAGTCTGAATAGTCCTTTCAGACTGCTCGTCTGTTTGGGGGTGATATGCGGTACTGAACTTGAGCTGAGTGCCCAAGCTAGCCTACAGATTCCTCCAGAAGTGGGAAATGAAATGATTATCCTGATCCGAGACGATGCTCACAGGAACCCCATATAATCTGATAATCTTTCCCACGTACATCTTTGCTAGCGTCTCTGTCGATGTACCCGCTTTGAATGGTAAGAAGTGGGCTGATTTGGTTAACCTATCCATGATAACCCAAATTACATCCTTTTTTTTCTGGAGAACGTGGAAGCCCTGAAATAAAATCCATAGTCAAATGCTCCCACTTTCACTCTGGGATGGTTAAAGGTTGAAGTAATCCACCTGGCCTCTGTCGATCTGCCTTTACCTGCTGGCACACTAACCATCGGGATACAAAATATGCTACCTTGCACTTCATATAATACCATCATACGTGCTCTCTCAGATCTCGATACATCTTGTTGGCGCTGGGATGCATCGAGTACTGAGAGCAATGTGCCTCATGCAAAACCTCTTCGTGCAGATCTCCACTCGGCACACACATCCTCGTGCCTTGTCGTAAAGATCCATCATCAGCAATAGTAAAGTCGTCAATCAATCTTGTCCGAACCTGTGTCCTGATACTCCTCAGAGTCTCATCATCATACTGTGCAGGTCTAGTTCTGTCCATCAGCTCGGACTGTATCTGCAATCCCCATATCTGAATCTTAATACCTGGAACTAGCACCTCAATTCCCAAGCTCTCAAGATCGGCCAATAAATATCTATCTGTCATCAAGTACATAGCCATCAGATACCTGCTCAAGGCATCAGCGACTACGTTAGCCTTTCCTGGGTGGTATTGTAATGAGATGTCAAAGTCTTTCATCAACTCCAACTACCTCCTCTGCCTCATGTTTAGCTCCTTCTGCGTAAATACGTACTTCAACCTCTTGTGGTCCGTAAAGATCTCCATACGCTCTCCATACATATAGTATTTTCACAACTTTAGAGCGAAGATAACTACTGCCAGCTCCAAGTCGTGGGTGGGGTAGTTCTTTTTATGAGGGCATAATTGTCTTGAAGCATAGGCAATTACTTTCCCGTGCTGCTGAAGAATGCAACCCAAACCCTTTCCTGAAGTATCACTGTAGATAGTGAATCCACCTGTCCCTGATAGCAACGTCAAAACTGGAGCTGTCATCAATCTTTTCTTCAGCTCATCAAACGCGGCCTGACATTCCTCTGTCCAGACAAAATCCACATCTTTCTTGGTCAGCCTAGTCATTGGTTCTGTAATCTTGGAGAAGTCTTGTACAAACCTCCTGTAGTACCCTGCTAGTCCAAGAAAGCTCCTGATCACAGTTACCGAACTGTGGGTAGCCTATGACTCCACTGCCTCGATCTTCTTTGGGTTAATTAAAATTTTGTCACCCGTCACCATATGTCCAAGGAATTCAACCTTATCAAGGAAGAACTCGCACTTTGAAAGCTTCTCGTATAGCTCCTCTTTCCTGAGAGTCTCTAAGACCATCCTCAGGTGCTCCTATAGGGTCTTTGATTACACAAAAATATTGTCGATGAACACCACCATGAACTTGTCAAGGTACTGGTGGAATACCTTGTTCATCAAGTTCATGAATACTGCTGGTGCATTGGTTAAACCAAACGGCATTACCGTGAATTCAAACTGGCCATATCTGGTCCAAAATGCTGTCTTCGGTATGTCTTCTCTCTTCACCTTCATCTGGTGATAGCCTGACCTTAAGTCTATCTTTGAAAACACCTTCACTCCGTTCAACTGATCAAAAAGATCATCTATCCTCGATAATGGGTATTTGTTCTTGATAGTGAGCTTGTTTAGAGCTCTATAATCGATACACATGCATACCGTGCCGTCCTTCTTCGGTAGGAACAATACCGGAGCTCCCCATGGTGATGAACTGGATCTGATGAAGCCTTTGTACTGAATCTCCTCAACTTGCTTCTTTAGTTCTGTCAGCTCTCTGCTGTTGACTCTATAGACGTGTTGTGAAATGGGCTCCACTCCTGGTACCAAGTCTATAGAGAATTCAATATCTCTGTTTGGCGACAAACCTAGCAACTCCTCTGGAAATACATCCAGGAACTCCGCTATCGAAGGATGTGGTAACTCCTTTAGTTCTGTAGTATCCTGCTAGTCCGAGAAAGCTTCTGATCACAGCTACCGAACTGGGGGTAGCCCATGACTCCACTGCCTCGATCTTCTTTGGGTTAATTAAAATTTTGTCACCCGTCACCATATGTCCAAGGAATTCAACCTTGTCAAGGAAGAACTCGCACTTTGAAAGCTTCTCGTACAGTTCCTCTTTCCTGAGAGTCTCTAAGACCATCCTCAGGTGCTCCTCGTGCTCCTCTGGGTCTTTGATTACACAAAAATATCGTCGATGAACACCACCACGAACTTGTCAAGGTACTGGTGGAATACCTTGTTCATCAAGTTTATGAATACTGCTGGTGCATTGGTTAAACCAAACGGCATTACCGTGAATTCAAACTGGCCATATCTGGTCCAAAATGCTGTCTTCGGTATGTCTTCTCTCTTCACCTTCACCTGGTGATAGCCTGACCTTAAGTCTATCTTTGAAAACACCTTCGCTCCACTCAACTGATCAAAAAGATCATCTATCCTCGATAATGGGTATTTGTTCTTGATAGTGAGCTTGTTTAGAGCTCTATAATTGATACACATGCATACCGTGCCGTCCTTCTTCGGTACGAACAATACTGGAGCTCCCCATGGTGATAAACTGGATCTGATGAAGCCTTTGTCCTGAATCTCCTCAACTTGCTTCTTTAGTTCTGTCATCTTTCTGCTGTTGACTCTATAGACGTGTTGTGAAATGGGCTCCGTTCCTGGTACCAAGTCTATAGAGAATTCAACATCTCTGTTTGGCGACAAACCTAGCAACTCCTCTGGAAATACATCCAGAAACTCCGCTATCGAAGGATGTGGTAACTCCTCTTCTTCGTTCCTAGCTCCACAAAAAGTGCCTTTGCTCTGCTTCACTGCTCCTCTGGCGACCCCAAACTCTGGTTCTCCTGGTGGTCGAAATATTACTCTGCCTTCGTGACAATTTATAGTAGCATGGTGCCTACTCAACCAGTCCATTCTGAGTATAATTTCGTTTCCGAAAGTGGCATGGTGAGTAAACTCACGCCCAACTCTTGGCCTCCCAATGATACTCTTCGATCCTTGTAATAATCACGGACTAGGGTAATGCCTCCTCCAGTCGTGATCTTGCAAGTCCTATCTAATGGTTCTGTCTCTAAACGATGCTTAAGAGCATAAGATACATATACGAAACTATAGGAAGCGCCAGAATCAAATAATGCAAGTATTGGAATTGAATCGAGAGAAATTGAACCTGAAATCACGTCTCCACCTGGCTCGGCTTCCTCAATCGTCATGGCGTATGCTCGTCTCTGTGGTGTTCCTCTCTGCTGCTGCTGGTGCTGAGCAAACCTCTGCTGCTATGGTAGAAGTGGAGGTCCCCTCTGCTGGTCTTCTGGTATAGTAGGTACTCTGGCTGGTCCTCTCTGAGCGACTGTTCCACCCTGACGAGTCTGAATAGATGGACAATCCCTCAGCTGATGTGATGACGATCCACAGGACAAGCATGTACCCAACTTCTTTCTGTAATTATCTCTAGTATTTTCTATCTTCCTGCAATACGCATACTGGGCAGTGGACTGAGTCTGTCTCTGTGGCTGCTGCTGCTGGGTGTGTCCTCGAACTGGTGCCTGGTGCTGCTGATGCTGCTGCTGGTATGACCTCTGTTGCTGTTGAAAGTGTGGGCGCTTGGCCGGTCCTGTGTTACCACTTGTTCCTCCAAAAATGTCGTATCCTCTCTTAGGCCTAAGGTCTAAGTCATCTTCAGCAATCTGGGCATCCATCAGAATACCCTCAAATGTAGCAGTGCGTCGTCCTGAAGTACGAGACTTGATCTCTCTAGTCAACCCCTTCCTGAATTTTTGGGCTCTATCTCCTGGATCCCGAATCATCGATGGCGCAAAATGACTCAAACGACAAAACTCCGTGGCATATTCGTCAACTGATATGCTTCCTTGGACCAAGTCATGGAACTGACTCTCCAATGCTCCCAAAGCTACGTCAGGAAAGAACTTCTTCTTGAAGAGCTCCTTGAAGGCCTCCCAAGTAAGTCCTTCATCAACGAGTCTCAGTTCCATACGATACCACATCAGCACGATATCAAACATCTGACTGCCAACGGTCTCGATCTGAAGAATCTCCAGAATCTATGCCAAACGCAAGTTTCTCTCTATATCCTCTAGCCATTCGTCAGTGTAGAGTATCCCCTCGGTACCTTTGAACTCTCGAGGCATTATCCTCTTGAAGTCCACTATAGTACCCGGCCTCTGGTGCTGCTGACCAGGATGCTGCTGGGATTGTGCTACTCTCTCCACAGCCTGGAGAGCCACCTGATGAGCATGCTCCATGCTCTCTCTCATCAGCTCTGTCTGTGCTTGGTGCGCTTCTACCTGCACCATCTGAGCCTCAGCTTGAATACGCTGAGCTTCTGCTGTCACTCTCTGGGCCTCTAATATTCCTTGGATAAGTGTGAACATCTGTGCCCCATCAGCGGGCATACCTTCGGGAGATGGAGTCGGTGGTGGTGGAAGATTGTCCGTCACAGCTAGGGCATCCTCTGAACAGGTGGGGGAGGAGGAACCCCAAAAGTTGCAGATACTCCCATATAAACAGAAGATGTAGGAGGAACTCTAGATGTCTGTTCGTCAGGTCGAGAGGTGCCAGACCTCTCTGAAGCTGCTGCCTCCAATCTCAAAGATCTAGTCTTCGACGACATCCTGAAGGCAGATCAAAAAGAATCAATTAAGGTAATAGATACAATATCATCAAGGAAGGACAATAAAATTCTAAGGAAGCAATCATTCAGTATAGCATTGTAAAGAACAGAATTCCTAGTTGTGATTGAGCATACTCTCATCTTAAATCCTTTTTCCTATATCCTATTGCAGGCTCGCAGTAGTACAACTAAGTTGTCGCACTACCACGACATCGCTAGGGTTAGGTTTAGGTGATGGTTGAAGAAAAATAGTAGAAAAGTTGTATATATATGTAGAGAAATAGGATTTGATGTTGACCTAGGAAGTTGGGCCGGTTTGGTATTCCTTGGGATGGGTTTTCTTTCTACATGTAGAAATTTGAAGGGCTAGGATTGTATTATTTGAAATTGATGGCTATGATTGATGAGGGGAAAGATGTTGAGTGTTGCACATTAAATAATTATAGAGAAATTCACATGACTGGTCAATAAAGAAAAATAATATTTCTTCATGTGTTGTGTCCAATGGGTTGTGGACACCTCAATGCACTTTTGCATAAAAGTCTCCAACAATTAAAAAAATTGCACAAAGTAGGGTTTTTGGATTAAATGAGAGAAAATACCATATTTGGTGTGATGTAGTGGCTAAAAATAGTGTGTGGTATTTAGTATGAGTCTTGAGAGTGTGAATGGGGATTTGGTTTAGTGTTAGGTCTAGTTTTGGGTTAAGTTGGATCTTTACACCAATTTAATTAAAATTAACGTAAATAGTGTTCTAAAATTAATTAAAAGTACATAGGGTTAAAATTAGGTGGGACACAAGTGTCATGGACGTAGAAGACTCAGAATAAAATTTTGTCATAATTTGGGTTGCACAAAATGGGTCAAGATTGTGTCTCCAATTTCGATTGGAACGCACAACGATGTAAAGTTGGATTTACTTGAAATTAAATATAAATGTTTGCGACGAATGTTGTGCAACTAAAATAAAGCACAAGAGGACATATTTATAAGTTATCCAAGGGTCAGAATAGAAGACTAGCACATCTAGGACAAGGGTATAAAATTTGTTGGAAGGTAAAAGCTAGTGTAGTGCTCCAAATATCAGAGCAACGGTAATGCACAACAATCAAATAAAATCACAGCAATTAAATATAATTCCTTATATTAAATTTCAAAAATGCTAATTAATGTCCATAGTCCTATAATTTGGTCAGGGGCTCAATTAATGGGTTTCTAGGTCCAGTTCACTAACTCATGCATCTAAGGAACACTATAAATAATATATAACTATCATGCAATATATTAACATATTAAATTAAATAGATGAAGTGACAAAAATACCCCTATTCTGGAATATGGTAGTGACACAGGTGACTTCAGTTCTTAGGTCGTCGATCTGGCATTTCGGGCAGAGTTTGTCCAAAGGTAGCTCATTCCTTTATTGAAGCCACTGATGGCGGTAATAGTGGCCGCCAGATGATGCATCAGGATCCCCAAGGTCTGAAGCAAACTTCTCGGAATGATGCTAATCAACGATCCTGCATCAATATGCATCCGGTCCACCTTGACACCGCCAATATATCCTGTGTAGTACAGGGGCCTATCGTGCCTATTATTTTTGAGCAACATGTCATGTTGCGAGAAGGTGATGTTGGGTATCGCATCGATGGCATTGTTGTAATATGGACAAGAAACAGGATCTTCGGTCGGTGGCTTGACTTGCGCCAGGTGGATATCGTCATTCTGTAGTGCCTCACACAGGGCAGTCTGAGTGTCCTTAGAGAGCCGTAAAAGCTCAAATAGCAATAATTTTGCCAAAGTGTTGGCTAATTGCGCTAAAATATTGAAGTTATAGGGCCTTTCAAGCCCTTTTAGTGCATCCCTGCACAACAGTTTATTGAAGAGCATCTCCTTCTGTTTAGACTTATCCACTGGCGGGGGCTGAGATGGTCCAGGACTAGTAGTGGTAGGCGCGACAACTGGGGGCGTATCACTGTGCATCGGTTGGTACATTACGCCTGACCTTTTTGTACCTGCTGCCAGATCTTCAGCCAAGGAGAAAATTATATAACATGATTTAGATTTCATGCCCTTGGACTTGGCGGTGGAGGATGTCGCTGGCTGCGTTAAGTCTAGGACGAGGTCGGAATGGACCCACATGACCTCCATACGTGGTGTGGTAAGAGGTATTAGCCCGGTCGTCTATTCTCGAGCGGGTTGATGGTTGACCACCTCCATCGTTGCCTTTGGGACTGGGACCACTACGTCTTGAGCTTCTGTTGGGGAAAAGTTTCCAAACTGGAGGGACAAAGTTTCCAAACTGGAGGGACACCATGTTGGCGGCGACCGTTACGTCATCGAAGTTTAGGGAAAGAGCTTTGGTATCTATCATGTGTTGGATGTACCGCTTCAGAGTATAACACTCCTGCGTCGGGTGGTGGACATAGCGGTGGGAGTGATAATACTTTGGGTTGGCTATTTCTGCTGCCTCAGGCTGACGTCTGATATCGGGTAGCCAAATTTTGTCTCCTTATATTAGCATGTCAAAGATGGGTTTGACATCACTATCTTTGAAAGATTAAGTCTCTTTTGCTTTTGGAGGCTCTGCCGGCTTTTGCTCAGGATTCTTTGTCAAGGTAGCGACCATAGCCTTTTTCCCTTTCCATCGCGGCTGCTATTGCGGCTATTACTGTTGGTATTATTATTGTTGTTGTTTTTTCTGGGATGCTTGCCCTTTTCCTCAGTAGTAGGGATATGGATCCCTAAGTGCCGAGCGTCCTTGAGCTTCTTTTCAGCGTTGATAGCACTTACAATGAATGTTTTCCAGTCTTTGAATTGGCTTTCGCCCATCCAGAGGCTGACTACCGGAAGCATATTTTTGGCACATCTCCATTAGTGTGGCCTCGAGATTGCCAGGAGGCAACCTTAGTGTGACCTGTCAGAACCGCTCGATGTAATTTTCTGTCAGTTCCTTCTTACCTTGGGTGACGTCCATCAAAGAAGATATCGTCATATCATTTTTCACCTTATAGAATCTGTTAAGGAACATATGCTTGAGGTCATCGAATGATGAGGTGCAGTTATCTTCGAGACTACATAACCAATCGAAAGCTATCCCCGCCATTGACCCGACGAAGAACCTGGTAAGGATAGCGTTGCTGCGGGGTAAGTGTCCCGTTGTAATCTTGAAGTAGCTCATGAAGTGGCAAGGGGAGCACTCCCATCAGACGTATTTATGTCGAAGGGCTTGTACTTGGGCGGATACGGTACATCCCTCTATTCTATCGGGTATGATTATCGCACCTCGAGATCATGGAGTGAGTCTCGATTGCTTATGGAATCTAGGCGCACCCGAAGTTCTCAGACCTCCCTCCTTGCTTCCTTAGCTTCATCTCCTACAAAAGTTGCAGATGAGCCAGGTAGGTGAGGATCACCGCCCACGGGTGGAGCGATCGTGTTTGAATCCTCGTTGGTCCCGAGGTCCAAGTTTGCTTGACTAGAGGCCCTTGTTGGTTGGGAGGCCATGTTTGCCATAATTTCTAGTATTGTCTGGGTTAGAGCTTGCATTTATGCACTCATTGTATGCATCATAGCCTCGATAATCTCGATGAGTTATCGGTCACTGGGTCCTTCATGGTCATCTCCGGCCATATATACTATTCTCACACAGGAAGAAATGGACGGGAGAGTGGATGCCGTGCTCCCCGTCTCATACCCTTGTAGTGAGTAGTATTTAAGGAGGGCGGGTGACGTTGTGTCCTCCTCATATTCAGAGAGGATACTACACCAAGTGTAGATGATTGTGTCATTTTTGTAGTATTAGCTACCCTCAGGGATCTCAGAGCCCGTTCCTTGGAAATCGTTGTCTCCTCGGAATGCCGAGTTATTGCGTACGTCCAGGGGGACACTATCCCCAGCTTGGAAAACCCCCAGGGGTTCTGAGGAAGAACTAACCCCAGGGGCTGACAACTTCTTCCTTGAGCGGGTTCCCTGGAAGACGCCTTCCGTATATGCCGTTGTCAGCCCTCCGGGTAGTCGCCTTCGCGACGCACTGGTAGAGAGCGACGGACTGAAGGTATCAACTTCTTTCTTCCTTTGGTGGCTGGAAGCTTTCCAGTTGAGTATCATGAGGTGAAGGACAACTCCTCCTCCTCTGGTATAGTCACTGGAAGGATGACTGCCTGTCTGTAGGTATTGTCGGTTATTGTAGCAGTAGTTGATAATGATGTTGGCACATATGTGCCTTGGAGAGGGCACATTGTACGCCGTAGTTGTTTCCTTGCTTTGCGCTTGTGAGTAATCACATTACACAAATCATACGAAGGGTGTTTTACCTTTGCATCCTCTTTATGAGTCCGGGTATCCCGGGCACACGGATGTGCAGGTGATATATTTGCTCCCTGGCCTGGGTTCGTACACGAACCTGCCCTGAGGTACCGGTGAAAGACTTTTGAGATTGACCCTGTGCATTGGTCCCTGTGGGATGGACGCATGGGTTAGTCCTGTATAACTTTCTATCAGAGACTTACGTAATAATTAGCGATGCATGATGACGGTCGATCGTATGAAGGTTTTTGAGCTTGACTTGCTCGCACTGCCCTAGACTTCTTCAGCTTAGTAATTGCACTCGCGTGGTATGAAGAGTCCAGATTTGGGTTTTTTCCATTGTCAGTGGGTCGATTAGGATCCGCGCCGCATGAGATACGGTCGAAAATAGAGGTTCTATTGCTATCAGGGCCGCATACGGCCGTCTGTTTGCGCCTATGAGTTAATTTCGCATGGATAGTGTTATGCGGCCTCCTCCTTGGCCACATATACGCTGCCTCAGCACCAAAATTTCTGGCATCATAGTGTTTTTCTCAACCAGATTTTGGGTGCTGAACAGTTTCTGCCTCATCTCGGTATGCCGCATAGACGTTGAAGTTCTGGGTGTTCTTCCGACGACCATCATCGGCAACAGAGTGAGAGGCGGAAACTATCTGCTCTAAAGTTGGGTGAGGCATAGCGGGCTTATCCACCCACGTTCTACGGGGTTTCTTGGGCTTGGCTATCCTTAGCGAAGGATTAGCACTTCCTTCCGAGAGCATTTTGTCGAACACTTGCTGGTTGTAGCAGACCACCAGCATCTTTTGTATCGAACCGAGGATGGCCGCATCCGACTTCTCAATAGCGGAGAAGGATGTCCCAAGCAGAGTCACCATCGTATTTTCTATTTAAATCAAAAAAAGAACTAGAAGAACTGGACATAATTAACAAACTACGAAAAAGTACAGAGAAGTAGTAGACGATGATCTAAGTACAAATTTGTATTTTTAGGGGGTGACGATGGAGGGTTAGGAGTGTAGCAACTCTCTTTACTCCATGGATGATCCGATGCAAAAGTACTTCTCTCTTGCTCGAGTGTAAATCTGTAGATAGCCAGCCTTGGGTATGGGTGTGGTACCCTGCTATTTATAGCCGCCTTGTGGATGTGCTGTGGATGCCGCATATGTTCCTGTTTGGTGGCCGCATAGGGTCACTTTGATAATATATGGTTGTAATGGTAGCCGCATGATACGGACAAGCCGCTACGTGGGTTTGGTTAATATATTTTGTTGATGAGATATCAGGATCATTTTTGTTGTGTGCGAGACTTTGTCAGCTGAACACGTAGATCTCTTTGGTCATAAAAGAAAGATGCTGTAGATCAGGGGCCGCCTAGCAGTGTTTGCCGTATATGTGTTCTGGCCATATATTCTGAATAAGGATGCATATTGTCGAGGCCTCATAGTCGTTATGGCTGCATAGGCTTTATGGCCGCCTATGATCTCTCGTCTGGCTGTGGCCGTATGATGACGAGGCCGCATAAGATGGAGGATATATAGGGGAAACACATGGCATGGCACGTCTAACAAAGTCATTAATGAGTTGATATAACTTCTTTGTCTTTTTGTGCTGTCATTTATATGAGTTTTAAAAATATCTCGATTTCATGATTGATGTGTCAGACGCCTTGGTTGTTGAGTAAAATGAGCTTTTATGCGTCTCCTTGATCTGATGGATATTGTGGCCTTATATGGTTGTGGTCGCATATGGGAACTGCATGGAGTCAAGGTCGGGGAGAGGCAAGGCCGTATAGTATTCGACGCATGGCTTTTTGCGTCTGACGAAGTCATTAATGCCTGACGTGATATTTTTTTGGATTGTGTGTCGCTGTATCTCTCACACTTTTTGAGGCAGTCAGGTCAATAAGTGCATTTGCTTGGAACTGTGGCAGACCTTTAGGAGCCGTGACAGAGGGCATGTATGTGACTCAGCTCTCTTTTTCTGTCCAGGCCGCATGGGGGATGACTATGCGGCCTGCCTTCAACATGAGGGTACGACCTGCATATAAGCCACATGATTATAGATTTTCCATGCTTCTATATTTTTTTTCATAAAAATTTCATTTTAACTCCGAATCAAGTGAAAGAAAAACCAAAATGTTCGGAATGAGATGCTCTAACATAAGGAACAACTAGTTTTTAAAAATACTAAGTTTTAGTAGATCAAAACCAAGAAAAAAAAATCATAGAATACATAAAAATCCTAAACATAAAACTCTGATCTAAAAAAATTTATACATCAAAATCCAAAACTCTAAGAACTAATTATGATAAGCAACTAAAGGAGGACATTTTCCATCAAACACATTTTTAAAGCAATATATATGAAAAAATCCAAAAATTTATAGCTTCACCACTTCGAGCAAGATGTACTTGCCTTGGTGGACTAACAAACCTCTTCCTAGAACCAAATCTAGGGATAGGGCTTAGGGTTTCGGTCAAGGGAAGATCTTAAGGGAAGGAGGAAGAAAAAAGAAGAAGGGAAGTGGAATAAGGAAGAATAAGAAAGGAGAGAGAAACCCACTTATATATATATACTAAGTGGAGAAATGAGGTTAGCCCTAGGATTAAGTTATGACACTCTCCAACAAAATCTCAACCATCCAAAATAGGCTTAGTGGTTCTAGGAGTCCCCCTGGTCTAGTATCCATCCTATATACGGGTCCTAGCAAGGATCCATGATAATTGTCAAGATGTTTACTACTGGTCTCGGGTAGTCTCCCACAATAAACATGAATACAATTAAATAAATATAACATATTTAACATGAACCAACATGTAAATACATCATGAATACATATATAGGATTTTTTTTAATTATCACAAATTCAAGAATACCAAATCTGGAAACGGGTGTGCATCTCTACCCACCTTAGAAAAATTTAGTCCTCAAAATTCGCTAGGCTAGTCGAGCTGATCACCAAGCAAGAAAACCCATAGACCAAGCTGGAGACTCATGATCCAAAAAAAAAATCTCATGAACTACCAAATCTCATGAACTACATCTAACTGAATACTAAGCATAACGAAATAGGCAGGTAATAAAAGCAACAACAAAATAAATAAAGGTGCAAGCAATCCACACAATCAAAAGGAAAGAACAAGAGGCATACGGATACATATGTCTCCTGAGTCAGTCAAAATAGGAATCCGTCCTCGCTGGCCTATACTGATTCCCAAAATAGACAGGGATCAAGTCTCGAGATAAATTAGTACCAATAACTTAGTCAAGAACATGACTCTGCCCAGAACGTACCTTCATAGTCGAGACATATGACATACATCATGTATCATGAGATACGAAGGCAGATGAGTGAGACGAAAGATCATCTCCACTTGCCGAATATACGAAACCCAAAAGATAGATAAAACTGGAAGAACTCAAATCTTACCCTCGACTTGACGACCTTTTGCTAACATCTGTTCTAGCATGCCAAACTTAGCTTGCTCACGTCTCGATGCTGCTGGAACTCTGTCATGAGGATGTCTCCGCTGACTAAACTGACATTATCTCGGGTGAAACACCTGTGCTTGCGTTAACATTGGACGTTGGGCTAACGGCCGAATTGCTAAAACTGGCTCTTGATATGGAGCTGCTCCTGGAGCTGGCAACGCTGGAAATTGTTGATACGATCCTTCTTGCCTCTTCATTTGTGGGCAAGTATCCATCATATGGTCGAAACCCCCATACCTCAAGCATCTTCCAATTTCCATCCTACGTACATCCTGAGTGTGACCTCATTTTCCACAATAGGTACATCCTGCTGGATTCATCGGGCATTTTTGATGTTGTCTCGGCTATCGTTACCAAGTTCTCATTGTCTCATCTGATGCCACAAGCCCCCGTGGTGCCAATTCACGACTACTAATGCCGGGTGCTGGTCCTCCCTCATTTTTCTGTCCATGAGGCATCTTCCGATCCACTCTTCTTGATGCCATTATTTGAGAAGTAAGCTCAACCGTCTTGGCTGCTATCAATACCGCCTCGAAGGTCTGGTAGTCGTGCACCTGTACCATATACAAGATCTCTAAGTGAAGTCCCTGCTGGAATCTCATTGCTCTCTCTAACTCAGTTGCACTATAGTCGGAGCAAATCTGTTAAGTCGATAAAATTTTGTCGCATATCCGTCTACTGTCCTTCCAGTTTACTTGAGGTTAATGAACCTTTGCTGCAACACATACTGAGCCACAATCCCAAAGTACTTTGCCCTAAACCGGGTCCTGAAATCCTTCTATAAAATATGATGCCTCAATCATACCTCCATCATAGCCCACCAATCTCATGCCATATCTTAGAGTTGTAAGTGAACCAGGTCAACTTGTTCCTCAGCCACTACTTTAGCTGCTGTTAGAATGGTCTCAATATCCTGGAGCCAATCATATGCTGTGATTACGTCCTTCGTGCCATCAAAATATCTGGTGTTCAGTCTGCAAAATCTAACAGATGCCCCAGAATCTATTCTCCTGCCTTGTTATAGGGCTGTCTGCAATCCTTGGTTCAATATGACATTCTTTTCTTGCTGCTGGAGTTGTTGTTGCTGTTGTTGTTGCACCACCATCTAGTATTGTTTGGCATCCAACAATCTTCTAATAATCTCTAGCAAGGCAGGGGTATCCAGTACTGCCGACATCGCGAGAGGTACGGAAATACCTGGAGCCTGCTGCTCTATCCCATTCATCGTGGGCTCAACTCGGGTCCTTGGCTGAGGTTCCACAGGATTTTATTCCACTGAAAACTCTTTCTCTTTTATTGCTGCAGCATCGGGGGAAGGAGAAGCCCTAAAGAAGAGCACAAGAAATATCAAGAATTGGACAAGAAGGAACAAAGAAACAATCAATCTGGAAGAATTCAAGCTGAGTATCAAAGATGACGAATTTATAATTTTAAGTAGGATCATGTTTGATTGAGACTCTTAGGACCATGATACCCCACAAGTCTGAAAAATAGACCTGCATGGACCACCACTAAAACCTTGTCATGCCCCAGTACCGGAATACGGAGATGGACATGGCCAGCTACCCTGTACAAGGTGCTATACGTCGTTCGACGATCACAACTGTATAAGACAAGGGGGTGCATGCTACAATCAAGTCTCCTATGGTCAAGAACTTATATGTCTCAATCATCAACCAAGAAACAATAAGAATTAACATGTAAGATAAAACAGTTAGACTTTCATGAAGCTCTATCAGATTGATCATAAAACTAGTTATACAGGATGGTACACTAGTACCTTGTCAAGAGCACATGACCACAAGTCAGTCGTGGTCTGAATAATATACAATCTTGGAGAGAAACTAATGTCTAGATAAACTGGCTAACAGGGGCCGTCGGCTAAACGCCAAAAAGGTATTACAAAATGATACTCATAGTAGGGAAGAAGAAACACACTCAAGTTCCTCGGCGAACATCCTCCTGGTGTGCTCCATCGGACTGCTACATGACAGGATCCTTAGGCGCTTCTACTAAACCTAGCAATACAAAATAGCGAGGTCCGGCCCCGATAGCAAGTACCATAAAGGAGCACACGTGAATGAAGCAAAAACCAAAAAGTATAATTTTTTTTGAAAATCTGTGCCACAACGGCAAGCGTATGACCTTTCATCGGAGCAGTAGGACACCTCTACAACCAAACAAGGACAAGAGGTATGAGCACCCTAATTTTTTTTAAATCTTTAAATCTATTATTTTAATTTAATTATAAATTTTTTGTTGATTAATAGCTAATTAGAAAGAATAGAAATATTTGATTTGTTTTATGTACCTATATAAATATTTACTGATATTTAGTAGATTAAATTAGTTGAAAGAAATATATATTGGTGTAAAAATTATTATTTTAAAGCATTATGAAAATTTTCTAGAATTTATTTGATAACAAATCTATTCTTACTATGTTTATATATGTCTATATCTTATATATAAATATCTATATAAAATATAAATAATAACTAATAAAAAAAGAGTAAAAGAAAGAAAAGAAAATAATAAAACAAGAAAATAAAACAATACTAAAACCTAAACTCTAACACCCCGCAATACACCCCGACGTGCTCAACCCGGACGACACCCTTCGCCGATCCCTCTCTCTCTCTCTCTCTCTCTATATATATATATATATATATATATATATATATATATATATATATATATATATATATATATATATATATATATATATACTAATGGAACCCTAACCCTAACCCTATGCTCTCGACCTATCCATGACCCTAGGCGGACCTCCCCGGCTGCTGACGGTCCCCGCGGTCGCTGGAGCAGGCCGCGCGAGACCAAATCTGTCTGCGCTGCCAACCACTCGACGATGAAGCCATGGATCACAAGCACCCCAGAGTATTTGTCAGGGATTACCCAACACAGGTGGACCCTTCATCGTCATCGTCATCGTGTCCAGTCGCCTTATGACTTCAGCCAGCCATAGACATCCGAATAACAGAGCATAAACTCTAGTATATTCAGAAACCATCAGCGGGATACCGATCTTTAAGGCCCCGGATCTTCGTATGCATTCAATCGTTCGGTCAATAAAATCCACAGGTAAGATCACAACTTAATCATCTTCACTATCTATCAATTAGTTTATTTTTGAAGTGAAAAAAATCAGAGAAAAATAGAGATCAAAACTCGAAAAAAAAATTATGGTTGTACACACGACAGAAACTGTCCACTACCCCAACTATCGAGACCCATATATTTCTCCACAGTTGGAGAAACGATAAACCAATTTTACTGCTGTTCAGACAATATAACACAGATTTAATCCCTTTAATTAGTTTATTATATATTTTTTATATTGCTGATTATTCAACGTTGAAATTGACCAAAAATTTGGTTTCAAAAACCCAAAATCCAGCAATACGGGATGGGTCCGGCCAAACGAGACAATTTTGTCATGTGTCGATTGAACCGAATGGTGCGTAAAATAAACGCGAACGTGTGGAATTTTGCAAAATTTGATTTGGACATGTATGCACAACGAAATTAACGCGTATCCGAAAAAAATACCGTATCGGACTATTCCGACGCCTTGTCATAACTTATTGTGTGCTTATGATTTCAAAAGAAAACTTGCGCCATTGGATTTGCAGTATTACGTTAGTCTTGTGACCCAAGTTTGGTTTAATTCTAAGAACGCTGATGAAATACTGTTTCACGGGCCCTACGGTTTCACTTGATTAGCGATTTCGTGATTGGCTCACCGAAATCCAGTTTTGGATATTCCTTAGGGTTCGTATCATTGTTCTGGACTTGTCGAATTAAAGTTTGACGAATTTAGAGAACTTTGTCTCCGACAAATTTTTTGGTGCGAAGTGGGTCACATGTGGACCCTACTTTGACCAAAACTGTCAATTTTGTCCCTTTGTCCAAATTGGACTTATGGGTAGTCAATCATAGATATTTATTATATTTTGGAAATATTGGTGATGTCTGTTGCAGCATTCGAAGATGTTCGTACAGATTCCATCTTTTCAGAAGAAGTTGACGCATTGAGCTCGCCACTTGGATGTCGCCATATCTAGAATTCAGGCAAGTGTACATTGCCATGATGTATCACAGTTCATTGCCTTAATTATTTTATTTAGTTATTATAGTTATTTGATATGGTTGATGTGTATGTTTACCCTAGGGCCGTGAGACGTTGCTTAGCGTCCGAACAAGATTTGGGTGTCGACGCCGTACACGGAGTCGTGTTACGTCACTTAGAGAGTTTATTCCAAGGTCCTATTTTTGTACGTGCTTGCTTTACCAAGTACGCCAGACCGTAGGACACTTGGCACCATTTCATGTGACATAATCTTTCTTGAGTTATTTATGGTGAATCTATATAGGCTTACATGATTCGTGATATACGACTTT
The DNA here is from genome assembly GCA_036927795.1 of Iris macrosiphon. Lineage (NCBI taxonomy): Eukaryota > Viridiplantae > Streptophyta > Magnoliopsida > Asparagales > Iridaceae > Iris > Iris macrosiphon. The sequence continues at coordinate 23,471,360 of JAYESA010000010.1, forward strand.
CATGTTATATATATATATTATTTTGACTCGTTGTACTAGCTAGAGGTCATGATCTTGCGTGTTATAGACATGAGACATTATGGACATGAGACGCGAGTTTACATTGGGTGAGGAGAGACACACATGCTACAGGCTGATTATGTTTATATATATACTATGTTACTGGAGGTACTATGTTACTGGAGGTGCCTTAAACTCTGTCCCAGATCTTTGGCACATTTACTGTCCCTACGAGACATTACTTGCTGCTATGGGCCCCCCGACACAGAGCCTATAGTAGTTTCAGCCTGAGTACGAGTGATATTCTCATGTGCATATCACTTAGATGGTTATAGTAGATTACCCTTGAGTATGTGGCATTATACTGTTTTACTTTGGCATATTGTTTTTTATACCTTGTTACGTCCCTCTGAGGACCTGGTCCCTTGCCAGTTTTGCAGCATAGACCATTGTAGAGCCTGCCTGGAGTTGTTGATTTGGATTACTTTTCCATATGGGTATTGGTACCAGGTACTTATATTATTTCTACCAGAGTTATGCTATTCATTTATATTATTGATTCATCTGCTGATGTAGCCTAGTTTTATAGACTCATATTTCTTTTTTTGAGTCTATTCGAGCTTGTGTGTTACTGGGCGGCCGACTTTAGCACATGTAGCTCATTTTTATTGTATTCTGGTCATTATGTATTGAGACATAGATATTTATATTTATTGGATTATCTAGAGTGACCATTATAATACAGCTTATACGTATTCGAGTCGGACCAGAATCTGATCGAATGCGTAGCTGGCATGTTACGTATTCCTAGTCCTACGTATTTTGGGACTGGGGCGTGACAAGAGGTGTCACAATACTCCGATACAGGTACGACTCACCAATTATGAATAAGACGGAGATACAACACATCAATATAATCCAGGACACACATGTCATAATACAAGCTAAGATATTGATATAATATAATCAGCTTTGGTACATGACCTATTGTGACACATTGGCGCAACCCTAAAACCAAACAAAGATAAAGGTTGAACCGTCGTACCATAATAGCTCAGGTCCCTAGACTATCTTCACATACTCTATTAGATTGGCCAATCAATCCTACGGCTTGTTATGCGGAGTCTGAGTTATCTCAGAAATAATATATAATAAGTATCTTCAGATCACGCCAGAGCCGAACATGAGATAACCGAACCAAATAAATAAAATAGGCACTTACATGATTCACTAGTCCCCCCTAGGGCTACCGCACTAAAAATGGGGTATTAGCGATTTCAGTGTTCCTATAGTGAAACAGGGGCTCGACATAATAATAGTCAGATACTGCATTCCACTAAGGCAGATAATATACAATATCTTTGGTTGCCAACCCATAGTGCACTTAGAATAAATCTCCGTGGAAAGGTTCGTTGGCATGATCTCGGGATACCATTTTCTCTCAATGTTACTACCACTTTTATATACGTAATTAACCCTAGGTTGTTTTTGAAATCTCGGGGTGTGGTCACATGAGAATTTTTCTTAAGATGTCGTAGAAAGTACGGGCACGCTAGATACGAATCAATGGAAGTCAAATCTGGATTAACTCGAGCGTGTATGCAACATTCAGACAATCAATATCCTAGCCACGCTTTGGTCGTTGACTCACTTTTATGCCCGTGCTGGGAAAATAATATATATATTTATAATATCATGCATTCAGGAATTTGGAGGCATTCTTGATGCACAACCCAATTATAATCACTTAACATGTGATATGATGTGTCATACCTCGACGCACATTAAGTCATGAACAATCATCAGACAAAAGTTGTATCAGCATAGATACAATATTTGATTCCAATCACCAAACTTACAGTTGGTCATATGTCTTATCACATGGGAAAACTTAGTCAAAATATAATCTCCTCAAATCAGGTACACAGACTATCAATCAATTGGAAGTCTAAATTTGTGATGTAAACTCCTCGAATTAAAGATTATGACGTCGAACGTGAGTAAGAAAAAAATTGTGAACTACTCTAGAGCAGATCCACAATCCTTAAACCAAACAAGGACCGAGATTATAGATCGTCTCCCGAGCAGTACTACGCTCCTCACTCTATTCAACGAACAAAATGATAAGTTAGTCTACTAATCTACGTTTACTCTGGGTTGCCATATGGTATACTATAATATATAATCATACTATGCACATAGTTAGTTCTAGCACATAGCCAGGTCTAGCACAGTCTGGTTACTAAGTCTACTCTTCCTTAGAATAACACAAGCAAGAAGTAACGATCAATCACATAGGGTACGATGAGAAAATTTTAAATAAAATAATTAAACCCATGAAATCGTTGAACGTGTACAAAGATTACTAAGGTCGCATAGGATCAGATACGCGCATGAGAAGTGCACACATAGATTGCCGCATGCACCGATCAGGCGCATGAGCACTGGCCGCATATTGCTCCAAGCCGTATGGACTGCTTGCCACATGAGGCAGGTGACGCATGGCGTCAAAAAAAAGTCCACTCCTTGGAACAAGTATCGAAATGACGGACAATAAATAAAGTGTCAGTGATATGACATAAAGTGACTGATGCAATAAAGTGTGTCAGAGAGAAAAGACAAAATCAAAGAAATAAGTGCCAATGGTTCATAGCCATGCGTCCAAGAAAAATAATGGCCGCATGCTCTCCAGGCCTCATAAGTGTCGGTGCCGCATATGGAGTCATTGTCGCATGGAGTCGATGCTGCTTGGAGGTCTCTTGGACTTAGCAAAATTCTCTTTCGTCAGCGAGTGAACACAAGGAGTCCCTTCAGAACACATGTGTATTAGTTAGTCAAGCGTCCAAAAGGGATAGACGCATGCTGGTATGCGGCAAGGAGTTTAGGCCGCATAGCATTTTTTTGTCTCATAGCACCCTCTGCCGCATAGCTCACTGGCCGCATGCGAACTTCGTCTTCTCCAAACAGCAAGTTCAACTATGGCAGAAAAAGCTCAAAAAAATCAAAAAAATATTTTCTTCATAAAAATTTTATTTTAACTCCGAATCAACTGAAACAAAAGTCAAAATGCTCAGAATGAGATGCTCTAACATAAGGAACAACTAGTTTTCAAAAATACTAAGTTTTAGTATATCAAAATCAAGAAAAACTCATAAAATACATAAATTCTAAACTTGAAACTCAGATCTACAAAAATCTATACATCAAAATCTAAAACTCCAAGAACTAAATATAATCAGCAACTCAAGGAGGACATTTTCCATCAAACATATTTTTTAAAACAATATATATGAAAAAATTCAAAAATTTATGGCTTCATCCCTTTGAGCAAGATGTACTTGCCTTGGTGGACTAACAAATATATTCCTAGAACCAAGTCTATGGATAGGGCTTAAGGTTTCGGTCAAGGGAAGCTCTTGAGGAAAGGAGGAAGTAGAAAGAAGAAGGGAAGTGGAATGCGGAAGAATGAGAAAGGAGAGAGAACACCCCCCCCCCCCACACACACATATATATATATATATATATATATATATATATATATATATATATATATATATATGTATTTATTTATATATATACCAAGTGAAGAAATGATGTTAGTCCTAGGATTAAGTCATGACACTCTCCAACCAAATCTCAACAATCCAAAATATGCTTAGTGGTTCTAAGAGTGAATCGGGTCTGGTATCCATCCTATATATGGGTCCTAGCACGGGTCCATGGTAATTGCCAAGATGTTCACTACTGGTCTCGGGTAGTCTCCCACAATAAACATGAATACAATTAAATAAATACAACATATTTAATATGAACCAACATGTAAATACAACATGAATACATCTATAGATTTTTTATTATTATCACAAATTCTAGAATATCAAATCTGGAAACGAGTGTGACACTACCTCTCTAAGACATTCCTCTCAAAGTCACGTCAAGACCGTGCTCTACGAATGCAGCGTTTGGGTCCCGTAAAATATGATAAATAAAATAGTAGGTAACTCAAAAATTTACAATAGTATTTTTGGTTTAGGAAAAAGAGAGACTCCTCACATTCTAGGAATGTTCTCAAATACCTTTTCTTTGTATATAATTTTATGAGACAAAAATAGGCATGTATTCGAAAGTCACAAGCTACTCATCGTTTCCATGTCTTTTAATACGTTCTTGTATACTTTTTGGTGGAAGAGATTCGAACCTGAGAAAGTAGCGTGTATACGGCTACGCTAGCAACTTGAGACCTTGTACTTTGGTACAAAGTCACAATTAACGCTCGACGCTACGGTGATTAACTACTGAAATGAAAAATATGGCCATTGATATATGTTGTAGAATTTTGGTAGGAGCTCTTATCAAAACTGATTAGGGATAACACTTACTGTTTTTTTTTTCTTTTATATTTTAACATTCCTATCCTCTATTCTTCCCACTTTATCTTCCTCTTCTAATTCTAGTTAGATATGGCACACCAAGACTCGTTCCTACCATCTAAATTTTTGTGTTTTTTTCTTTTTTTTTTATGTTTTGAACATTTTGTTCCTTTTTCAGTTCTACGTTTTTAATCTATATTTTTTTGATGTGTTTTTAAATATCACTTAGTAGATTTTAGAGATAATGACTCGTCAATGGACGTTTTGCAAAAGTTTCGCACCCAATTGTATTATGTCTGCCACGATTCTAACAGTTCTAACAATAGTCATGACTGTTAATTAAGATTCTGACAATTCCGACAATTGATAGGACTATCAGCTGACAGTCTTACTGTAAGTGAGATACCTCCTAACAATTTCAAAATAATATTGCGGATAGTAAAAAATTAACATGTTTGGTACTGTTTTCTTACAATATGTGTTGTGCCTGCATTAATGGTCTAACATAGGTTATCCACCATCTCAGCCCCATGTACTCTTTTGGATTCTACTCTTCTCTTGTTGGTGATAACTCTAGATTTAGGTATTCTTATACCTTGTGCCAAGGTTACCTTCATTTTGCTTCCTTCAAACTAAGGAGATCAAAGCCCATATGTCATCCATCATTAGTGAGAAATAAAGGGTGCATATTTGTTTGTTTGAGGATTAAAGTATCATCATTAGCACCACCATCAGTCTAAGCTAGGTGCTAGCACATCTCTAGTAGCCACACTTTTAGGATAGATTACCTATCCATATCTTTTTCATATTAAATATACACATTAATTATAATACTAAAGCTGAAACATACGATTGACTCCTAATTGTAACTCATCCTTAAAAGTGTGAGAGAGACTGGAAAAATAAGGTTAAAATGCAACTTGATTCTCTCAACTAGGGGAGCAAACGAGACAAGCCGAGCCAAGCTTTCATAAGCTTGAGCTTGGCTTGATTAGAATTAACCGAGTTCGAGCTCGAGCTCGAGCTTGATAAATTTTTTATTTTAGAGCTTGAGCTTGGCTCGAGCTTGTTTATATTAAGCTTGAGCTTGGCTTGGTTTGAGCTCGATCTTGGCTTGATAAGCAAGCTTGATTCAAGCTTGATAAACAAGCTTGATAAGCTCAAACTCAAGCTCGTTAAGCTTGATTTCAAGCTTGTTCAGCTTTATTTCAAGCTCATTAAGCTTGATTTCGAGCTTAACGAACTTGATTTCAAGCTAGTTAGGCTTGAATTCAAGTACCTATAATATTAACAATTTATTTATAAAAAATTAATTTAAAAAGTTTCTTAATATCAATTATTAAGGACATATAATTATATATAGTGCACACAACCATATTGTTATTCAAACATGCATAAAATTAGTATTCAACAAAGAACAAATTAAAATTTAAATAACAAAATAAATTTGTAGACTGCCAGCAATGAGCTCCTAAACGAGCTTCTAAACGAGCCAGCTTACGAGTCAGCTCGCAAGCTTCTAAACGAACCAGCTCGCGAGCTCAAACGAGCCGAGTACTTCTAAGCTTGAGCTTGGCTCGTTTATTAAACGAGCTCAAAAATGAAGCTTGAGCTTGGCTTGTTTACTAAACGAACCGAGCTCAAACAAGCTTTTATCGAGCCGAGCTTCGAACAGCTTGCGATCGGCTTGGCTCATTTACAGCCCTACTCTCAACTACTTACGTTTGCAACTTTATATTCTAAACTAAATATACACATTAATTATAATACTAAAGCTGAAACATACGATGGACTCCTAATTGTAACTCATGCTTAAAGAGTGAGAGAGACTGGAAAAATAAGGTTAAAATGCAACTTGATTCTCTCAACTACTTATGTTTGCAACTTTATATTCTAAACTTTAAAAATAGACAACTTAATATTATAATTTTTTTTTTTTCAAAATATCCTCCCCTCTTCAACAACCCTCCTCCCTCCCTCCCTCCCTCCGGCTGCCCCCTCCGGCCTCTCCGTCGTGCCTCCACTCCCCTCTCCCTCTCCAGTCGGCATGGAACGACGTGCAGCGTCAGAGTTCGCGGTCTGGAGAGCGTGCGAGCGGGGGCTGGCTCGCTCGGTACGACGTTGAAACACAGTCAGACCCGTAGGGGATGATGGACCAGACCAGATCGACCCGTTGACTGGATCCGGATATACCAAGTCCGAATTTAACTGAGTCGGACCAAACCAGACCCGTAGCAGGTTGCGGGCCGCCCTATCCATTACACAACTTGAGTTATTGCAGTAAATTTTTTGTCAGGAAACACAATAAAGTATATGATTTGTACAACCTTGCTACACAGACCGTGCGGGGGGTGGGGGGGAACCGAACAGGCCAAACTTAGACCACGCATCGGCCTCCATTGATCGGTGGCGCGAATAGGGGAGGAGGGAGGGAGGGAGGTAGGTTTGTTCTTGAAGAGTTTACGTGGTTTGTATAAAAAAAGGAAGTGACGAACAATAATAAATAAACTCTCTAGTCTTTTCATGCATAACTCATAGACATAATAAATGCATTCTTATAGTACCATTTCTCCCTCTCTTTTCCCATGTGAAAAAACGGTGTATATGAGTAAAATAGAATAAATAATTTAATGTGAGATCCCTGTTTGATTTTATTTTTTTCAGGATATTAAGTTGTCTATTTTTAAATTTTAGGGTATCAGGTTGTCAAACATGAATATTTGAGGATATCAAGTTAAAATTTAGCCAAAAAATAAATCAGACAAGAAACACACAAAAAGATGCAACAAGAATATATATATATATATATATATATATATATATATATATATATATATATATAATTTTTATTTTATAAGTCCGACGTAACGTTCGAAAATTTGTGCACGTTGTATTGCATGTCTTTTGGACCCACTGTCCTCAACTCTCACCAAATAAATGAAAGAAATAATACGTCTTCGTGGTTCGATCCACCGATTTTTTGTCACCCAGCCAGAATCTTATACCTCTTTTCGGTAACAACAAAAATCACTCGAGTTTGATAAGTCACATCTTTTGTGAAGACTAGGTCATAGACATATCTCAAAACACATTTACTAATATAGAACTAAACCATTACACCCACGACTTCCTAAAATATCAATCTTCTTAAATAACTCTTCTAGAATGGTGACTTTTAGTTCTTCGCGAACTTGGAGGTCGGGCTGCAAGCATTTTCTTCAAGTGGCCCTCTTTTCCTTACTCAAGGGACAGCCTTCTCTTGGCTTTCCATGCTGGATTAATATATATATATATATATATATATATATATATATATATATGAAGGAGAGCTCTCAGGTTGGAACAAGTAGAAACTATTGTGTATTTTTGATAGTCAAAGTGTTATTTATTGGACGATCAAATGTATCATGAACAAGTTTGAGACTCCAGATAATCTAACGTACATGTTAACTAAATTTTTCTTTGTTACTAAGTTCAAAGTTTTGCTTGAACTGATCAATGTTACTATTAATGTTTGATTTGCCAAAAGAGCATTAGAGAAACAAAGAAATTTGTTATTTTGAAAAGTTTGATGAAATTCAAGTCAAGGTAAATATTTATAAGAATGACTTTGAGTTGCATAAAACACACCATAGCTCGCCAGATATTGTTAAGTTCACACCTATTTTTAAACCTTCACATTTTTATTTATGTTTTTTTCCTTCTATAAATAGGTATTAATTCTCTTTCAATCCACAGACCAATCTAAGAAGTGCACAAACATTTTATTAAATTCTTCCACATTTGGATGAATGTTTTGAGACTTTTGTATTCTCCCACATTTGCTCTCTTAGTAAATCCTCTACTTTTTTGTTCGCCAACAACCGAACGACGTAAATATTTGTGTTTGTATTATTGTTATTTTTTTATCATTCTCCGTGTCAAATTATTATTTTTCTTTAGAATATTCAGTAACAATTTATTTTTATGATGATTATGTATGTAGATATTAGAGAATTTAGTTCCATACTTCAGATATTGTGTCACTTGTTGCAAGGTAATGACTAACCACACTAATGTGAGGCACATCTTCTTATAAAGAAGTTTGAGACTGCAGATAATCTAATGAACTTGTTAACTAAATTTTTCTTTATTGCTAAGATTGCTTGAACTTGATTGATGTTACAATTGTTTGACTTGCCAAAGGAGCATTAGAGAAACGAAGAAGTTTGTTATTTTGAAAAGTTTTATAAAATTCAAACCAACATTATTAAAAACAAGTACCTGAGCCTTTCAACATCCTTGAAAATTAAAAAAAAAAACATAGTTACCTCCACGTGTGTTGTCCGTACAAACATAATTGTTCAAAAATTATATAAAAAATTTAAAATATTTTAAATATAATTTGAATATATTTTAATTTGAATTTGTTATAGATATGTTTTTATGAGTTTAGTTAGATAATAACATGTACTTAGTTTAAATTTAAATATTGAGACTACGTCGGATATATAAGTAGTTAGAATTTTTTTTTATAGACTACATGAGAATACATAAGCGGTAGTCAGTTTTTTTTTCTTTTTTTTTTTCTTTTATTATTTAATGGAGGATAAACATACCGTTTGGATGACTCATTTTTTAGTCGTTTCTAAGATGCATTATAATAGTAGAGGTATATATGTCCAAAACCTTCCACGAAACTTGCATCAAAGAGAGGTTAGATGCTAGGAGGAGATAAACCAAAATTATAAGCATGATCAACAAAACAGATGGTTTGATTGTTTCAAAATTCGACATTTCCATAATGAATTATTTGATTATATATATATATATTTTTGAAGAAGGTAAATTTTATTGATCGACGGTAATTACAACTTAGATCTATCCCAAATTACAAAATGAGTAATCTGGGGTTTAAGATATCTATGTCAGCATCTATATTTCTTTGTACAACAAAAGTACTAAGGGATCGGCCCTCAAAGATACGCCGGTTGCGTTCCCTCTAGACGTGCTATCACATTGTCCCAAATATTATTTTAAGACGGCGATAACCTCTCGCTCCATTCCTCTTCTGAGCTTTAATATCGTTTAAGACCACAATAATCTCTCTACACTGACCTTGGATTTTTTCTACTTTTCGTCTCTACGCACATCAAATCTCCCAAGTGACGTCAAAAGAGAAAAACAGATGATCCCTGGTCTCATCATGTTTACCACATAAACAACACTTCATGTCCTCACAGTGGATGCTGAAATTGCTCAACCTTTCTGAGTAAGGAGCATATTTCTGATTAATTTGTATAAGCACATCGACATCTTGACTATAGTCCCTTTGGTCCAAACCATATCCGTCCAATTAACCTCCTTATGATCGGTCCGTATCTAATTCATGGCTGTATTAAAATTGAAAGTGCCTTTCTTTATGTCTGCCCAGGTCCAGTAATCCTCCACCGCTTGTCTATCAATCTTTACTGCTGGATATATTTCGCATGAGACGCCTCAATCAAATGGTCCTGGATCTTCAATTCTCCTTCCTGGATAAGGATGCTAACCGTTTTCATAGAGCCCATCAGCTCATAAACATGTTATCCCTCCCTCTCAATCAGGTTAATGTGTCCAATCCAGGGGTCATGCCAATTGCTGGTTTGGACCCCTGAGCCTATGAATCTAGTCAACTTACTCTTAGCTTTACTTTCCGTCTTCAACAAAACTTTAATAGTGATTGAGAAGTAGTTGTTGCTACTAGCTTACCAGAAGTCCCCTTTTAGAAATTACCTTCCCTTGATCCATTCAGCCCAAAGAGACTTTTCATTGATGAATCTCCAGAATAATTTGAGATAAATAGTTTTTTGGAGAAGACCCAAAGATCGCAGTCCAACTCCACCTTCCTTCTTAGGCCGACACAACTCCTCCCAACTAATCACATGTATGCCTCCTTTCCACAAGAAGTTCACAGACATGCTTTCAATTTTATTCATCGTACCATTGGACAGCAAAATGACCTGTAGTCAAAAAAGAGCAACTGCTTCAATTATGTCTTTAGTAAGTTCAATCCTCCTACTAAAGGAGAGCATCTGCACCTGTCATCCCTCTAGTCTCGATTGTGTGTAGTTGAGGAGACCTTCACACTCCGCATTAGCAGCATAGTTGATTTAGAGGGGAAAACTCAAGTATCTCACAAGAAGTATTCCTTCCACATTGTCCATTTTGATCAGTCATGTCTCCTTATTCTCACAAGTACGGTTTAGGAACATTTGACTCTTGTTCATGTTCAGCTGCAAATTCGACCATTTTTTTATGGTATCGAATATACACTTAAGAGTGTCAAGGGATTTGTCAGACGACTCTATGAACACTTGTAGGTCATCAGCATAAATAAGATAAGAAACTACATAATTCACCTTCCGGAATATAGGGGTAATCAATCCATCCAGTATCGCATCATCCAAAAGACAACTGATGAATTCCATGACCATTGCAAAGAGGTAGGGAGAGAGGGGATCCCCTTGTCTCAGGCATCAGCTGCTTCTAAAAAAGTCATCCGGCTGGCTGCTAACCATAATCGAGAATAATGCAGAGCATACACACTCCCTCATCCTGTCTACCCACCATTTGTCAAATCCCATACAGATCATGATGTGGCAAAGGAAATTCTAGTTCACCATATCATAGGCTTTCCTGAGATCCAACTTTAGACACGCTTTGTTACCTCCCTGCTTATTAAAATCCCTAACAAGCTCATGAGCTAGCAGGCAATTCTCTGAGATGGATCGCCCTTTGATAAAGGCCGTCTGATTAGGGAAGATAAGATCTTTCATAACATCCTTCATCCGGTCACACATCAGGTGGATTATAATCTTGTATAAAAATTTACAGCACGCTATCGGTCGAAGTCTCCGAGCAAAGTCGCACCCTCCACTTTAGCAATTAAGATCACAAACGTGTGGTTGAGCTCCTTGAGCAGTTTACCAAAGATAAAAAAACTCTCTCACCGCATCCATGACGTATACTTTAATCATCTCCTAATATTTTTTGAAGAAGGCCGTCCCAAAGTCATTCGATCCTGGCAATTTGATAGGATATGCATTAATAATTATAGAATATATCTTCTTCATCGATACCATTGCCCGTAAGACAATATTCCCTAGATACCATCTTATTGAAATTAATGTGTGGAAATACGTTTGGGTAGGAGTTCTGGTTGTAGAGATCTCGAAAATATTGCACCGCCTTATTCCGGATTCCATCATCCCTAGTAATAAGAAATCCATCAGGATCAAGCAATCCGTGTATGGTATTCCGACTCTGTCTTGCCTTGACAGTAGCGTGGAAGAATTTAGAACACCTATCTCCATCTCTAAGCCAGCTACATTTAGCTCTTTGTCTGATTTGGACCTCGTCTAAGAAAGTATCCTTGAGCATACGATCATGGAGGACTTTTTCCTTTTCTGTGAGGACAAAATTAAGCGAATTTAGCTGAACCCTTAGTTGATGACTATATATATATATATATATATATATATATATATATATATATATATATATATATATATATATATATATATTAGCAAACGATTCGGATCGGGAGTTCCGCCCGCGGAGCCCCGCTAAAGTTTCGTCCCCCTGTACCATCGGGGGCTCGTGTGGAACCTACGCTGATCCAACGACTAAGGATCGCGGGACTCCGAAAAAGGGACTCCCGATCGACTTTAGAACATTGCTTGAATAAGCTATAGAACTGGGACATCAAGACTTAGTGTTAGACTTGGAACGGTAACTGTGTGCTATGTTTGTCCCAAACAAATGGATGCTAGTCGGTTAACCCGAATAGATTGTGCTTAACGGTAGTACAAATACTTGATTTTGAGTTGGAATAGAAAATGATATAGAATTGGATTGACCCTGTCGGAGTATCCTTGTGATTTATAAAACGAGAACCCTTGAGATTTTCGCAAGTAGCTTGTCCGATTTTACTATCTCTAAGTTTGGTTGAAAGCATATGTTTGAGGGACGCCTTGAACGTGTGCACGATCCAAGACTCAATGATATGTGAAACTCGAGTGCTAAGACTTCGCTATCGCCAAGTTGGTGACATTCATATGTTTGAAGGACGTTTTGAATATGTGCACGATCCAGACTCGCGATATGCTGATCTTGAATGTTAGTGCAAGTGAATATCTGCATGGACAAGTATAACGACTTGTATAAGTTTGCCTCAGCCTTAGATCATTATTCACGATGGGTTATAACATACCCCGCGTTAAGAAATATGTTCCGCGCTAAGGCACAAAAGAGACCGACCCAGCATACACGCGACACGACGTAAGGAACGAGTAGGAGATCCGTTCGAACAAATTCAGATCTAGTGGTACTGATTGCTACACTTGGGATCGATTCGTTAATGCGATAGAACGACCTACACTCAGAAAGTCTCAAGGACGAGACTTTTTTTGAGTGGTGTATAATATAACGATCCGTTTTGCTCAAGCGGACTGCCGATTCAAACTGCAAAATTGTAACGTCCCGACCCGCTTTGCTCCGAGAATACTCGTTTGAGACAAAAGATTTCCAGACTTGGTCCTTCAGGAGTTCCGGCTTAGGATTTCAGAGGCTCGCTCGGAGTATCGCTCGACAGAGGCAAATCATCGCTAAGGTGGGTGGCTACGATGAACTTGTCTTTGCTGAGCTAGCACACTTAAAATATGGATGATACATGCAAGTCGCTAGGTGAATCACCCCTGCATGCTAATAAGAATACAACGCACCTAGCTAAGGTAATAATCCCAACTTGTATTGCTTGTGTTAGAACATAAAAATGAAACTTTTCTTATAATTGGACCCTCGCATGCTACCTTTTTCTTGTGCAACTAGACCCCGCTATGCCTCGAGTAGAACGATATATTATGCTCTTCGTAGTGCACTGTTCACTTATTAACACTGCATGCCCATAAGATTATGTCTCTCGGTATGTCCCTTTACGGTTTAACTCCTCGGCTTACCTTAGGTCCGAGCCAACGTAAATGCTTATATTTTCATAAAAATGCTTGCTTGACTGCTTATATGTTAACTTGTAATGTTGCCTCGATCCAGTGCTTGTCACACAAATTATGCCATAATCAAGTAACACTATCGCGTATCGTGCATGCATCTTGTTAGCCAGAAGACTATCGAATAGTCCTTCTGTGCAATATGAACCTGCAAGTATCCGAGACTGTTAGGTCGCCAAGGCAGTCCTCGCACCAGGGGAATGCATTAAGGCAAGTTGAATTCTGAACGAAAATTATGTCAAGTTTACATCTGAACAAGAATCCTGCCAAGTAAATCAAGAATCACAGCTCGTGGAGCAATGCTCGTTTAGAACAAGAATCATGGATTATCATGTCAGGTTATGAAAATGGAATGACCCAAGACTTGCATGTCGCGGACAACTTGTTAACAAGTGAGATTCTCGGATCTTTGTTCCTGCAGACGGTCTCTGGGGCACTGGGGCCGATCCGATCCGGACGGAACACCTATTTAGTCTGCCTGTTTCGGGCAGAAAGGCGTGTAGCGCCTGTGAACTATCCTTCATGCCATTCTTGCTCATAGACTAAAGTAGTCGCCTATTTTGAATGGAATGACCTGTAGAGGTCCTGATCCCTGTGTTGCATGTCATTTTTTTCATGTACTACACCCGTCCTTTATGTCTATGCCAGCGACTCCTGTTCATATAGATAAGTCATCCTCGCTTAGCGGCAACCCACGTGCGAGTCATTGCATCGCATCCAGTGAATCGAAACCACCTGAACGATCATGGATATAAGATACTTGTACATAATTGAACACTTGAGCATCCTTTGCAACACTTCTGGATAACCTGTATGCTCGTGCACCCGAAACATAATATCGCTCACAACACTTGCGTTTGCATATGCTATTGCCCCTAAATTCATATATATATATGCTCGTGCTTGAATTAACTTGGTTTGCCTTGGACAGGGAAGGACAAAGGGTAAGTTGGTAAGTCACGTCGTATTTCCTCTTATATCACACGGTGACTGCCACACGAGTTAGGCTATGCATCTTTGCCATAAAACTGATCCTTAGGCAAGATTAGAAAGATAACTTAATAGATGGTGCACGAAACCTATTGAACGTGTTTGCATTTGTCGAGCGGGCGAGTAGCCTCCCCACCAGTGCATTCATGTACTGATAACCCACCAGATTGCTTGCAGGGTGCGGGAGAACCTCGTTCGGTGCGGATGCCTCCTTCGTGTGTGCTAAGGCGTGGAGTTCACGCTGGAGCCTTGGAGCGTTGCGTCCGGAGGAGCTGTGGGAGGCGTCGCCGGAGGACCCGGAGTGCGCTGGGATGCTGAGGCGTCGCCGGGGGGGCTCTGGCGGCCGGAGGACGACCGCTGCTGCTGCTGGAGGCGGCCGGAGGAGGCGGGGGCGAGGGCTGCGGAGGCGGGGGCCGGTGGCAGCGGGCGATGGCGAGGGCGGCGGCGAGGGGAGAGGGCGGTGGCAGCTTGGCTGGGGCTGGAGGCGGGGGGGTTCGTCAGGGGGAGTTGCCGGTGGCAGAGGCGGTGTTGGTGGTGGCTTTAAATAGGGCAGAGAGGGAGAGGGAGAGGGCACCGGGCGAGGCGAAGGCGAGGGGGTCGTGGCGGGGGAGGTGGAGCGGGGACGTGGCGGGGCGCCGAAAAACGCTGGGGACAGAGGGGTTCGTGCGGGTGAGGGTGAGCGGGTTGGGTCGGGTAGGTAGGACCTGACCCGTTAGGGTCTAGGCCGGTCCGGTTCGGTTGGACCGGGTTCAGCCCGGTTCAACCCGGTTTGAGCCCGGTTCAACCCGGTTCAGCTAGGTTTTAATTAAAACAGGGTTTTTAGGTCTTTAAAAATTGTTCTGGGGTCCAATAAATTCCAGAATAATTACCGTATGTCTAATATTTTATTTTACACCTAAAAAATATATTTTCATAATATTTTTATATTGTTTAAAAATATTTAAATTTACTTAATTCCAAATTACCTTGATTTTAATTAGTGAAAAAATCCCAAAAAATTCCAAAAAATTGGAAAAATTCATTTTAAAAATCCTGAAAAATCAGGGGGCTTACAATCTACCCCCCTTAAGAGGATTGCGTCCTCGCAATCAAAGAAATGATCGGTCAACAGAGATGACACGGTTTATAAAACAGGTTCGAAGCACGACACCATCAAAGAATCATGATCAAGGAGAATAAAGGAATGAGGGTTTAGGTAAGACACCTAGGGAAAACATCATTTCCCTAAGAAATGAAAGTTATGTAAATTCAAGAGTGAAGGATATCTAGTTAAAGCAAGAAAACTACAGCTTTTAGAAAAACTAGGTTATTATTAACAAGTTCCAAATACTATGTTTAGGGGTATGGTCACGAACTAACAGGCACGTGCTAAAGCAATGCTAGGAATAGATAACTATGAATAACTCAAATCTTACGCGCATTCGCTACTCCACGAGTCTGCGCGTCCTCCATCGTTATCGCAAAAGCTTGTCCGCGTCCTTGTGGTGGTACCCTCTGCTGTTGCTGGGCCTGCTGGAAGAGTGCTGCTTGAGGTGCCATGGGTGGCCTCGGCTGATATCCTTCCGGTGCTTGTGAAGCTTGTCGATTTACTATCGGTGCTCCTTCACGAGGCTTAGGGCAACCCCTCACTGAATGCTGATTGGATCCGCAAGCTAAATATAATCCCAATTTACGTCGGCATTCCTTGGCAAGATGGCCTACTTTGCCACAGTACTGGCAAGAAGGTAGGACTAGAGATTTGGATGCAGCTCCCTGTGGTGCTTGATGCAGATGAGGTTTCTTTGTGGCTTCTACATACGGTGCTCTTGCTGGTGCTGATGCGAAAGGCCACTTCAGGTTGGACTCTCTCCTGGTGACGCGTTCTATGCGTCGGGTTGCAGTAAGGACGTCCGTGTAAGAAGTAGGTGCAACGGATCCAATCAGTCTCTGTAGCTCGAAGTTTAGTCCGTCGAAGAACTTCTCAGCCTTCTCTTCTTCTGTCGGGATCAGGGCTGGGGCAAAGCGACTTAGACGAATGAACTCCGCGTTGTACTCTTCCACTATCATCTTGTCTTGAATGAGGCAATTGAACTTGTCTCGAAGTTTCGATCGAGCAGTAGATGGAATATACATCTCCTGGAAGAGTCTGGAGAACTCCTCCCAAGAGACTCGGTCTGGTCCGAGCCCTGTCTCCTCAGATAGCCACCAGTGATGTGCATTGTCTGTTAATTACATTCTGACGATAGTCATCCAACGTTCTCTTGGAAGCTCAGCTACTTCTAATTAATGTTGAGTGTTGGTGAGCCACTCATGAACTTCAGTGGGCTCCTCCTTGCCTGAAAAGGTGTGGGGCTTCAGTTGGAAAAAATCGATGATAGAGCCCGTCGATGGCCGTTGAGCTGGTAGATTTGCCTGCTCCAGTGCAGTCACTATGCTATTTCTCAGATTCGCTGCCTCGTGACGCCGAGCCTCTTGATGAATCTGCTATTGTGCTTGCATCATTGTGCAGAACATTTGGAATATTTGTTGACCATCCATGAGCTGTCCTGGTGGAAAGGGAGGCATCTGGGGAGTAAACTGCGGCGGTGGTGGAATATCGTCTCGCCGAAATCTTGAGGTAGGTTGACCTGCTTGATGGCTTTGTTGAGCTGATTGACCTCCACCTACGGGTGTCACTTCGTCGTCATATGTGACATCTGCAACTTGTGATGTTCCTGCGGGAGTCTCGTCGCATGCTTGTGAATCCATTACTCTGCATCCAAAATAAACTATGAGAAGCGTACAGAAGATTCAAGGCAGGATGCAAGTAAATTATTTTTGTAGTCGATATAGAGGTCAAGAACGAATCAAACAAGTGGATGAGATCATATAACTTATCCTATTCTTATTGCAGGCTTGCTCGGTCCCTAAGTTAAAACCGAAACAATTTAGTTGTTGACCTGCATGGGCCACCACAAAAACCATGTCACGCCCAGTCCCAAAATATCGAGGGACTGGACATGTGGCAATGGCTAGCAACACACACCAATGGGCAAACCCAATTTAATGGACCCATTAGGGTGTACTTAAGCTGTAACAACAATAAATAGGTCTACGATACAAGTCACAGTCTATTCTAATCTCATCCACAGAATATAATCACAGATCAATTGCCAGAATAAATCAGAATAAATAAAATCTAACATGTCTCAATAAAAGTATCTCGGGGAATAACCCGAGAATAAGTCTGATACATCAATGCAATAGACAGGAAATAAAGTAACTAGAAACAGAAATAACTGAGTATATAAAGCCAATACTCCGGAGAAGTCCTCTGGCACGATATCGTCCTCGGGTTCTGGTACTGCTCCAATGTATGCTCCTGTCCCATATACCTCGGGATAGATCTCTTCGGCTATACTTGGGGACACAATCCGGATCCAGGTCCTCAGGGGACATAGCAAGGTACAAGAATAACTCAAGCCAATATAAATGCAGTACAATAATAAATGAAACAATAGGGTAAACTAAGTAACCATCAATGTGATATACAAGTGAGAGCATTAATCATACTCAGGCTGAGACTACTATAGGCTCTGTGTCGGAGAAACCCATAGCAGCATTCTCTCGAAGGGCCAGTACATGTGCCAAAGCTCTGTGTCAGAGTCTAAGGCACCTCCAGATAACTATATATATATATATATATATATATATATATATATATATATATATATATATATATATATATATATAATATAATCAGCCTTTCATATGGTAAGTCTCTCCCCACCCAATGTAATCACACATTTCATGTCCACGATGTATCATGTCCATGTCACGCAAGATCATAACCTCTAACTGATGCAGAGAGTCATAATGATAGTTAAACATATGTAATATCTATGTCACAAGTCCTGTAGCCTATACAGAATTAACATGAATAACTCAGAAGATTCGATCATATGAGTAGTGTCAAGTGTCCTGAGGTATGACGTACTTGATAATGCAAGCACGATAATATATAAAGTGTCTCGATATCCATCTCTAGTGACGTTATCCGACACCGCGTACGGCATCGACACCCGAATATTATTCAGACGCTAAGCAATGTCACACGGTCCTAGGTTAAACATTTATATCAAGATTATATATGTATGTACAAAGAACTCAAGCAAATACTATAACATGAATCACTGCTAGTTGGCAAGGTACACTTGCCTGGCGTTTGGTTTCCAACTACGGCTCTGGTATTCGTGAAATCTCCAGGAACGTCTGCGGATGCAGAAACAAACATTACCATCATGCTCAGAAGATATCAAATAGCTAGAATTGCCTGTCCTTGAGTCCAATTTGGATACAGGGGCAAAAGTGACAGTTTCTGGTCAAAGCGGGGTCCACATATGACCCGCTCCGCACCGAAAAATGTGTCAGAGAAAAAGTTCTCTAAATTCGTCAAACTTAGTGTCTATAAGTCCAGAACGATGATACGACCCAACGGAATTTCCAGAATTGGATTCCGAGGAGCCGGTCACAAAATTGCCCGTTTAGTGGAGCCGTAGGGCCCACGATACACAATTTTGTCAACGTTCTCAGAATCGAACCAAACTTGGGTCACAGGACCAGCATATGGGTACGAGTCCGATAGCGCAAGTTTCGTTTCGATACGACGTGTGTACACGAAGTTACAACGAGTTCCAGAACGGGGCCGGTACGAGGCGTTATCGACGGATACGCGTTGATTCCGGTGTGCACGTACATCCAAATCAACTTTCGCAAAATCCCACACGTACGTATTAATGGCGCGCACCTTTCGGTGAAGTTCGCACGCGACCAAGTCATCCCGTTTGGCGTGGCGCACTCAGTTCTAGGGAAAAATATGGCATTATTTTCTCGAATTTGGGTCGTAGTTTGCGATCGCCACAGGACGCGACACACCGAGCGGGTTGCACGAGTATCGAGAGGGTCACGCAAGGTTCGCATCACAGCAGACAAAATGAGAAACGGGGCAGCGAGGAGAGAGAAACGGCTACCTGAACAGGGCTCCGCAGAGGGCAAAAATCGCGATTCCGCGAGGCGGCGCGACACGGCGGCGGTGGGGCTAGGGTTCCTGCCACTGGGCGGCCGGAGGACGGCGGAGGGGCTGCGGGAGGCGTCGCCGGAAGCGTCGGAGTGCGCTGGGAGGCTGAGGCATCACCGGGGGGGCTCTGGCGGCCGGAGGACGGCCGCTGCTGCTGCTGCTGCTGGAGGGGGCCGGAGGAGGTGGGGGCGAGGGCTGCGGAGGCGGGGGCCGGTGGCAGCGGGCGAGGGCTAGGGCGGCGGCGAGGGGAGAGGGCGGTGGCAACTTGGCCGGGGCTGGAGGCGGGGGGGGTTCGTCAGGGGGAGTTGCCGGTTGCGGTGTTGGTGGTGGCTTTACATAGGGCGGAGAGGGAGAGGGAGAGGGCACCGGGCGAGGCAGAGGCGAGGGGGTCGTGGCGGGGGAGGCGGAGCGGGGACGTGGCCGTCGTGGCCACGGGACGGGGCGGGGCGCCGGAAAACGCGGGGGAGAGAGGTGTTCGTGCGGGTGAAGGTGAGCGGGTCGGGTCGGGTCGGGTCGGGTAGGGTAGGTAGGACCCGACCCGTTAGGGTCTAGGCCGGTCCGATTCGGTTGGACCGGGTTCAGCCCGGTTCAACCCGGTTTGAGCCCGATTCAACCCGGTTCAGCTAGGTTTTAATTAAAACAGGGTTTTTAGGTCTTTAAAAATTGTTCTGAGGTCCAATAAATTCCAGACAAATTACCGTATGTCCAATATTTTATTTTACACCTAAAAAATTTATTTTTATAATATTTTTATATTGTTTAAAAGCATTTAAATTTATTTAATTCTGAATTACCTTGATTTTAATTAGTAAAAAATCCCAGAAAAATTGGAAAATTTTATTTTAAAAATCTTGAAAAATCAGGGGGCTTACATCACCCATCCTCTCCTCCCTTATGCAAAAAACCATCATCCTCCATTATTTTTCATCACCAATACCAAGCTTCAAACATCAACCCTAAACTCAACCCTAAACCTAAATCCTCCTCCTCTTCCCTCCTTCCTCTAGTGATCACCTCCACACTGAGCCCCGCTTGTCAGCCAACTCCCTCTACCACCACGACCGTCCCTGAGATTCTCTTTCCCCTCGCCGGAACCCGGCCATCCCGTCAACCTCCATCGTCCTCGACTCAACGGCCTCACCGCCGGAACTCCATCACCGCCAACCCCACAGTATCTCCTTACCACCTCCACATTCTTCTCTGGACCACCTGGTCGTCACCATCACGACAATACCACCTTCTCCTCGCCAACCTCCCTGACCCCGCTGTCAGCCACCGACTCCTCCGATCTCCGACATCCTCGACCACGCCGGACCACTCCACAGAAGCATCCGACTTCCCTTCTTTTCCCCGACCACCCCCGCCATTGACCGCACCCTTGCCCCGCCGGCCCAGACTTCTCCCCCTCGTCGATCATCCCGATGGGACAGCAACCACTGCAGCCTTCCTCTGGCTCGACCCCTCTCGCCTGAACCATCACCATCGAGCCCCTCATAGTCGCCTGAGCCGCTCTCCTCCACCGCCTCCTGTTCATCATCATCATCACCATCATCATCACCCTCATCATCATCATCATCATCACCATCATCACCATCATCATCACCATCATCATCATCGTCGTCGTCGTCGACCCGTCTCACCTCGCCGGAGATGACCTGGAGCAGTCACCCTCGACCTTGTGCACGTGCACGCTAACTCGCAGGTTCGACTTGCCTTCATTCATGATTGTGTATGTGTGCATATATGAATATTAATTAGGATTAGAATTGCTTCATGACAGTTTCGTTGACATAGGACCCTGTGTTGGTGAACCTAATGACTAGTGTGTGTGTGTGTGTGTGTGCGTGTGTGTGCGTGCGTGTATAATAATTAGGTTGATAAATATATTTTGTGGGAATTTGATTGCTAGTAATGTGTATGACTGTAATATATATATATATATATATATATATATATATATATATATATATATATATATATATATATATTGTATGACCATAAGTGTTAGTAGTAGGTATCCCGTATTTACATTTGACTGTATGACCCTGAGTATTAGTGAACTGCCAGCCTTGTGTACATTAACGTACTGACTTTAGACATGTGTTAGTGAGTCGACTGTCTGATTATGCACAATATTTGAGGACAGGACACCTGTGCAGTTAGACGCACACTTGACCCTATTAGTTGACCAGTTTTACCCCTAGCGTACCCTCTGAGTTCAGTATAATTGTATTTGTATGTGTGCTAGTATAACGACTGATGCTGTATTGTATTACATTATTTATATATAGGACCATTGGATTGTTCTGCGAGACTACAGGAGCAGGACATTGGTATTGCCCGCTCTGGACCCCAGGCGAGTACATTCTCTGATAATTTCCGTTATTTGATAATTTCTATAATTCAAGTATTTAGAAATGTTACATCTGATTCTTGACACTGTGCTACACGGACTAGTATATAGATTGGATCTTTATTCATGAGATGTTACATTGGTTATCGTATTGACATTGTACACGACATTGATATTAGATATTGATATTAGACATTGTACATGATATATTGGATATTGATCGTGTATCGTGACGTATCATGGTTGGATCCACAGTACTAGTTGGGGGTGGAAAAATTGCTAGTGCGAGATGTGATCAAATCCCTATCGTACAAGTGTAGATATTGTTAGTGTTAATCATGTATACACCTCACGTATGATTAGCCAGGCCATGTAGCTATCGTACAAGTTCCCAAGCCGATCACATTTCAAAACTACTATTTCAAACACTTATAATAGTTATAGTTCTCCATTTCAGTTCATATACTACATCAACCGTATATGATATTGTAGCTCTTTCTCTTCATTTCATATATGCACTGACTGTACCATATTGCCTATATTGTCTGTTCTCTTTATTTTGTCATTGCATTTATTTATTGTCTTCTCTCAATATATAACATCATCTATTTATTGTTTTGTAGTCCTTATCAATTAACTGGAACTGTTATTTGGGTTGTACTTTTCTCTAATTCCGACTGGATATTTTTTCCAGACTGTGACTTAGATGACTTGTGTCCGACATATTATGGACCACAGGGAGAGTAGCTGCAGCCTTGGACCTGTAGTTCAGGTGTGATTTCCGGGAGGTCTATCGGGATCACTAGTTATTCAATTAGTTTATTTTAGTAGTATATAGTACCAGATTTGTTTCCGGCATACTTTGAGACTTGTATGTTATTGTTTGAGTTAGACTATTTTGTTTAGACTTGTGTTGCATTTTGTTTATTTTTTTCGATATCTTATCGTGCTTAGTTCTGTGATTGAGTATTTACATATTATATTGTGATATCTGTGTCTCCTTATGGAGTTGGATACTCGTGTGAGATTGACTAGATAGTATTGTGACCTAGACAGCGTTCCACCGCCGATGCTGCGGCGTAGGCTGGACGTACCCACGTACTCGTGCCCAAAATTTCGGGTGCGGGTCGTGACAGGAACTGAAGCACATTTACAAAACATAATGTTGGAACATCGCCTATACATCATTCCACAAATGTAGCCACTTGGCATGGTTTTACTGTTTCAGAGAGAGGCTTGAGCGACTTATAATCTCGGTTATACGCCGCCTATAACACTTATTCAATATCAATAAAGAGTTTGCTTTACTTCTATACTTGTGTTATTCAATGCTTCCGCTATTGACGACTCTGTGAACTTGTTATCAATCGCCTATGCGTTTATAATTTCACTGCGCTCAGACAATCTGTGCGACACCAGGTATAACGTCCGGGAAACGATTATCGATCTAGCAAAAATCGAGACGTGACACACACACACACACACACACACATATATATATATATATATATATATATATATATATATATATATATATATATATATATATATATATATATATATATAGTAAGAACATGCATTAGATCCTATCTGCATACGTTAAAATGTACTTAATTTCATGTCAATTATGAAACAATACTCATGACTTAATCGTATGCATGCTTGAGCAATAGAGAGTAGAGAGTTCTCACTTCCTAACTTAGTAAGAACATGCATTAGATCCTATCATCATACGTTAAAATGTACTTAATTTCATGTCAATTATGAAACAATACTCATGACTTCATCGTATGCATGCATGAGCAATAGAGAGTAGAGAGTTCTCACTTCCTAACATCTTCTAGTGATTGTCTGAAGTGTAAAGTAGGCAAGGTGACTCGGAAGCTTCATTAGGACTGACATCTTTCTAATGACCGACAAAAGGGGGTGATTTGGAAAGAGATTTTGCTGGGCCATTGTGACTGTATGTGATGATATTTATTAGAGTGACTTCTTTCGGAATCTTAACTTGGAAGTAATATATATATTTTTTATATGGGGACTAAAAATCTACTTGTCCTACCAAAAGTTCCTTTACTCCAATAATTATATTTTCGTTGACAATCAAGGATGAACCTGGGTCATTCCAATCTAACTAAGTCATGATTGCTTGCCTTTTCGAAAGATTGCTTGGAAAAATTGATGGCTAGCTAGCTCTTGCTTCAACAAATTGATGCTCATGACTTCCAGATAGCTTGCACCTGACTCTCGTCGTTGTCAGTAACCACCATCGGGGTTTATTTAATTGGTCGTCGAAGTAATCATATACTAAGCAATCAAAGAGTGGAAAGAAGAGGTGGTTGGACATGGAAAGAGGTGACAAGCGAACGTTATCTTTATTTGTAGTTGCAATGAACAATATTATAGGGAAAAAATTTGATCTCTATAATTATTAGTGTTTTTCAATATCACTAGAGTTATTGTACAGAAAGACTTGTCTCAAATTTTTAACAGTTGAATCATGATGTAGCCATCGGAGTTTATTTGTCATCTAATAAAATAACCATATAGTTACCAACGAAAATAGCAGAAAGAAGAGATGGTTGGATACGAAAGAAGTGACGAGCAAACGTTATATTCATATATAGTTGCAATGAACAATGTTGTAAGAAATATTTGGCAAAGGATATTTTATTTTAATGTGAGAATGACAACCAAAGAAATTTAGGGTCGTTAGATATATTTTCTGAAATTTTTTTTTTTGAAAACAGTTTTCTAGAAGTAAATTATAAAGGTGTTTTCTAAACATAGAAAATTTGAGTCGATGTTTGGTTACTTTCATCTGGAAAACAGTTTTCAGAATTTTTTTAAAAAATTTCTGTTTGGTAAACTTTTTTCAGAATATAATAATTTTAACATGTAAAAATCCAGTTTTTTTTAAAAAAATTAAAAATGAATTTTCGGAATTTTTCTATAACTTTTTAACTAATTTAAATAAATATTTTCCTGAACTAAATATTTTTAATATTAAATTAAATATTAAAATATTATAAAAATAATATTTTTGAGTGTAAAATAAAGAATTAGACATAGTGTAATTTTTTTAGAATTTATTGGACCCAAAAACCATTTTTTAAACACCCAAAAACATAGTTTTTAAATAAACCCAAAATATACCGGTTTAAACCAACCTGAACCGGATTGAACCGAGCCAAAATAAACCGAACCCCTAAACCAACCCTAACGGGTCAGATTCTGACCCGACCCGCCTACCCAAAACCCGACCCGACCCGAATCTTAACTCCTACAATAACCTAAGCCTGATCCCCGCGTCTGACCGCCTCCCCCGACCGTTCCCCGGCCGTTTCCTCCGACGTTCCGCCTCCCCGCCGCTCCGCCTCCCCGACCACTCACTTCCTCGACCGACCACCTCCCCGCCAACGGCCGACCGCCCTATATAAACCCCCTGAGCCCAATCCTCACCACCACGGCCACCACTTCCTCCGCCGTCTCTTCCGCTGACCCGAACTTCGGCCGACCGAGCTCCCGAGCCTCCGGCGACGACTCCTCCGCCGTGACCCCGCCGCCGACGACCAGTACTAGCTATCGACCCCATCACCGACGAGCTTCGCCACCGCAGCAACCCGTAGTCGCCGCGTCGCGCTATCCCACGTATACGACGTATAGCCGATTCCGATCCCCTGTTCATGTGAGAATTTCTCTCTCCTTGCTGCGTCATTTTTCGAACAGTCTGTTGCGACGTGCTCGCTACGTGACCCTCTCGAACCCCGTGCAACTAGACTGGGGTATCGCATCCTGTGTCGGCCGTAAATTGTGTCACGCCCTAGTCCCAAAATACGTAGGACTAGGAATACGTAACACGCCAGCCGTATGTATACGAACTCCAATATATGGAAACCATATACACACGTACGCTGTACATGAATATCCAATCCACAGTGATAATATATGTCACAATAAGTCACACGCAGTTCTATATCTCATCCACAGCACAAATAATAGAATAATAGAAATCAATAAATGAATATCAAAGAAGCAGTCTCAAATAGTAATCTCAAAGTGTGATAGTCGGGTGGAAACAAATCTACTGCAAATCGACTATAATAAACTACTAAAGAGAGAAGAGAATAACTCTAATATAAGAATAAATGTCTAGAAAAGAATAGCAACTAGAATCTCTAAACAACTGCAATGAATCACACATAATCAGAAGGTAAGATCTCCTCAGACTGATAGGTAGCGTCAGGTCCAGGTCCATACTCCTGCGGGTACTCCTGCTCATCTATATCTGGAAGGAGACAAGGTCCTCAGAGGGACGTAACAAGATACAAAAAGCACATGCCAATAAAGTACTGAAAATAAACATCCATTGGGTCGCCTAACCGTCTAAGTGAATGCAGTTAAAAACACCTTTCCCCACAAGTGAGCTATCTGGCTGAAAACTGGGATTTGGCATGGTTCTCTTTTGAAGATCCAGGGGCCCAAAGGCACGTCGTCTTTTGAACGGCGGAGGCCCGCCAATGTATATATATGGGTCATCACCACCCGTATCTCCAGTGGAGAATCCGGGCGTCACAGAAAAAGTACAAAGGAGCTCAAATGCGGTACTTGTAGTTCTCTCCACCCAATGCTCTAAGCATGTCATGTCCATGACACGATAAACCTCTAATAACCGCCAGGTCTACTAGCATGCAAAGTTTCTATTGGCAGTTATCTCTATCCGTCGCACGACCTATACGTACCAGTGGCCAGCCGAGTACGCAAGTCCGTGTCCTACACGTGACTCACACTCGTGTAAGAATAGTGTCATGGCCAATAAAACATAAATGCCTCATGAAGATGGGGTAGTCTCATAAAGTAGGTCTAATGCATATACATAAATAAAACATAGTACGACGACACCGTCGTTGCACCCAAGTTTCCTTGGACGCGCAGTTTATATAGCAGTTAAAATAAATGAACTAAATAAACAGAAAATAAACATGCATGCCTCATATGGAATGTAAAAACAGTACAATGGCAAGGTATACTTGCCTGGCAAGAAGGCTGCGATGTACCAATAACCTGCTCCAGAAGTCGCGCAGAATAAATCCAATATCCTTAATACTCTTCTTCCCAAACCATGTGCCAATGAGATATCCATCTCTATCAACTCCAGGATATGAATATTGGAAAATATAGCAATCTCCAGTATAAAACTTTGATTGATCAGATGATGAAAGAAGGGTCTTTTCCTCGCCATTTACCCGCCATCCCTGCAGATCGCCAGTGCAATCTATATATGGTTGGGGTTCTTCTTTAAGAGGATCAGCTTTTACAAGGCCTTTCACATTGATTCCCTGGCGCTTCAAAAGTGCAGCAACTTTGCCTCGACCATCCTCAACAGCTGCCACCTCACACTTCCCATCATGGTAAGTATCCTTAATATACTGTACAACTTCTAGAGCTTTAGCTCTCTCTTGAATAGATGAGTTGGACCCATTGAACTGAAAAATCTTAGACTTGGTATCCAAAATGAATACATCATCATGATTGATGGATGATCGAACAAGAGGAACCTCTTTTACACGGATATTATGCTTTCCTTTGCAAACAAACAAACGTGTTTCATGATTGCTCTCATTTACTTCAGCATGCCTGAACCAAGATTCAGCCCCACCTTGTTGAGGAATAATACATGGTCTGAAGTAAGACAAAAATTTCACTGTCTCATGACCCTGTATCTCACGATATTGAACGGCACGTCCACCAAGGGTTGCATCGAGTTCCACTGTCTTAATGGCAGCAGCCCCAGCTTCATCCTGACTAGTATCTTTGCCAAGCCAATAGTGGATTTCATGACCCAAAGAACCACTTTTCAATGCAGTTGTCTTTAAAACGATATAGGAGTCCCTTGTAAAAAAAACTTGCCATAGGACGATTTTGGAACAGGAACAGGGCGAAAATTCTCAATCCTCCATATTTCTATTCCAGCCTTCTGCCCTGCTCCCTGGAAAGCAGCATCCAAGTTCTTTAGTGACACTGCCATATTTCCCTTGGTCTCGGTGGAACTCTCTGTCCACTATGCCTCCATCATGTAAGTTCCAAAGTTCGATCATCGCGGGTGATCAACGAAGGCTGCATGTCACCTTCAGGATCTACACGTAGAGGGAACTGCTCTGCTTCAAGCCGCAATGGCCATTAAAGCTCTTGAGCTTTAGGAGAAAGAAGAAGAGGTAGAAAGTGGATAGGGCTTCGTCGTTCTTAGCGGTAATGGAGAATGAGGGGGTCAAGGCCTCTATTTATAGGTGAAAGGAGGTCGGTGGCGGTTATGGACGAATGACTATGATCCGCCGGAGTAAGTCGATGGATCTCGAACGGCGAGGATGAAGTGGACGAGGATCGCTGACGTATCGGCGATGTCAGTTGGGAGTTTCGCGCGGAGTCTAGAAGGGTCGGGGATGTTTTGGTGCTCTCCAGAGATGGTCGAACATGGGTAGGCAGAGGCAGAGAAACATCCCTGGAGGCGTAAGCTGAGGTGATTTGCATTGGTTTGGTTTTCAATAGAAAAGGGGGAGGAGAAATTGTATATAAATACATGTGACTAGGGTTTTGGTTGACCTAGGAGTGGGCTTGGTCAACTCCTCTTAGGTTGGGCCTTGGTCTACAATCCTTGGAGTGGATCTTGGCCTCACATGAAGATGTTGGGCTATAAATTTATATTTGTTTAATGCAAGGGTAGGTCTAATACACGAGGTCATTGTGCGCGTGGTGCACATCCCGAAAATTTACGAAAAAATCCATGTGAAGGAAAATTTGGGTTTCTTCTCGTATTGCCCAACGGTGGGGACACCTAAATATATTTTTGCATAAAAGCCCCCCAACAATTGGGAAATTGCACAAAGGCGGAAATTAGATTTATTTAATTAAATCAAAACGTGCACGATGTTCTAGAATTAATTAGGAGTACATTGGATTAAATTTAGGCGGGGTACAAGTGTCAGGGCGTAGAGGGGACAGTGCAGAATATTAATAAACTTCGGTTTGTACAAAATGGTTGAGATTGTGTCCCCAATTTCGATTGGGACGCACAAGGGTACAAAATTAGAATTTATTTCGAATTAAGAAATAACGTCCGCGACGTTTATTGTGCGGCTAAAATATAGCATCAGAGAGCAATATTATAAATTGTACAAGGATCGGAATAGTAGGCGGACATGTCTAGGATGAGGTTGTGAAGTTTGTTGGAAGGCAATGGCCAGTGAGGTGCTTCAATTATAGAAGCAACGGTAGTGTGCGCTACGCGATATAAATTATTTCATAATTAAATAAATGCCGTGTTCTAATTCTAATTGGTTCAAATTAGCCCTAATTTCACTATCTAAGCCAAGTAGCCCTAATTTTGGGTGAGGGGGTTTACAATCTACCCAACTTAAAATAATTTTGTCCTCGAAATAAAACTAGGGTAGGGTTTCTCTATCTAACCTCACTTGATTATACTCTAAAGAATTCTCCTTAAGTTAATATTGCAGTTTCTACCCAACTTAGGATTTATCCATCTGTCATCTAAGGCTACACATCTAAGAAGGCTATGTCCCAAATTATTTAATCAAGTTATTGAATCCTCAAAGTCTTTAACACCAAACATATCATCCATGATATGCCCTTAATCATTTATAAAAGATAATCACCAAACAAAGCGATTGGCCTGCGGGGTATATCTAGTACTATCTATATATCAAACTTATACCAAGCACGAGGTTTCGTCTTTCCGAAATAAGGGAAGACGGAGATCAATAATAAAGAGTTCAAGGGAGAGGTAATAGAATGCAAGTATGGAGATCAAGACGCTTTAAAGAATTCTATTGGGAATTGTCAAAGCAGTTGTGGATTGGGATCCTATTTTGATAGTTCCTATTCACATGCTCGCATCGGTACAGTTATGTAGCAGATACGATATACTCAGACATATCTAGAGGGTAAGTATATTCGTCTACTAATCATTATATATCTCAATCCACGTACGATAGTTATGCGAAGGGGCGAACCAAGTGTACTAGGGTTGATCAGACCGTATTACACTGATTCTGATTAGGCAATTGTATCATTGTGTGCACCCAATAATACATATGCCATGGGCAAGCTCGATAAAGAATAGGCTTGCAAAACTAGGCTATATTAGCGGCATAAGTCAAGGTAGTACAGCAAATATAAGTACGCTAGATCATGATGAAAGGAGGTACAAATTAGTGCAAGTTCACAAAAACAAAACAAAATAAGCAATAATAGTAAAAGACTCTACAATCCCTACAGTTATCATACAACCTCCTTGTCTAAGTCGTTAGTCGACCAAATAGGGCAAGGACCTCTAAATTCCATCGTCTGAATAAACAATGTCGTCTTATGCTATCATACCATTAATGTCATTCAGTTACACTACCTCGATAGGTCAAGTGGACTGTGGTACTAGGGTGCGAGGTATACTACCCAACTTATAATAATAAAATGATGCTGTAATGGTCTTAAGAGGATCCTACCAAATAATCTTGCACATGTAAATAAAACAGAAAATCTTATTAAGGTATATGAGGAAAGGTCTTGGTACTGATTAGGGTATCATATTTATATAGGTAATGGTCATCCTAAGTCTTAGTCATAGCGCTCATAGAACATATATCAATAGCGAGAATAGAAGAGTTACTAGTCGTTAAGGGGAAAGGGGTCTAACTTGTATCGAGGTGAGGGTACAAATTATGGGGTCTACTACTAGGGGTAATCATCACAATCTAATTGAACAACTCAGCTATCAGGTTCTAACTACAAGGTACGCAATTTAAAATTCAAGAGTACAACTATAATCCTAGCAAGCTATATATATCCTATCAAAGAACACAATCACTTGGTCTATAATGAGAGGTGTCAAGTGGCACGAGTTGAAAGATGAAGAAGGGAAGAAGATAATTTATTCGTCGCGTAATTAGCGAACGTTAAGGTTGCAGAGGAATAATTTTATGAAATTTAAAGTAGGGGGCTCTAGATAGCATCATGGTTTCCTAGGGAAAAGGGGTATGCTAGTCTCTGTGTTTAAGGTATGATTAGGAAAAAGTGTTAATTACATTCCTCCAGGCTTCCTAAGGTGCTGTCTACTAATAACAAGACAATGACATAAGTTTATAGTTCTAATATTATCTAACTATGAAGGTTAGGTTCAGTCCTAATTTTTAAATTTTTGGTTTTCTATTGGTTCCTCAATACTAGGGTCAAACATCATGGTAAGACTTCTAACTATCTCTAGTAGTGTCTATACTACTCTCAAGTCTTCTTAATACATCACGGGGTAATGGTATACCAATCTAAAGATAAGAAATTCTAGGGTTCACTAGATATTCTAAACTTAGTGGTGTGTCTATATTCTCGTTGTATTCTTAATAGGTGTGCTACTCTAATTATCATCCTAATAACAGGGATTCCTATATTCTAGCAGAAGGCCATATATACTCAAGGAACTTATTAGGGAAGTACAGGAATCAAGCAGGTTACAATTGTTCGAATAGAACAGAGAGGAAGAAGATGAATCATAGTCAATTGTGGATGAGATCCAATACTCTAGTCCTAGGTGCAGGCTTGTTCGGTACAGTAACGTAACCGAGACAATATGCTCTCGACCTGCATGGGCCACCACAAAAATATGTCACGCCCCAGTCCCAAAATACGTAGGACTAGGAATACGTAACACGCCAGCCGTATGTATACGAACTCCAATATATGGAAACCATATACACACGTATGATGTACATGAATATCCAATCCACAGTGGTAATATATGTCACAATAAGTCACATGCAGTTCTATATCTCACCCACAGCACAAATAATAGAATAATAGAATTCAATAAATGAATATCAAAGAAGCAGTCTCAAATAGTAATCTCAAAGTGTGATAGTCGGGTGGAAACAAATCCACTGCAAATCGACTATAATAAACTACTAAAGAGAGAAGAGAATAGCTCTAATATAAGAATAAATGTCTAGAAAAGAATAGCAACTAGAATCTCTAAACAACTGCAATGAATCACACATAGTCAGAAGGTAAGATCTCCTCAGACTGATAGGTAGCGTCAGGTCCAGGTCCATACTCCTGCGGGTACTCCTGCTCATCTATATCTGGAAGGAGACCAGGTCCTCAGAGGGACGTAACAAGATACAAAAAGCACATGCCAATAAAGTACTGAAAATAAACATCCATTGGGTCGCCTAACCATCTAAGTAAATACAGTTAAGAAATCATTTCCCCACAAGTGAGCTATCTGGCTGAAAACTGGGATTTGGCATGGTTCTCTTTTGAAGATCCAGGGGCCCAAAGGCACGTCGTCTTTTGAACGGCGGAGGTCCGCCAATGTATATATATGGGTCATCACCACCCGTATCTCCAGCGGAGAATCCAGGCGTCACAGAAAAAGTGCAAAGGAGCTCAAATGCGGTACTTGTTGTTCTTCCCACCTAATGCTCTAAGCATGTCATGTCCATGACACGATAAACCTCTAATAACCGCCAGGTCTACTAGCATGCAAAGTTTCTATTGGCAGTTATCCATATCCGTCGCACGACCTATACGTACCAGTGGCCAGCCGAGTACGCAAGTCCGTGTCCTACATGTGACTCACACTCGTGTAATAATAGTGTCATGGCCAATGAAACATAAATGCCTCATGAAGATGGGGTAGTCTCATAAAGTAGGTCTAATGCA
Source organism: Iris macrosiphon (assembly GCA_036927795.1). Taxonomy (NCBI): domain Eukaryota; kingdom Viridiplantae; phylum Streptophyta; class Magnoliopsida; order Asparagales; family Iridaceae; genus Iris; species Iris macrosiphon. The sequence continues at coordinate 23,503,859 of JAYESA010000010.1, forward strand.
TATACATAAATAAAATATAGTACGACGATACCGTCGTTGCACCCAAGTTTCCTTGGACGCACAGTTTATATAGCAGTTAAAATAAGTGAACTAAATAAACAGAAAATAAACATGCATGCCTCATATGGAATGTAAAAATAGTACAATGGCAAGGTATACTTGTCTGGCAAGAAGGCTGCGATGTACCAATAACCTGCTCCAGAAGTCGCGCAGAATAAATCCAATATCCTTAATACTCTTCTTCCCAAACCATGTGCCAATGAGATATTCATCTCTATCAACTCCAGGATATGAATATTGGAAAATATAGCAATCTCCAGTATAAAACTTTGATTGATCAGATGATGAAAGAAGGGTCTTTTCCTCGCCATTTACCCGCCATCCCTGCAGATCGCCAGTGCAATCTATATATGGTTGGGGTTCTTCTTTAAGAGGATCAGCTTTTACAAGGCCTTTCACATTGATTCCCTGGCGCTTCAAAAGTGCAGCAACTTTGCCTCGACCATCCTCAACAGCTGCCACCTCACACTTCCCATCATGGTAAGTATCCTTAATATACTGTACAACTTCTAGAGCTTTAGCTCTCTCTTGAATAGATGAGTTGGACCCATTGAACTGAAAAATCTTAGACTTGGTATCCAAAATGAATACATCATCATGATTGATGGATGATCGAACAAGAGGAACCTCTTTTACACGGACATTATGCTTTCCTTTGCAAATAAACAAACGTGTTTCATGATTGCTCTCATTTACTTCAGCATGCCTGAACCAAGATTCAGCCCCACCTTGTTGAGGAATAATACATGGTCTGAAGTAAGACAGAAATTTCACTGTCTCATGACCCTGTATCTCATGATATTGAACGGCACGTCCACCAAGGGTTGCATCGAGTTCCACTGTCTTAATGGCAGCAGCCCCAGCTTCATCCTGACTAGTATCTTTGCCAAGCCAATAGTGGATTTCATGACCCAAAGAACCACTTTTTAATGCAGTTGTCTTTAAAACGATATAGGAGTCCCCTGTAAAAAAACTTGCCATAGGACAATTTTGGAACAGGAACAGGGCAAAAATTCTCAATCCTCCATATTTCTATTCCAGCCTTCTGCCCTGCTCCCTGGAAAGCAGCATCCAAGTTCTTTAGTGACACTGCCATATTTCCCTTGGTCTCGGTGGAACTCTCTGTCCACTATGCCTCCATCATGTAACTTCCAAAGTTCGATCATCGCGGGTGATCAATGAAGGCTGCGTGTCACCTTCAGGATCTACATGTAGAGGGAACTGCTCTGCTTCAAGCCGCAATGGCCATTAAAGCTCTTGAGCTTTAGGAGAAAGAAGAAGAGGTAGAAAGTGGATAGGGCTTCGTCGTTCTTAGCGGTAATGGAGAATGAGGGGGTCAAGGCCTCTATTTATAGGTGAAAGGAGGTCGGTGGCGGTTATGGACGAATGACTATGATCCGTCGGAGTAAGTCGATGGATCTCGAACGGCGAGGATGAAGTGGACGAGGATCGCTGACGTATCGGCGACGTCAGTTGGGAGTTTCGCGCGGAGTCTAGAAGGGTCGGGGATGTTTTGGTTCTCTCCAGAGATGGTCGAACATGGGTAGGCAGAGGCAGAGAAACGTCCCTGGAGGCGTCGGCTGAGGTGATTTGCATTGGTTTGGTTTTCAATAGAAAAGCGGGAGGAGAAATTGTATATAAATACATGTGAATAGGGTTTTGGTTGACCTAGGAGTGGGCTTGGTCAACTCCTCTTGGGTTGGGCCTTGGTCTACAATCCTTGGAGTGGGTCTTGGCCTCACATGAAGATGTTGGGCTATAAATTTATATTTGTTTAATGCAAGGGTAGGTCTAATACACGAGGTCATTGTGCGCGTGGTGCACATCCCGAAAATTTACGAAAAAAATCCATGTGAAGGAAAAATTGGATTTCTTCTCGAATTGCCCAACGGTGGGGACACCTAAATGCGTTTTTGCATAAAAGTCCCCCAACAATTGGGAAATTGCACAAAGACGGAAATTAGATTTATTTAATTAAATCGAAACGCGCACGATGTTCTAGAATTAATTAGGAGTACATGGGATTAAATTTAGGCGGGGTACAAGTGTCAGGGCGTAGAGGGGACAGTGCAGAATATTAATAAAATTCGGTTTGTACAAAATGGTTGAGATTGTGTCCCCAATTTCGATTGGGACGCACAAGGGTACAAAATTGGAATTTATTTCGAATTAAGAAATAACGTCCGCGACGTTTATTGTGCGGCTAAAATATAGCATCAGAGAGCGATATTATAAATTGTACAAGGATCGGAATAGTAGGCGGACATGTCTAGGATGAGGTTGTGAAGTTTGTTGGAAGGCAATGGCCAGTGAAGTGCTTCAATTATAGAAGCAACGGTAGTGTGCGCTACGCGATATAAATTATTTCATAATTAAATAAATGTCGTGTTATAATTCTAATTGATTCAAATTAGCCCTAATTTCACTATCTAAGCCAAGTAGCCCTAATTTTGGGTGAGGGGGTTTACAAATTGCGACGCAAAAACAGAAAAAATAACCCCTATTTCTAAAAATTCAGAAATTGTTCCGAACTCACAAGTTCACGACCATTTTCGTGCAACCTGTTTAATAATTCTAAAATTCACTTGAACAATAATTTAGACCATATAACCAAGTTTTAAATCCTGTATTTAGTTTAATTTATTGTGCTGTAGTTTGTAATTTATTCGAGGGTGAAATCGACCAAAAACTTGGTCTTTAAAAACCTAATTTTTTCCGAAACTGGGTGCGCCCCGCTAAACGAGGTGACTTGGTCGTGTGTGAATTTCATCGAAAGGTGTGCACCGTCAATATGGACGTGTAAAATTTTGCGAAAGTTGATTTGGATGTGCGTGCACACCGAAATCAACGCGTATCCGTCAAAATTATCCCGTATCGGGCCTGTTCTGAAACTCGTTGTAACTTCGTGTGTGCTCGTCGTTTTGCAACAAAATTTGTGCCATCAAACTCGTAGCGATACGCTGGTCCTGTGACCCAAGTTTGGTTCGATTCTGAGAACGTTGACAAAATTTCGTATCGTGGGCCCTACGGATCTACTTGACGGGCGATTTTGTGATCGGCTCATCGAAATTCAGTTCTGGATATTCTATTGGGTTCGTATCATCGTTCTGGACTTGTAGACACTAAGTTTGATAAATTTGGAGAATTTGTCTCTGGCACATTTTTCGGTGTGAAGTAGGCCACATATGGGCCCCGCTTTGACCAAAAACTGTCAATTTTGTCCATGTGTCCAAATTGGACTTATGGATAAGAAATCCTAGCTATTTTATATCTTCTGAGAATGATGGTAATATTTATTTCAGCATCCGGAGGAGTACCTGAAGATCTTGCTGTGACCGAAGCAACTGTTGGAATCCAAATCCCAGGCAAGTGTACCTTGCCAATCTTGCAGTACTTGCTACATAATATTCTCTTGATTTATTTATATGATGTATCTGTTCAACCAAGGACCGTGTGATATTGCTTAACATCCGAATAATATTCGGGTGTCAACGCCGTACGCGAAGTTGTGTAACGTCACCTAGAGATTGATATCGCGACCCTATACATTTTCGTGCTTGCATTATCAAGTACGTCATACCATAGGACACTTGATACTGTTCATGAGACAAAATCTTCCTGAGTTATTCATGGTGATTCTGTATAGGTTACAGGATTCGTGACACAGACTTTATACATATTCATAGCTATCATTATGACTCTTTGCATTAGTTAGAGGTCATGATCTTGCGTGTTATGGACATGAAACGTCGTGGACATGAGACGTGTGATTACATTGGGTGGGGAGAGTCTTACCATATTAAAGTCTGATTATATTATATATATATAGTTATTCTAGAGGTGCCTTAGACTCTGACACAGAGCTTTGGCACATGTACTGGCCCTTCGAGATATAAATTATTGCTATGGGTTTTCCCGACACAGCGCCTATAGTAGTTTCAGCCTGAGTATGATTAATGCTCTCACTTGTATATCACATAGCTGGTTACATAGTTTACCTTATTGATTCATTTATTATTGTACTATATTTATTTGACTTGAGTTATTCTTATACCTTGCTATATCCCCTGAGGACTTGGAATCCGGATTATGTCCCAAGGTTTAGCAGAGGAGTTCTACCCCGAGGTATATGGGACAGGAGCAGACATTGGAGCAGTACCAGTACCAGAGGACGAGGTGATGCCCGAAGATTTCTTCTGAATATCTACTTATTCTATACTCAGTCGTTTATGTTGTTAGACTCTTATTCCTGTTTATTGAACTGCTGTATCAAACTCATTATCGGGTTATTCCCCGAGACTTTTATTGAGACTTGTTGATTATTATTTCATCTTGATCATTCTGATATTGCTTGTATTTATCTTCTGTGGATGAGATTAGTACCATAGACCCTTATTGTTGTTTTACAGCTTAAGTACACTCTAATGGGTCCATTAAATTAGGTTTGTCCATTGGTGTGTGCTGCTGGCCACTGCCACGTGTCTAGTCCCTCGGTATTTTGGGACTTGGACATGACATAGTTTTTTTGGTGGCCCATGCAGGTCAACGACTAAATTGTTTCGGTTTCAACTAAGGAACTGAGCAAGCCTGCGACAAGGATATGATAAGTTTTAGGATCTCATCCACTTGATTGAATTGTCCTTGATCTCTGTCACTACCCCATTTCCAGAGCCGGGTATTTTTTTATTATTTTAATTTGGTTAATTGTGTATTATTTATAATTAATTTTATTTATTTTTAATTGATGGTTGTATTATTTTTCTATTCATTGTTTTAGGGTTTTGGCTAGCCTGGACCCATGTCAGACCCTAGTGGACCCATGTCCGACCCAACCAACACCCTTGTGAGACCTATTTTTGGGTTTAGAATATTTATTATATTTTATTTTAGTTAGCTGGAGAGATTGAGAGTTAGTTTGAGTGATTTTGGAACCCCAAAACCAAAACCCAAGTTAGGAAAGGACATTTTGGTCTTTTGTCATTGTGTAAACCCTTCCTACATGTTGTGCCCTCCCTATTCCCAGACCCGAACACACAGCCCCCCCTCTTCTTCATCACTTCTTCATTGGAAGTCCAAGGGCGATAATCACATACAAAGAGTTAAAATCGATTATGGATTGAGATCCTATTCAACAATCATAATATCTATTCCTAATTTGCAGGCTCGCTTGGCACAGTCAGGTGACCGAGATGATTTAAAATGGACCTGCATGGGCCACCACAAAAACATGTCACGTCCAGTCCCAAAATACGTAGGACCAGGAATACGTGACATGCCAGCTATGCATTCGACCAGACTCTGGTCTGACTCGAATACGTATAAGCTGTATTATATAAAGGGCACTATCTAGATATTCCATAAATGTAAACCTCTATGTCTCAATCCACAATGTACAGCAGTATACAAGAAAGAGCTATATGTGTTAAAGTTGGCCGCCCAATAACACACAAACTCGAATAGACTCGAGAAGAGATGAGTATACAAAAACTAGGCAACAACAGCAGATGAATAATCAAACAGAATAATGTAACCATAATGCCGGTAGAAATGATATGAGTACCTGGTACAATGCCCGCAAGACGTGCAACTCCATTGGCATCTCCAAGTGCCCCGTAATCATCTATGCTGCAAAATTGCCAGGGAACCAGGTCCTCAGAGGGACGTAACAAGGTACAAAAATACAGCATGCCAAGTAAACAGAAATTACAAGTGCAACAACAGGGTACTCTATCATAACCAAACAAGTATGACACAATTTGAAGACAATGTTCGACGCGTGGGCTATCTAAAATAAAACCGTAGCTCCGGACACGAAAACACACGGGACGTACCGCAGCTCCGGGCAAAGAGTCACACGGGTGATACCACTACACTAGATACAGGATTACTACATAGACACTACATACATATATAAGCGCGTGAAGAGGAGCCCAAACGTCTAGTAACTGTCTTCCCCTTCCCAAGCGGTCAACGATTGTGCGCTGAACCTGAACCTCTATCTACAGTCTCGACACACAGAAATAACTCAACAGACACGACCCTAAGGTCATCCCAGTCTCTGGTCATGATTTCAGTATCAGGATGCAGGAATCTGGCATGATCACAGTGTATGAGTGTGTCCTGGGGTATCGATATACTCAGGTACGTACATCGAGGTGCTATGAAGCATCTATCAATTATTCTAAGACGTTACGACGAATTTCAGCACCCGGTTGTGATTCGGACGCAAAGTATCGAACGTCAACATAATTACGTGCACAATGTACATAAAGAACAACAAGTATCTGTAATCTGAAATACAGGGTGGTAAGGTACACTTGCCTGCGTGCGGCTGTTGATGACGGGGTCCCGGTACCGCGTCCAAGCCCTCAGGTTCCGCAGTACCTAGAGATGAGATACAAACCAATAATCAATAATTTAATCCACGACAGACAGGGATGCGACACACATCTACACCTAAACTCAGTCTCAGCTACGACTCACAGGGACAAGACGCTAGGGGGTTGACCACGGTTGACTATCGGTATGATACATCAATCAACTAGTCATCTGCACACTCTCCTCGACCAATCCTCATTCTTACCATATTCATCGCGTGGTTCAGTAGTTCAGGTATGCTCAATCCTTGACAGTATTTACTTATTAAATATTAGGTCTTCCTCAACCATCATTATTATTTCACCAAAAATCACTGCTATACCATACAGATTATCATGCACATAAATCAATATGTTAAACCCTAAATCTCAATGTCTATCATTCAAATCCATTCTAATATACTAATGACGAATAAACCCCAAGTTCACCATTAATCCCTAATCACCCATTAATAACACATGATCATTTATACTACACTACATCTACACAACATTTATTAAACACAAACCCTAGCTATGTACACAAAACATATATTACAATACCCTAACTAACACAACACAATATATAACAATATAGGGAGAGGGGGAAATATACCTAGGCGGCCGGAGCGAGGTGGTGGTAGTGACCTTGCGGTGGTGGTGGTGGTGATGATGGAAGCTAATAGTGGTGACAGGGAGCTGCACAGTTGGCCGGACGGGGGGGGGGAGTCTCGGCCGGAGCAATGGGTGGAGGAGTAGTCGAGAGGGCGCTGGCGGTAGTGTGAAGCCGAGCTGCGGGAGATTCAGTCGGCCGAATGGGGTGGTCTGCACCGACCGGACAGGGAGGAAGAAGGCCGGAGCAATAGGGAGCTGTTATGGAGGTGATATCGGGTGTACAGCAGTCGGAGCGGGTCTGGGGTGGTCTGAAGCCGGACAGGGAGCTGCGGGGGATCGGCAGGGGAAGTCGACCGGAGCAATGTGCTGCTGGCCGGATGAGGGAGGCCGCACGGTGGAGTCGGGTCAGTCGGACTGCTGTGGGTCAGGGGAAACTGCACAGTGTAGCTGTTGTCGGGGTGCTGCACACCGGACTGGAATCGCCGAAGCCGCCACGGGGGTGGCTCTAGGCTGGAGTCGGGGGGCCAACGCCGTGGAGTCAAGGGCTGCACTGGCCGGAGTCGGCTGCTGTGTTGGCAGCAGGCGGGGTAGGGGTCAGCCATAGAGTCGGGCACAGCCGAGCAGTGCCGGAGCGGCTTGGCCGGCGCTCGGCCGGAGCTGGGCTCGCCGGCGCACTTGAGGGGGAGCGGGTCACGGGGGTGCTGGCCGGACTGAGTTGCTCTTCAGGGAGAAGGAAGGAAGAAGAAGAAGAAGAAGAAGAAGAAGAAGAAGAAGAAGAAGAAAGGAAGAAGATGAATAAAAACGTATAGGAAATATATGGAGGAGGGAGGAGAGACAAAGGGGGTGTGGTTCCCAATGTCTAGGGGTTAGGGCCGGCTTGGGAGTTGTGAGGGTGAGGGTGATGTTTTATAGGGAGGTGTGTGAGTGATGTGTGGTGGGGATGCTCTCATTTAAATTGGAGGGCTAGAATTTCACATGGAGGACTGGGTTTCTCCATGCAAAGGAAGGGGAAAAAATATTGACTAGGTCAAAGAATGGTGAGCTCTCCATTTGGTCATGGCCAATAGGGTGAGGACACCTAAATCAATAAATTGCAACTAAGCCCCCTTAAATTTGAGAAATTGTACGAACACATGAAATGATACAAAAATTGTGGGAAAAATAGAGTTTGGTGATTTGCATGGTGAGGGGGTGTTGGGTGTTAGGCATGGGTTTAATTAAATGGTCATTGGGATTAATTGGGAATTAAAATAGGATTAGACAAAATTGGTATCCTCGATTTAAATAGGATTTAAAGTGTCCCGTGCTTTTAAATTAAATGGGGGCACTTGGGGTCCAAATTTGGAAATGACACAAAGGTCAAAAATGGTGGGGGCTTAGAGTCAGTCTTGGACCCTTTAGTTGGTTTGGCTCAACGGGTTAAGTTGGTATCTCAAAATTGAGGATAACGACACATGTGTCTGACACGGAATTAAATATGGATTTTAGGATACTGGAAGTTGTGCAATTAATTTAGGGCACAACGGATTTGATTTTGAGTGACGGAAAAGTCCAGTGCCTAAATTGGCGAGTCAAGTCAGTAGTACAATAGTCCGATAGAATTTATGGGCTAATATTAGGCTCCGAATAATTAAACAATTCTAGGACGCGCCAAGGGTTTAATTAAATAAAATAAAATAACTGACAACACTACTCTAAACCTCAACATGTGCTGCGAATCCAAAATTTTCCAAATCCAAACCTCACTATCTATAGAATTAATCGAGGGGGTTTACAGACCTAGACAGCGTTCTACCGCCGATGCTGCGGCATAGGCTGGACGTACCCACGACTCATGCCCAATTTTTCGGGTGCGGGTCGTGACACATTTTTGGTGTTGGCCCATGCAGGTCTCGATTCACAATTAGTGCGATGTCATGGTAGTACAATGATTTAGTTGTACTGCTGCGAGCCTGCTCTAGGATATAGGATCTAGGATGATAGTGTACTCAATCACGACTAGGAACAATTCTAATCTAATTATTCTGAAATTATTTTCTTTTGAAATATTACTGTCATTCTTTGATGATATCGTATCTTGTACGGTATTGACTTCTTTTGATCTGTGTTCAGGATGCCTCCGAAGATACGATCCCATCGTACCGTTCCAGCAGCTGCCACCGAGAGGTCTGCTACCTCTCGTCCAGCTCGTATTCAGGCAGCTGCTACCGCTCCACTCACCATTCCTGTGGTCGAGGGAGCATCTGTTTCTCTCAGGGATCCTCCTCCATTTGTCGATCCGAGGACTACCCAGTCGTTCCGGTGGTTCCTCCACCACTTCCTGCACCAGTAGACGTCGCGCAGTTGTTTGTGTTCTTCAGGGAGATGATGGACGCGCAGCACCGTTAGGTGGATGTGATGAGGCTGGGCATTGAGAATGCCCACCAGGTGGCCATGACGGCAGTGGACAGAGTGGCACAGATTCAGCCACAGGCAGATCAGGCACAACATTCGAGGCCGGACAGTATCATTGACTTCTAGAGGATGCATTCCGGGGTACAGAAGGGATCCTGTATGTGAATGACTGGATAGAGCAGATTGAGGAGATTTTCCGGCTGGCACAGATTCCAGACAGCATACAAATAGAGGCAGCGGGCAGTCAGATGTTCGACCTCGCTTTGACATGGTATCGTACTGATACGAGGATTGCGGCACCAGGGCTTACTTGGGAGGCTTTCAAGAGACTTTTTAAGGAGAAGTTTTTCCCAGATGTGGCGCTCAGTGCTTTGGAGAGCCAGTTCGAGGCACTCGTCCAGGGGAGCATGATGGTGGACGAGTACGTAACAGAGTTCTGTCATCTGGGCAGATTTGTGGATGGCTTGAGTGAGGCAGCAAAGGCGAGAAAGTTTCACAAGGGCTTGGTCATGGCGGTCAAGTCTTTGACTAGGAGCGACCGCGAGGCAACTTTCGAGCAGATAGTAGGAGATGCTCAAAGAGCAGAGGATGACTTGGAGCTCAAGTCCAAGAGAGGCAGGGATGATTCAGGTAGTGCGAGTGGCAGTACGGGACCGGCTAAGCGTCCCTATGTGCAAAAGGAAGCGCAGCAGGGTCAGGATCAGAGGGTGCCCACTTGTGCCTACTGCAGGAAGGCAGGACACACTTGGGATGTTTATAGGAGGAGGCTGAAGGTGTGTTTGTTCTGTGGATCCGCTGCTCACTAGATGCGAGATTGCCCTACTGCACCCACTACCAGAAAAAGTCAAATTAGCGACGTCTAAAAACGTCGCTAAATAACCAAAAATCGTCGCTAATTAGGTTTAGCGACGTAATTAGCGACGTTTCAAAGCAGTCAGAAAACACCAAGTCGCTAAAACAAAAAACGTCGCTAAACGTCGCTATGCCGACGTTTTTTAGCGACTTTAATGTGTCGCTAAATTTAGCGACGTTTTGCGACGCCAAGTCACTAAAAAGCGACGTTTAGAAAAGTCGCTAAACGTCGCCGATTAGCGACATCTATCGCGACGTTACACCGACGTCTTTAATGACCTGGCTATACTGCCATGTCAGCAATTGGCGACGTTTAGCGACGTAATTAGCGACGTCATTAGCGACGTCCTTAGCGACGTTTTACAGCATCGCTAAGTAGCGACGTATTTAGCGACGTAAATTAACGTCGCTAAACGTCGCTAAACGTCGCTAATAACGTTGCTAATTTTTAAAAAAAAATAAAAAAAAATAATGTGCAGAAGCAAACATTGGTGATTCCCTGTAGTTTTATATCATCTTCATCATACACACCAACATGATTCAATCAAGTTAACTATATAATCCAATTAAATTAAAGACCACAAGAAGTATCAATCCAATTAAATGTGGATAACTATATAATCTAATTAAATTAACTAAAAAATTAAAGACCACAAGAAGCATCATACATCATGTCTATTGTTGAAGTATCAATAATTCATAAATAATAATAAAAATAACTATACTACTATGGATCTGCAGGAGGCTGACCAGCGGCGCGCTTGAAGGATAACAACTCCTCATACTCGTCCCGTGGAATCGACACCGATGTCGATGGAGAAGGCAGTGACGTCGGTGGAGGCCGTGCCCGCTCCAAGTATGCGAGTCGCTGGTTGTAAGAATCCAGGGTAGATAACAGCCTCGTACTGCTATCACCCATTGAATCCTGCATCCTCGTCAGGTTCTCGCCCATCGATAGCTGTGACGCATGCATCCTCGTCAGCTTCTCGCCCATCGATAGGTGTGACGCCTGCAGCTCCATGATGTTGCGATCATTGGAGGCTCTAATATCATTTGTCAATTCTCGTAGCTCCGTCATGCTGCGGTCGAGCATATCCAATCGTGCGATGAGCATCGGATCGTCCGCCTGCGGCTGGGACCGGGACTGGTCCTCCATACTTCGCAGCAAGTCGTCACGGAGAGACGCAATCTGACGGTCAACGGCCTCCTGGACGGCCTCCTGGACTCTGGCCGACGACTGCGAGGGCTGCGACTGCGAGGGGTGTGTGGAATGCACAGCTGTCGGGGAGGCCCTAGATGACTGCGTCGCAACCAGGGTGCCATAGGAGCCCGTACCGTAGTACGTACCCCTCTGGAGACCACCAGCTGCGGTCACCCACAGGTCGTCCGCCGACGGAGATGGACCGGGCTGCGACGAAGCACCAGCCTCTCCAGGTGTAGGTGCACTAGCAGTCGCCCGCTCACGAAGCCTAAGATACTCGGCCTAGAAAAGGTTTGGAAACTCAATAATTGCCTAAGTTATATTAAAATAAACACAAAGTAAAGTAATACTTACATAGGTCTGTGAGGCCCTCTCATCAATGAGATTTTCGTCCTTGCGATGGGTGGCCAAGAAGACGGTCACCATGTTTGCATCCTCACCCCTCTGTACCTGTTAAAAATATATTTTTTATTACTAAACTTAAATATTTTTTCCAAGTACCATTTTATGGTACTTATATTAAAATAATATATTTTAAAAGAAAAAATATACCAAACGACGGAAATGTTCCGTCATCGAAATCGAGCCACCACACCACTTGGCAGCATTCTGCCTAGCCGCCTTGGCCTTCTTAGACCTTTCCTTGTAGCTCGGATCGTCGAATCTAGCCCTCATCGCAGTCCACTGCTCAGGCGTGATCCAACCTTGGATCGATTTTCCAGCACGATCATGAGCCTTCTGGTCATCCAGAGCATCTCGGATAAGCTTGGCGGCAACGGTAGGAAAGAGCCGCTCGATCAACTCGGCCCGGTACGGAGGATAAAAATACGTTTGCTACAATAAATAATTCATTAAGTTAGCATCACGAATATGCATAAATTAGAAGATTTATTTAATATACTTTTACCTGGAAGTGCGCAAACCAGAACGCCTTCCTCTCCTCCGGAGCCTCAGAGTAGTTGATCCAAGGGCCACCGTAGTTGTTCCTCAGAAATTGGCCCAAGCGTCTCTGAACCGACGATGGACGATATCTATACAGAAATAATAATTTAGATTACTGAAAAAGTCAATATACGATGAATAAAGAGAAACACAAATATATACTAAACCATCTAATTGACTTACTTTGTACCGTCGGCCCAAATCTCTGTCCTCGTCTCCTCCGGTGGTGCGCATGGAGGATCTTGCTGATGCTGGGACAACGTCGGCACGACCTCCTCTACATGCTCATCTGTCTCCATGGTTCCATCAGCAGGAGGAACGTTGGACGAGGGAGTTCTATCACGCCTGGAACTACTCGTCCCAGGAGTGATGCCACGCAACGTCGTCGCAGTCGGAGATGTGACTGATCGATATACTGGAGTACTGGGCGACGATAATCCGGAACCAACAGTAGGCAGTACCGGAGTGGCACTAATAGATTCAGTCTCGGGTGATATTAGACGATCGACCTAAATACCAAAGTAGCGATAGTAAGTTATTTGTTTTGCAAGTGCAAAAATAAAAAGTAATTACCAAGCATCTTACATATGCGCTCAACCAAGAAGAAAAATGGCATCTCATATCTTGTTCTACTTCTTCGTCTGTTATGTAGGGTCTAACCGACCTCAACTCATCATTATATGTGCTGAAAAACAATGAAGCAACTGCTGATTAGTAGCATAATAGTATCTTATACTATTACATTGAGATAATGTAAACGTGGACGTATTAATTACTTACCCCTCTAGCTTCTCCACTTCATCCTCGTCGCAATTGAGTAATATATACAATTGAGCAGCCCTTAGCTCATCGTCATTCAAATATCTCTTCTTCATTTTTCCCGAGGGCTTTCCGGATGCATTGAATACTTTGAGTATTGCATCATTAGATTCCTGATATGCGTCGTCGTTTCTGGGAGCTTTCGTCCTATTAGTAGCAACATGCGGTTTGAAATACGTCGAGCAAAAATTTGTAATCTCCTCGAGAACATAAGCTTCACAAATAGAGCCTTCAACCCGTGCCTTAATTTTCACCTTTCTCTTTAGGTGATTCAGATGGCGCTCGAAGGGGTACATCCACCGATAACCGACAGGACCACCAACACGTGCCTCATAGGAAAGATGAATTGGCAAATGCTCCATAGAGTCGAAGAATCCAGGAGGAAACACCTTCTCGAGCTTACATAATGTTACCGCAATGTCCCTCTCTTGCTTTTCTAGACGATCGACGAGCAACTTAGTACAACAAAGATCTCTGAAGAATATGCTCAGCTCTGTCAATGGGTCCCAAACGACCTGCGGTAAGAATTCCCGAAATGCAATCGGAATTAACCTCTCCATGAATACGTGACAATCGTGGCTCTTCATACCTACTAGTTTGTTCTCCTTGAGGTCGACACATCTTTTTAAGTTCGACACGTACCCGTCTGGAAACTTGAGACCCTGAATCCACCTACAAAGTCTACCTTTATCCTCTTTATCCAGTGAGAAAACTGACTTAGGTTGCTTTAACTTTCCATTCCCCTCCTCTATCAAATGTAATGCAGGACGTCTACATATGTCTTCTAAGTCCAACCTGGCCTTCGGATTATCTTTCGTCTTCCCCTTTACATCCATTACAGTATTAATTATGTTATCAAACACATTTTTCTCGATATGCATGACATCAAGGTAATGTCTGATCAGATTGGTGCTCCAATATGGCAGATCCCAGAATATACTCCTCTTCGTCCAGTTATGGGTGCGACCAAATTCGTCACACTTGTACCCCTTAGTAGGCTCTTCGATAGCACTTGGTAAATATTTTACCTCTTCCCATATCGTGCATCCGGGCCACCTTGGCGGTGGATTGGCCTTCTCCACAACTCCCGCACGAAAAGCATTCCGATTCCTCCGGTACGGATGATCCTTCGGCAAAAATTGTCGATGACAATCGAAGAAGCACGGTTTGCCTCCGTGTTTCAAACGGAAAGCCTGAGAACGGTCCATGCAATACGGATATAAGAGACGACCATGGGTGCTCCATCCCGATAACATTCCATAGGCCGGAAAGTCGTTGATGGTCCACATAAGTGTTGCCCTCATCTGAAAATTCTGCTTCCTAGAAACATCGTATGTGTTGGCACCTACTTTCCATAGCTGATTCAACTCATCTATCAAAGGCTGTAAATACACATCGATGTTCCTCTTCGGATTGTTCGGACCCGGGATAATAACGGTTAGGAACATATACGGAGTCTTCATGCACATCCAAGGCGGTAGATTGTACGGAGTGACGATCACAGGCCAACACGAATACTGGAAGCCCGAAAGTCCGAATGGGGTAAAACCGTCAGAGCAGAGCCCCAATCTGACATTATGTGCTTCCTCGGCAAAATATGGATACTCTCGATCAAAGTGCTTCCATGCTTCTCCATCGGATGGATGATCCAATACTCCTTCGATCTGTTTTCGCCTGTGCCAACTCATGTTTTCTGCAGTCTCCTTAACCATAAACAACCGCTGCAACCACGGCGTCAAAGGCAAGTAGTGCATCGAATCGGTAGGCTTCCTTGCACCGACAGACTTTTCTCTAACAGTGGCCTTGTAGCGATCAGCACCACAGAATCTGCACGCATCTTCATCCTTGTCGTCTTTGTAGTACAACATGCACCCGTTGCGACATGCATCGATTTTCTCGTATCCCATCCAAAGCGATCTCACCATCCTCTTAGATCGATAGAAGTCTTTAGGCAACTTTGCACCCTCGGGCAAGATCTCTATAATCAAATCGAGCAGTCGATTATAGCATTCTTGCGACATGTTAAAATCGGACTTGATGCTCAATAATCTTGTAACCACCTCCAACGGTGAATGATCCTCACAACCAGGATATAGTGGAGTCCTTGCATTCTCAAGCAACTCCATAAACTTTGCAGCATCGGCATTCGGTGCCTCCTCAGCTGCATCATAATTGTCCGGATTGAAACTCGGTCCCACCGTATCATAATTGTCAGGATTGAAACTAGGCCCCGCCGCATCATAAACCATGTTCACCAACCCGTCGTCGTAAGCATCGTGGTCTTGGACATCCATATACGGCTCCACATAGGGCTCCGACTCCGATGCTAGAGATACAAGTTCTCCGTGTGCGGTCCACTGATAGTAATTCGGTGTAAAGCCCTTCGAGTATAAATGATACGTAACTTCCACTTCTGGATGATATTTTCTGTTGCGACATCTCACACACGGACACTTAATTTTGGTACCGTCCATGTACTGAGGGAACGCCTTGGCGAACTGTAGGAACTACTGTACACCCTCAATGAATTCATCCCGCACACCGCACATGTCATCAGGATGACGGTTGTACATCCACGAACGATGACGCAGATAGTAATTCATATCCATTTCTAGATACTTCTGCAAAAATGATAGTATGTATCATATAAATCATTACATACAGTGGTTTATCACCTAGCTTCATAACTTAACCGTACTATAAAAATCATATCTGATATAATACATACTTTCATTTATCAAAGTCTAAAATAAGCAATATTCATGCTAACCCATCTTAAACCAACTAACCAATACCTGGACACTAAGCTAACTAAAACTAGTATACATAGCTCACTAAATGCAACTGAAAATGGATACTGATACAGTGGGACTTGTTGATACTTACTGATACATGGTTGCTGAAATGACACAGTGCTGATGGTTTTCCTCTTCGGTTGCCTGCTCACTGTTGCAGACCTCCTTCTCACTGCCCACTACAAGGCTCGAGCATGCCATCCCGCTTATTCTAGATACCATCTTAGTACACTCCTATCTAACATCTCTAAACATCACTAACCTACATATCTATATATACCCTATTAACACTTGACTTTATACCTTGCATGCATCAACTCCTACAATTGCCTGTACTGATACCTCACACAGTCCCTGATACGTATCAGTGTATAAGTACTGATGACTGATACCAAACTGAAACTGAGATGCACTAAGGCATGCCTCTGCACTGCCTAGGGACTGCCCCCAAGCCTAACTGACAGGCACCATTTGGGTGCACTGCTGCAGTGCCCCATGCCAGAGCCCCAAGTCTGTATCCATGTGATATTAGTGTCTGTGTCCATGTGATATTAGTGTCTGTGTCCATGTGATATTAGTGTCTGTCTGTGTCCATGTGATATTAGTGTCTGTGTCCATGTCAAAAAACTTAATCCTAACCCTAGGTCCTTATCAGTGTCTGTGTCAGTGTGTGTGTGTGTCGTGTCGTGTCTGTGTCACCATCTGTGTGTGTGTGTCGTGTCTGTGTCAGTATCACATGTATTCAGAGAGAGAGAGAGAGAGAGAGAGTTAGGCTTTACCTAGAGCTCGAGGAAGAGGAGGGGGATGCCGGAGTAGCCGCGGGGGAGGTCGACGGAGCAGGCGGTCGACGGAGCGGGGGGGGCGGGGGAAATTTTGTTTCGTTTCAAAATTTCAACACATGGGGAAAAATGAAACCGAGCCCTAATTAACCAAATTTTAGCGACGTTTAGCGACGTCAAATAAGGACGTCGCTAAATTAAATTATAGCGACGTTACGGTCGTCGCTAAACACGTTGCTAAATATTTCTAATATAAACGTCGCTATTTGCGTCGCTAAACGTCGCTAACTTAGATATATTAGCGACGTTTAGCGACCAAAATTGAACTTATAGCGACTAATCTTATAAAAACTGAACATAAGTCACTAAACGTCGTTAAATGTCGCCAATTAGCGACGTCTACCGACGTTTTACATGGAGTCGCTAAATTAGCGACGTTTTTACCTGGAGTCGCTAAAAAATGTCGCTA